>CM062291.1:182491616-183002204 GCA_031216915.1 Pictodentalium vernedei
TACAGAATATGTTCACAGGCAACATTTATGGTGGGCACTTTGAAATACACATTCATAACCCAGAAACATCATCAGCCCAACCAGCTCAGAAACGTAGGCGCATCATTGTGTCCGACAGCGACTCGGATTAAAGTTTATAAAATATAGAAATTGCAAATCCCTTCTTTGGATTTGCTTCTCTTATTGTTGACAATTGAATTACTAATGAGGGTTTTGTTACAGTCTGTTTATTAAATGTCAATAAGACCGTTTGTTTTGAGAACTATTTTGTAAAGCGGAAGTATTGAACGCATTCAGTCAACATGGCGAAAGTAGGTTAATTTTCTTTTTCCATGTACGGGAACACAGACTCGTTAAAAATAAATCGGTTCAAGTTCGTTTGTGTGTGTCATGTGATAAAAAGAATCTGAAATTCGTTTCTCTTTGACATAAGATTTATGAAACTCGTTTCGACAATTTTATTTTAGCTCGCCAGAGGCTCGCTAAAATAAAATTGTCTACACTCGTTTCATAAATCTTATATCAAAGAGAAACTCATTACAGATCCTCTATATATGCGCCAACCCAAACATATAAAGTACGCTTTAGAGATAAACAGACTAAAAGCTATTGAAGCGATGTTACCGAATAAATGTGTTAAAACTCCTAAAGAACCAGCAAGAGTTGGATTGTTTACCTAGCGACCAAATAAAGGAGTAAATATTTTGACTGTGGTGACGTTGTGTGCTACTGGAAAGCAGAAGACAATGCCTTTAGAAGAACACAAAAGATATTCCCCAGGATGTTGTTACATTCACAATTTACCCGATAGAGTCGATGCTGCAGAAGAAGGGGGACAACAAAAGAATCCATCTTAAAATGATGTGTGTGCCTTACGACAGAAGCCAATGTCACTTCATGACCATGCCATCATCTGTGCCTCTACAAGGACCTCTGTAAACAGATTGTTTGAAATATTTGACAATATATATTCCATGATGTTCAGTAATAAAAATAATGAAAATTTGAAATTTGTGTTGTTATTTCTTTTTAAAATTTTTAAAACAAAAAATTGTTCCCCCAGATAATGAGAAAAAGGACGAGTCCAACAATACGAGCAAGTGGACAGATTGGGGGAGTGTGGTGTACATAAAACATTCGAACCAAATAAATAGGAAGTAACCGAGGGTTTGGGGAATTAGCAAACATAGTTTTCGGGTTCATTTGGGTATTCTATGAATTAAATGAGGATTTGGGTTACGCAATTACCGCTGGTCAGGATCGAACCGCGGATCTTTCAGTTTGAAGTTAAGTGAACTCATGACTGTGCCACCACCCTCCCTATATAATAATAATAGTAATAATAAGTAGAAGGGTGGTTATGACTGCCAGCAGGTCTTAAAAAGTATACATTCCGTTCCATGTATAGTAGATTGTGACGAGTTTTTGGAGCAGTGACTCGAAATTTCCAGCGTTTGTTCTAGAAGTTCGGCTCAACTCGGTCATATTATTTAAAAGTCCAGAAACCGAGCAGGTGCCCCGTGGGTAGCACAAGCGCATGCGCACACGCTCTTCCATTTCGACATGACGAAATGAGAAATTCGTGTTGCTCTTTATGGCAAATAATGCAGCAGTTATTCGTGAACAATGAGTGCAACAATCATGGAAATCCGCCGAGAATTGGCTGAGATAGAGCGTTTTGATGAGCGGAGGTTGTGTTTGAATTTGGTTCTTTTCAAACTGGTGCGAAAGAAAGCGGTGGCAATGTGCGTAGACTGATTGACTGCCCGACCCCTCGCTAGGCTAGTTCAACTGAAAAGTTATAATTCAATGTGAAGGTTTGAGAGATGGGGAAAAGTCAAAGTTGCTTCTCCAAGAACGCCGCTCAAGGATTCTGACACTACCTTTAAAGTGAAAAGAAATCGCCGTTGAGTAGATTAATAGCGGGAAAAGATGGAAATTCGCCAATTAAACCTTAAAAGAGCAGTCTCAGACATACACCAACTGTTTTCATACGGATGAATGCAGCGGCTTGAAATTTTCAGAACTAGTTCTATGAACCCTGGCCGACAGTTTCGTATCATGTCGAGAGTCGGGAACTCGTGGAAACACCACGCATCGCGTGGAAGCCGTGAGTACGATTCGTACCGACTCTTAGTTTGGGGTGGACTTGGGCAGTATTGTAGACTACTGTAGAGCAGCGGTTGCACAAAAAAGTTCCTGTTTTTGGTGTCGAATTGCCTAACCAGCTCCAAAGTATGATTTTTTTTGTTTTTGTTTTCATATCGCCCATACCACCTGTAGTGTATACCGTTGCCATACATTAAAGTTGCCTTTTGTCATTGTCGCCAGTTTCGACCAAGACCTGAGGGTACCTTCTTTCACCCTCCAATTTACAGCCAAATCTAGGGATGACGTGTTTCAGGTTTTTACATTTTCTGTTAGGGTATAAAATGAGCTACCAATTGCTGATCTTTATTTTTTAAATCTCGAATGGGATTCTGAGTTACCATCGATTTAGAACAAGGCGTTTTTTGTCCATTTTGGGTCCTTGTTGTCATGGTAACATCAACAATCGCAAAGAGTTTGGCGAAAATTCACCGGCTACTTTTCAGCCACGGTACATGCTATGTAGTCGTAAACTTTCAGCTGACTAGCTTGAATAGCTATTGATATATTGCGCCAAATGCCTTAACTTGGCCACTTTTTGGAAAATTAGCCTCCTTCTGAAATGCATGGTAATACCTGCAGAAAAACATGTTTTCTGCCAAAAATACGCAGACTCTGGCGTTTCACAACTTTTGTTAATTGCAACCATATAGACCTATTGATTGCAAAATTAGTAAGGAAAATGTGTTTAGAAAGTGGGTTTTTTTACAAACCAGATCTTTGAGCCTCTTTTTCATCTAGATGCTGGCGATATGTAATTTTTTCCCGTTGTTATAAAGACCCTAACCTTTTCTAACACCCACACATTTCAGACAACAGTTCAACTGGGTTATGACGTTACAGCTGTATTCCCTAACCTCCTATTTTTATGCGTTTCCATGCTTACCAACGAAATTTCTCAAAAGTAATATAGCCGAGGTCACAGGGGAGTTTCCATTATGCTTCTGTGTATAGTTTCTGAGAATATTCGCGTAAAAAATTGCAGTGGAATAATAATAATAAAGAAAAATGATGAAACTCTTTCGTTCCAATAAGAATACACTACGTGTATATTTAATAATACCGCCTGGCTTATCCGCTGATTTGACGCGGTCCTCTAATGAGGAGGCCTACATCAATCCGAAAGCCACCCCCCCCCCCTCATCTTTCATAATCTCCCATCACTCAGACGCAAATTATTTTATAATATCCTCACGAATCTTATTCTACTGGACAAGTATTTGGGGTAATCTTAAATGAAATGTTCCAGGATCTCAGTTCTCCTAAGCGAAACATTTGGCCCTTTTCTTTCCTCGCATTTGTCGATTTCCCCCATTAACTCCGGTGACTTTGATCCAACATTGTAGAACATCTATACCTAGCATCCACTGTTATCAATAATAACTAGTTTGTAAATATTCAATTTGCATTGCAGCGAAAAATGTGCATATCATCAAAATATTCATTTTTCACAGGGATCAATCAAAAAGCAATCTGCGGTTGCGGAGCTCCGGGAACTTGAAAAAAATTCGAGAATTTTTGTTAGTGTTGAGCATTGTTTATTTATGCCCCCCCCCCCCCGGAAGCACGGGGGCAGAGGGAACGACTGACCTCCCTGACTTCGGACCACGGGGGCAAGAGTGGAAGAGACAATTCCCTTCCAAGGTTCGTCACTCAATTTTTACCATAATTTATTCTCGAAATAAAGCTAAAATGGTATCACAGAACTAAATATTTTCCCATAGGCGACCATTATAACGTTCAGGTGGAAAAAAATATGATCGCATCACTTTAATTTTGGCATTCAAATATCTCTGTCAAGTATAGCCCTTCAGACAACTTTTTCTGATCTGAAAACAGGGGGTCATGCAACAAATAAGAGAGAAAAACTGACACAAAGGGAAGTACCGGTCACGTGCACATATTTTTCAGGGAATTCCCTACAAAAACATACAAAAAGTAAATTGTATTTTTAGGTCCAAAAGTCATCAAATCACCCTCTTTTTTATCAGGAATATTCAACAATAATGCAAGATGTCAATAGAATGTTTCAAACTTTTATTGAAACAATGGATTTTCCCAAGGCTGTTTATTTTTAGAGATTGCGTCATTTCCGAGTGCAACATTTTTAGGCGGTTCACTCTAATTTCAATATTTAGTTCCGCGATACCTATAATCATTCCCAACCCCACCAAAGAGACATTTTAGCACTTCCATGAGTTAATAGAGTCATTTCTGCATTAGAATCTAACTTTTGGCTTTGGCTGAGTCAAAAACATGGAAAATTTGCTCTTTTAAGGAAAAGTGTCCAAACTTTGTCAAGTGGGCTTGAAAACTGGTATTGCCTCCAAAAGATTTTTCTATCCTGTTACTTTATAAATTAACTGAGAAGGATAGGAGTTTACAGCTTTCTCTAAAAAACTACCCTGATCCCAAAATAAAACTAACATCTGCATCAGCACAAAATATTTTTAGAAAAAATCTGTCTCATTTAACCATACTGCAAGCAAAACAGTGTCCCAACCCCCATGGAACAATATGGATGTCAATTTTGTTTCCAAAAATTGGGGATGCAGCTATATATTTCACCAATATGAAAGGACTCTACCAGTTTATCATAACAACTGATGTCAAATTTTATTCCACCATCTGATGTAGTAAAATTTTGCCCTGAATAGGACCCCCCGGTATGCCCCTTTTCATCAAAATATGTGATATAATTCATAATTTAATTGATATTGACCCAAAACAAACCTACTGTGATAGGAACTTTTTCATCTGTATTAGTTTTTAAATCACAGTCTGGCTTCTGAAGACATTTCACATTGTATTTGATGAATATTTTGCAATTTTTGTAAAGGAAAAGCCTCAGTTTTCTCAGTGAAGGCACATAGAGTCATTGGTATGGCACTGACAAAACATAAAACAGTGTTTTTTCCCAAAAGAATGACTAGTACCTGCTACTGTGATATCTCATAACACTGGTAAGATGCCGAAAACCATCAAATATTGATTCTATAGTGCTATGCTTATGCAGCAAGTTCCCATAAGTGCACTTTCATAACCTTTGTTTTAATCCCCACAGACACCCATTCTGGCAAAAAGATTGAAATTGTTGAAAACATGTTTCCAAAGAGGATGAATCAGACATTTGCTTCAAGAATATAGTGGTATTTGGTGTTTAATGTACGTGTGTGGTGTGTGTGTGTGGGGGGGGGGGGGGAGGTGAAAGTTAGTCAGCTGCCAATTATTGAAAATGTAGATCCAGGCAAGTGAAAAGCAAAGAACACCATGTCTGATGAAGAGACAGACACACACAGACAGACAGATAGGCTTGCAGTCACACATGTAGGAGGTCTACATGAGAGTACTGAATGGCATACAATGAAAAATATAGTGGAAGAGCCAGGGCAAGGTTGTTAAATTGAAAAATAACTCAGTGGACCATGAGTGCTGAAGCCTCAAAGTAAATCATAAGAAACTGAAAGTTTATGATACTAACTTCAGTCTCTAAAAACATGCTGTTCAGTATTTCCAAATGTTTATCATCAGCAGAAGGGTTAAATATGTGTGGGAGAGAGGACTTGGTTCAGGGAAAGAGCAATATTTCACAACTGTCACTGTAAATTTATGCTGTATCAGGGGAACCATGACAGCACTAGTAATAGACAACTATATTGGTAGCTATGCACAAATGCCATTCACTCACATTTGTAATTTCATTATGTTATTTTCCACTGTAGCCCCACCCCCTCCTCAAATTTGTGTTCCAGGATACTCTTTCAATGAAGGAATTGTTTTCCAACGTTTTGAAGAGCATAATATAGAAGAGAAAAACTCCTAAATAATATTGAATAGAAGGGCAGTGTAGGTTTTCTGTCTGTGTTTGAATGGTGATTTGGGAGGGGGTTGGAAGATTTGGAATCCTCCCTGCCCCTAGTAATATGAGGAGAAACCATGGTTTAAATAAATATGTTAATAGGGTAAGATAGGCTGTTAGTTAGCAGCTGCTAGAGGTTATATTGTGCTCCTGGGGAATACACTTGCTCAAGATGTGAATTTTCTTGCATGAACAGCCTTAGTTTTGCAAATATATAGCTTTTATTGCTGACTCTGACAAAAATGTGACTTCTCAAAACAACAAAATGATTTGGTAAGGTGTATGGTCCCCAAATAAATATTTAAATGTGAAATAATCCCCCCAAATAATAACTGAATCTGGTCTGGAAGCCAAAAAACATATTTCCTATAGGTATCACAGAACTAAATATTTTCCCATAGGCGACCACTATAACGTTCAGGTGGAAAAAAATATTATCGCATCACTTTAATTTTGGCATTCAAATATCTCTGTCAAGTTTTGCCCTTCAGACAACTTTTTCTGATCTGAAAACAAGGGGTCATGCAACAAATAAGAGAGAAAACTGACACAAAGGGAAGTACCGGTCACGTGCACATATTTTTCAGGGAATTCCCTACAAAAACACACAAAAAGTAAATTGTATTTTTTAGGTCCAAAAGTCATCAAATCACCCTCTTTTTTATCAGGAATATTCAACAATAATGCAAGATGTCAATAGAATGTTTCAAACTTTTATTGAAACAATGGATTTTCCCAAGGCTGTTTATTTTTAGAGATTGCGTCATTTCCGAGTGCAACATTTTAAGGCGGTTCACTCTAATTTCAATATTTAGTTTCGCGATACCAAATACACCCCAAATCCGTTCTGGGAGCTTTCAAAAGTCAATGAGGGAGTTGGGGGAGTTTGGGAGGAGGTGCCCCCGCCCCTGGTGGAAGGGTAACACCTCCTCTCAAACTCCCCCATTTCAGGCCTTCGAGACATGCATGCTTCGACGTGTCATGGCGGGGCTGCTAGTGTGAGTAGTGGTAGTCTGATCCCCACTGCCCTGAAGTGTTTCCAGCGCCTATGCATGATGGTAGCGGTGGAGACACTTTCAGAATGTGACCAACGAGCGTTCCTGCAATCCAGTTATATAGAGATTAGCCTCCACCTACCCCCCCCCCCCCCACCTCACACAAACACATAAGCACACACACCCACACCGTTACTTGTTTGTATTGTGTACCGACCGGGGTCATTATTCTCAAATAGATTCTCTTGTTTCCACATTAATAAAATGTAGAAGACAAAAGGATAACAGGCGCAATCAGTTTCCAATATGTGGGTGTGTGTGTGTTAAACACCGACGATCAGGCACACACACAAGGCTCCAAATCGTCAAGCCGGGTTCTTTCGTGACAAACGGGATCAGCCCCTTTGTATTGGCCCTACACAACGATGTCTTGAAAAAAATGTCCAACCGGGGTCTCTATCAAAGTTCGATTTTTCAATGTTAAATCGATCGGAGAAACCGGTTCTGACGACTTTCACGAGCGGGATCAACCCGTTTGTCACCGTGGGGCTCGTTAGATGGTTCAAAGTTCGAAATGTGAGCCTGGTCCTCGGTGTTAACTAACCCACCCACACACAAAAACATACCCTCACACGCACTTTCATTGTAATATCACTTCGCCTAGGGTGATGTGTAGGCACGAATAACATTAATATCACTATTTTAGCTACAATTCACCTGATCACTGTTATAATAACTGTGAGGGAACAATAGTTTGAGATTTTATTTGCGGATAAAGGTATACGAATCACGGGTAGGGAAAGGACATCAGCTTCCACTAGAAATGCCATTAATTCCAGTTTTTACAAGTGTGAATCGAGAAAAAAAATACTACATTTACTGTTTCAATTCAAGTCCAATTTCTATTGGAGAGCCTCTAAAAAATTCTCTCATGCATACATTATCATTCATCACGTATTGTTGTTTAAGGTCACATTTTTTGCAGAATAGCTAATCGTGACCGCAACATGGAGAGTCAAGTTTAGTCAATTAGTGCACTTCCCGGGGTTCCCACGGGGATCTGCCATGCATGCACACATCCGATTGTCTGTGTGAGAATTAGGTTTAGGCACAAGTTACAGGTGTGATCCGTCGATATTTAACCCTTTACCCATAGCAGACGATATCAAAATTTATTATTTTAAATATTATTTTTTCAAATTTAAAATAAAAAATGAACAAAACCTTATCATGTGACCTCCCAATGAGTGGTCACATGATATGGTTTTGTTGAAATTTGTTAAAAAATAATATTTTTTCAACTGCTAAATTTGCATATTAGGCCAGTGGATGCAGCCGATTCTTGGAGTTAACCCCATTACCCAACGAATCGCTCGCATCCGCCCGCGTAATATGCAAATTCAACAGTTGAAAAAATATTATTTTTCAAAAGATTTCAACAAAACCATATCATGTGACCTCCTCGTTGGAACGAGCTCGTTCCAACGAGGGGTCACATAATATGGTTTTGTTGAAATTTTTTGAAAAATTTGAAAAAATAATATTTAAAATAATAAATTTTGATATCGTCTGCGTTGGGTAAAGGGTTAAAGGATTATTAAGTGTTTTAATTTTATCATTTGAACAGTCCATGTTTGGGCTTCCACTGCTTTGATTGAATTACCCTCTAACGAACGCATCGAGCAAGTCAACACGGCGCTATGACAGACATATATACCCAATGCATTCTTTTAAATTTCGAAGCAAAGGTCATCATTCCTAATTAGAACCTGGTTACAATGAAAGGTAACACAAAAATAGTCACTTTCAGTCCTGGTAGCTAAAGAGTTAAAGGCAGTCAGAATAAATAGTGCGGCTCACTTTTCATCGGTAACTTATTTTATTTCGTTTTAACGAAATAATATTTCATTTTAACGAAATAGTATTTCGAAATAACGAAATAATATTTCGAAATAACAAAATATTATTTCGTTTTAACGAAATAATTATTTCGTTTTAACGAGATAATATTTCGTTTTAAAGAAATAAGTACCTGTAGCGGTAAGCAGGGCCAGATTAACCCGCCTCGCTACTTTTCGATTTCAAATTCTGCTCACTTAGCTTAGTAACACAGTTACGTATTCTATCAAAATATGAATTTGACTCATTAAAATTAATGACTTCACTTTATTGTGGAATTCACTTGAAACACCAGTTAATTAACGTTATGATCTCTCCGTTTATCGCGGTATGTGTATTACCAGAGTTTGTTTGGTGCTGTTCCATATATCACAGCGTGGTTTATCGTTCTAGAAAGAAAATGAAGCGACGGAAAATCCAAGGGACCCCCCTCCCCCATCTCCCCACATAGCTTCTCGCCCCTCCCCTCCTCCGTCCTAAAAAACCTTCTAAATGCAGGCCCGATGCCGATAGACTATAAATGGCCGACAAAAGTAGTAATGGAAAGTTAGGCCTGTGTATCCAAAGTCATCAGACGTGCTGTCACCACGATAAGACTGTAGTTCAAACTAGCACCCAAAGTCCGTAACATAATTTCTTGGTGTGGCACGTCCTGTGAGTCGTACCACGCCAAAAACATATATTACGGACTTTGGTTCCAAGTTTGGTCTTATAGAGTGATATCCCTTATTTAAAGACACTAGATTGAATGTTTGACACTACAGGTAGGTCAGTTTCCAAAATTATTAAAACTGCCAGAAAAAATTGATTTTCCCCGACTTCGCAGCACACCCCCCCCCCCCCCACCCCCAAGTCACCATGGCCTGTACGCCTATGCATCTTATAATGTCGTTCTCTGTTTTCCATTTCTACTTTTGTCGGCCATTTATAGTCTATCGGTATCGGGCCTGCAATCAGAATGTTTTTAGTAGGGGAGGGACGAAAAGCCATGTAGGGCGGGGGGCGTCCCATGGACATTTCGTCATTTCAGTACCGATAAACCACTCTATGATATACGGAATATCACGAAAATAAACATTGGGAATATTCTTTCATACACATATCGTAAAAAACAGAAAGATCATAACTTTAATTGATTGGCGAGTGTTTCAAGTGAATACGACTAAATTTATTCAACAATAAAGTGAAAACGAAATATTGTTCTGTTATTTCGAAATAATATTTCGATATTTCGAAATATTTCGTTAAAAAGAAATATTATTTCGTAAAAACGAAATAATATTTCGTTAAAACGAATCACTATTTCGTTAAAACGAAATATTATTTCGTTAAAACAAAATACTATTTCGTTAATTCGAAATATTATTTCGTAAAATAAAATATTATTTCGTTAAAACGAAATAATATTTTGTTATTTCGAAATAATATTTCGTAACTTCGAAATATTATTTCGTTAAAACGAAATACTATTTTGTGAAAACAAAATAAAATAAGAGTGAAACCTGTTACCTACCGGGTTTCATAGTATCTCGAAAGGATGGAGGTCGATTATTTTATTGAGTTAGTCTACAATATAAAGACAAATTTATTTAATCTTGAAAAAGTTCTACAATTTATATTTATCAGTTGGCCTGCCTGTCCGTGGACGGAAATGAAGTATATTGCAAATCAAGGGAGACAATCAGATATCTCAAGCAGAAAATTACACGTTTTCATCTCTTTCCAACCCCATTCCACATCTTTGCCCCTCAAGGCACCCTCTAGAATAAGGTGAGCAAACATACCACGTTTGGGGTGGTTTATTTTGATGGTGTCTGAGTAGTTAGGGAACAACATAATACAGGCGATCTTAATCAGTAACAGCAATCTTGACAGAATTAGCAGGAAGAGGTTGTACAGACTCTTTACTCGTAAAATGTGATCGAAGTTTCCTTCGTTTGATTTGTCTCTACTACGTCCAATAAAGTGGGCCCATGTTTAAAAAAATTTCCCATCGGGTTGGAAGAATATCAAATTGAACCAAAATATGCATTTTTTCTTATGTAGACGTTTCTGAGTCCAAACACAGCTTTGTGTATTGTACTCCTAACATATCAATAACATACATGGGCTGACACCGATATATATATCAGTGTGTGGGTGCTCTTGTATGATGATGTCCCTACCCCCTCCCCTCCCCCACCCCCGTTCGAAATGCCAATTCTTTTTGCGATCTGATGGACGTTCCAGGACGAATAAACAAACACACACACAAACCGAAAAATCTATTGCAAAATAGAGTTTAGAGGATGTCCCTTTGTAAATCATCCTGCAGAGGCTACCAATGTTGAGGACAGTTCGCGATCTCGCTCTTCTCGAAAGAGTCTGTCTGTTTCCACAAAGCGACATACTTCTTGGCCGACCCGTGTTAAATAATTTTCACTGAAACTAGACAACCCACCATCTGCACCATCTGCAAACTTTAGTCGGCAATCTATCACGATTGTTTTTTTTTTCTTTCTTTCTTCACGTGAGTGTGGGGTGGGTACCTGATTTTTATTCAGAAGGACGCAATTCTGTTGCTCTACCTGTAATTTGGAATTTACGTGCATGAAAAAAAATGTCAGTGTCTTTGAGTACAGTAGGACTGCATGGCATATGTATACATGATCAACCAAGTTCGACAGCTTCATGGGACGAGGAATTACTCATTACGTCCTCAGATTAATTGCACGTTAATAACCACCATATACAATATTCACAACTGCAGATGACTTAAAAGTGTTTCGGCATCATTGTTGGCTGCCTATTCAGACAAGCAACAATAATGTAAAAACACTATCATGAGAAATGCATCCTATCAGCAGAGTTCTCAAGAAAGACTATACTTGGTACAACTTTTTCAGAACAATATAAGAAGGGCAGTTTGTGGCTGTATTGGGACTTGGAAGTTAAAATGGTTGAAAGTTCCCCAAAGAACGTGATCGTTTGTCAAATAATTATGGTCATTGCGTCCAAGTTGTCCAGGTTGTACCAGATTGTGTCATACTGCGTAGATCACGTTGATGGGAGACTTGCCTCCAGTCAATACAAACAATGCTTGAGCGGATTAGATAATTGGAGAGTAAGACGCTTACCCTTTGGTGCTCTAGCGGATTCTCTCCACTCGTACCCACAGGACGTGACCCTGGCTGCTGGAGTGACGTTACACCTCAATAGACAAATAAACAACAGAACGAACGCGTTACCACAAACACAGATGACAATCATATCGTTCCAGTCGTCTGCGTATTTAGCAATCTTCTGTCCATTTCAATGATCTTTGCTTTTTATCCCTTTAAAATTGTACCTTTAAAAAACTGCGTAACTGCAGTCTGTGAGTGCATTGGATATAGGTCTCATAATGTGACCTGCATATTGGCCTCATAAATCAACGTTTACCAACTTGTTTGTATATCTGCAATTTCTGATATAATTCGGGAAACAGTTTGTTTTATGTTTGTTACAACATGAAACAAGTATTTCCAATAATCCAAATGAAAACTCTTATTTGCACGTTGTTACGAAAGCCTGTATACTGTAGTAGCTTAACGGGCTACGACCTGGGCATAGAAGGGAAAAAAGGCATAACACGACCACGGTTGTGGAACTAACTTCGAAGTCGCTGAGTAGTTGTAAAATCTTGCATTGTTCGATCAGAATTCAGTCTGTGGGAGTCGGCAGTTGGAATTTTTACGGAAATGTAATACCACATTCGGAAAGAAACTCCGTTACAACAATGCCTCGAATTTCCAACGATTGGAATCTTTGCCTGAAAAATTTCGAACTATCGTGATTTTTTTGACAAATATTGGGGGAGGGGAGACCCCCCCCCCCCCCCCACACACACACACCTGTAGCTACGTCCCTGTCGACCAGCCTTCGTCATTATATCTGATACCCAACCCCGCATTTCCATTTGCACGCGTAAAATAATTAGAAATTAATACTCAAGAGTTCCTTAGTCACTGTGCTCGGAAAGTAGTCTTTCCACTGGTACAAGTCTGACGTAAAAGGGCACTCGATACCCTCCCCGACCCCTAGCCTCCGAGCAAGGGGGAACTGCCCCCGCTTCCACCGTTCTTTGTGTCACATCTATCAGCTGCGATACACAGGAACAAAAAGGGAGGTAAAATGCAGATAGACATTTCGTGTATTTTGCCCAAATATTCGGTTTGATTCACAGTATGAATTTGTCACTTTGATTTCTTGTGAATGTTTCAAAGGTTGTCATTAGACAAATTACCTGAATACAATAAGTTTAGCCTTCAACTTCATTTAACCAACAAAATCGGAAAGGGTAAATATGTTTTATATGCTGACAAGTCATAATGTTTGTTTGTTTTTTTCAAAATTCTAGGTTTACCTTTTTAATAAATTATGTGTCAGAGATGCATGGAAATTGCATCTGGGGATCAAGAAAGATATAAAACTCCTCGCATGGGGTAACCATGGACTCGTAGCACATTTGCCGAGAAAGCTCGGGTTGGGCAAGTTACGGTGGTCAAAACCCGATTGCAGTTATGGTGGTTAAAACCCGATTGCACTATACAATATACGTGAACTAAAATTGGGTACACAAAACAATACAAATACTTACTTTCAATCGACTATATGGCTTAAAACCACTATTTCTATGAGTGTATTAACTTGAGCAGCCACCATGTGAAAACTATAAGCTCGTAGCTCTGATCATGGGAGTCCTTCCAGAGGATGTGATAACACCGTCGGAAATTTACTTGCAAAACAAGTTTGCAAGTTGTTGACCTTGTTAAAATATGCCAGTTGCAACAACTGGGCTACAAAGTAAAATATTGTTCTATAGTGTTACACAAAGGTTACTTTATACTCGTATAAAATCTTATACAACAGAAAACATTAATCACCTCAATGAATCTGGATTTTAAACTAGCGCTAGCTTCGTTTTCATGAGGTGAAATGAGTACGTCATTACGTGTACATTGCATACAAAGCTGCACTTGTTATTAGCCCGTCGTTTGTGTAGAAACGACCGGGTATGAAAAGCTGTTTTTGAGCGGTCACGTGAGAAGGATTACATAACCAATTAATGTTTCGCGAGAAAAATCTTTCAGAGTCTGTCCATGATCAGCAATTATATTGTTCAGTCAGAAAAATTCTAAAACCTACATTTAATAAAATATTCAGATACAAATGCCATATCTTTCATTTCCAGAACTCTGTACTGCGGTTTAAGGGGACGTCCAACCTAACTTTGGTCAGATTTCATGTAATTTTCTTTCAAGTCTAAAAAAGGCCCAAAATGAACAACCCCAATAAATTATATACCAAAATGCTTGGAATGAAACATAGAACATGTGGAAACTGCCATGGAACTGCTGCCATGTGTAAATAGCAACACCTGAAAGTCTGCTATGGCATAAGTAAGAGAACAATTTTTTTTTACAATAAAATACCTCAAAATAAAATAACAGCTGTATTCTATAAACATTGAAGTACATACTTGAAGAAATCTTTTCCTAATTCATAAAATTAATAAGGATTGAGACCAAATGTTATAAGTGGAGTGCTCACTGATTGAAGGCAGACATTTTCTTTTGTTTATGTTTTGATTTGGGGAGTTCAACAAAGGTCAACTTGAAGGAGTCCACCAGAAAAAGTATGGAAGGACAAAAGAGTGTCTCCCAATATAAAGATGTATATGTCACTATAGTGGTTTGGAAAAAAACTATGATATTCTCCTATGTAGAATGCATTGCTAAGTCATACATTGTAGTTGAATAAATATATTTACACCCCACCCCCCTTGCACTGTAACCCCTTTTATCCCATGCATCAATTCGATAGTGATTAAATTGTTAAATTTGTCTGGTTTATCAATAAGTATAATAGCTCTGTTTACTCTTGGACACCAATACACTCATGGTATCTGCTAGAGAAGAAATAAGGGTAACTGTAACCTGTCACTGCAATAAACCATCTAATGTACTTAAAAGTACATTGTTATTCAAAACGCATCAAATCAACCTTACATAACCATTATTGCATGTACTTTCCCCAAGGAGGCTTATTGGCATCAGAGATCAGAAGGGCACATCCAGAGGGTCTCACATATTTTTTTCAAGAACGCAGTACACAAAGAAATCCCCAAAAGGTGACAAGTGAGCACCATTTGACACAAAAAATTTCCCGGGGAGAGGGGGGGGGGGGGGCTCTCTTCCTTGTATGACCTACCTCCGGCACTCAAGGCACATTCCTTTTTTCTCAAAGTTTAACTCTTTTTTCTTTTTGAAGATCCTGGCCACACATATTCCAAACACAATCAGACAGGTAACCCTCCAAAATAAGTGTATCTGCAAAAATCATGTTACATTGCAAAACATTCTTTTTAGAATTTTAGTTCTGGACCTTTCATGCTTCTTACTTCCAACTATAACACTTGATTTATCGAGTAATGGGTGAATAGAAAAGTCCTGCCATAATCAACATTTTGAGTTCCATAAGCCTTCAAAACAGGTCCGATAAAAGTGTCAAATATCAGATTGGTGGCTTTATACAGAATATTCATTAGGTTGTTGCTTGATAAGTAATAGGAACAAAATCTTCACCAGAAATATTTTGTAGCAATACATTTGATGGTATCAGCAGGCACTTTGCAACAAATTGTAACAAAGCAACTAGTTATAAACAAACTTTTCTAACTCAAAAGAGTGAAAAAGTACCACAACTCTGAAAAAATATGGGGAGAAACACATGCTACAGCAGCTACACAGGCATTCAAATATCCTTCAAATTGGAGTAGCAATGGTTGAGATACAAGGGAGAATGTTGGTACATGTAATGATGAATGGGTAAGACTAATGGGACAGAGGTCACCACTGCACGGCCCTAGATGCACCTTTGGTTTTCCAACTTCCAGGCCTGGGGCATAATAATCGCAACACACCCACCTTATCAATTCATAATTTCAGTAAAATAAAAGGAATTATCAATTTTAATTAATTTATAGATGATGGGAAATATTTGGCTTCTTTCGTCTTCTCGTATGATTAATTACCACAAACGATATCAGTTTGATGCCGACAAACGAAACTGAACGCATGTGGTCTGGTTAAAAAGTAACTCGGCATGGATAATGAAGAAATTGCGAATATTTCGTGTATTTCATTTGTTTAAAAGCTAATTGCAGCTAATTTTGACCGTGTATTCGATAATTCGTTTCAGTTTTGGCCACACGGTCACGCTGACAGCGGTTATGTTTATTGTGATATGCAAATTGTGAGATAGTTTCCGGTGATGGAGATTTGTCACATTTATCAGTGTAAAACGATGACAAAAGACACTGGTCGACGTTTGTGTTAGTCTGGTTGGTTGCAAGAAAAAACTAAATTCTCAGCATCGTCCAAGCGCACCTTATTTAAAAGCGCGAATGCATCATTTTTAACCCATCTTCAATCGGTCCTTTGCAGACATCAAACACAGCCGCGACAAATTCCATGGTAACTAAATAACTTCACAACATCGGGGGAAATCAACACGCTCAATATAGCTCCAGGTCACTTGGAATATACTTCGTAAAAATGATTTTTGAAGCATTCTGCTTACTTTGTTATGAATATTGCCTTACTAGTTTTATGTGTATCGTCCCGATTTTATACACTCGGTTACTTTTATACAAGTGGTTCATGTTGTCTTTCTAGTGTGCAATAATTCAGATTTTTTGTCAACAAAAAAGTTCAGACGGCCTGTAAACACGAGAGGGAATTTCGAACCATATTTTGCAGTTATGACATTAACAGCTCAAGTATTTGCTGTCACCTGTTTGCAAATCCGCTCATACATTGTGTCGAACAAATAAAGGGCGTGATCACGTCCTAGCATTCTTACGATTGCCCAAATTGAGTATTTCTGCAAGAACCACATCGTAATCACATGACCGGAATAAACATCATTGAAACATGGCCACATCCGGAACATCCAAAATTTGTGTTGGTGTTATTACATTCAAACATCAAAACCCACCAAAGTGTGTGTCAAAAAAATGCTTTCTCCGAGTCTGTAGTATGTTATCATTATATTGAGGACAAGGCTTTCGAATTATCGATTATTTTGTGGTTTTACCGGTTCGTTACTTACGACATTGGCAAATTAATCTTCTTCAAAATCTTAAAATTCACTTTTTTCCTGAAAGCAATTATATGTACCTTTTCTATGCACTTTACTCATTATTGTGATATATAATTTGCCTTTCCTTACTTCTCTTATCTGTTTCTGAGGCATTGGGAAAAATGTCAAAAAATTGACCAAAGTTAGGTTGGACGATCCCTTAATATAGGAATTGAAAAAATCCGTTTGTTAATTCGTGAGATTTTCGATTTGTTATCATATTAAAATAAAATTTTCGCTGACATATGATTTGGATTCCCCCCTGAGTTTGTTCGCCGGTCTCCATTGACTTAAGAATATTTCATGCAATGTATATCCAATTGACGGAAGAGCCACACTGTTGCACGTGATAGGCGAAATTCTCATTTTTGGGGTCAAATTTATCACACAATATAACAGGATTTACCGAACCGATTTTCACCTTTAAAGATTTTATTTGATATACAAAATCCCCAAACAAAATGTACCAGGTACAAAAAAAAGATTTAGTGAACAGAAATTAATATGTTAATTTGAGAATCTTTTCCCAATGCAGTCTAATCAACACTGATTAGTGAGTGGACGTCTGACATTATGTAATTACACATAACACACATTTTGGGATAATCTTTTCATATGGAGTGTACACGTTATGTGAAGTATTGGTGTTATGGAAAGGTTCACAATATTTCTGTGTAAATAAAAGCATTTAACCATATCAAAATTCATTATTTTAATTATTGTTTTTAAAAATGTTCAAAACAATTCAACAAAGCAATATCATGTGACCCCCTTATTGGGACGAGCTCGATTTAGTTTTGTTGAAATTTGTCGCATGCTATACGAGTTGCGGAGTTAAATACCCTCTTTCTGGCTCCCTGTTCAATAATCGAAGTTGCAAAAAAGCTCATAACTGGAAAAGATTTGTACATGACAGTACAAGAGAACGATGTTCACAAGATTCGACCATTGTTTTCAGTTTTCAAAATATTAATTCAGTTCGATAAAAAAACATTGAGGATAATTACTGAAACAAAGCCAATATGCAGCAAGTCTTCTTGCAAGCTTTCTGGCCACCAGTCTAATTCTGTAAAACATTCGACACTGTTATGGCCTGGAACCAGTTTATCTCTCAAATAAGTCATGGCCTGTGTTAAAATTCACTCTTCTGAAATATTTCAGTTGGTTGGAAAAGCGAATATACCGTTCGCTTTTTCGGTCAATTGATATATTCTGGGCGATTTAATCTGAAAAATGTCTCTGAAGATTCATTTACTGCGAATCAAAGCAATAAATGTTGCTTAATTGAGACTTAATTTGATCGACATGTTGATGACATTACAATCAGAAAGGAACATTCATCACAGCCATAATGTTATGATTACACCGGGTAATTCCACAAATTATGTATAACAGCTTTATGTTTTCAAGGAGAATTAAATACTTTTATAGATTGGAATATCTATAACTGAGGCAGGAAAGAATGCGTTTATATCTTTGTAAGTAAAGACACATCGCATTACATCAAGGATCGGCAAAGCGCAAATTTCCACAAAAAGTGGGTAAACAAACAACCCATAACAACGTCGAATTCCGAACAGGATTAGACTGGTGGTTCTAGAGCGCGCTCTACTTGTTCAATGATTTAAGTTGCAAAGGGCAATAACTGTTAAAATATACTTCGAACCAACACATCCTTAAGGTATGCACAAGTTCCAGCCATGGCTGTTCAAAACAAAGCATATAAGTACCGGTACTCTGTTAATTAAATTAGAAGTTTTGTCACGACTACTAAAAGCATATTTTATTTATACTAGATGCATATTTTTATTTGTCCACAAACACATTTTTAACTACACCACCAAGGCATGCACTCGAATATTTCATCAGTTGGGACTTAAGTAATTATAGTTGGGACAAATCAGGTTTATACCCCCCCCCCCCCCCCCGGAAATCTTCTCGACGTCCCTGAATACAGCGCAACAAAGACTGTGAGACTAGTTGCGGAAGCAAAATTAATATACAATAATTCTTCTTGTTAAAAGATCTAAGTTTTAAAGGTTTATAACTGGCAAAATAGCGCCTAGCAATACCACAAGTATCAGGAGTGGTTGTTTTCAACACACAAAGATAAAATTAATGGTTCAAAAAATTGGACACCTGTTGTGAATTCAAAGTGAAAAAATATAATGTCTTTTCTTGTTTAATAATCTAAGTTTCACGGGGACAAAGCTGACAAAAACAAGCACGTATGTTTCGACCGAAAATGTCCCCAAGGCAGATTATGTCCACATGTCTCAGGACTACACGTTAAAAATATTGATTGGTCGACCCCATACTTTAAATCTTTGCATGCTGCTGGCGGATATTCCTGTTTAGCACAGCGTTCCCCCTATAAATTGAAAGGAGTTTTTTCACCAATGATTTCTTGTGTTATAATCAGATTAATTTTTCAACAATTTTGATTTGATGAAAAATATCTTGCGAATACTCAGCAGGTTAAGAGTTAACTTAGCAGCCATCCTACTAAAATTAAGACATATCATGTTCCTGGACCGAAAAGCGGCCTCTCGGTTCATATGGTTAATTTGCTCTACCAAAATTCATTCCGGAAAAACCAAAAACTATGCTAAGACGTCAAATCCCTTTGGTAATTTTGTTATAATATACAGGTATCGTACATGTCTGCGTATACTGACGGACTTTCCTATACTTAAAACAAAACGGTTATTAACATTGATACGCCATCATAGTATTCCTGTTGAATCGGAAATATCCATAAATCATACGTTCCTCCAACTAAATAAACGCTACCTTTTGAAACATTGGCGTGCTGCAGTTATTTCTAATTGCTATTAAACAAAATCATTAGAATCCCTAAAACGCACTACTCTCGTCGTATATCCACAATATGGTTGCATGGCTAAGATATGTAGGGTCAGAAGAGCTATTAATCAGGTGGGGACACAGACGCCAAAACTTATAAACTTTGCACTTATCCTTAATTTTATGTGTACTTCAGAAAAGTCTATGCTCCAAAACTGATTTTACCTACATACAGCATATATGTGGAACATAATCACTACAAGATGGTCGACATACAGCCTCGCTCGTTTCAAAAAACGGACTTTACTCTCACTGGATGTACCCCAATGAAGGAATTAAACGACCACTATTCGCCACACCTCCTTTTCGGCACCCCTATCATACAGTTGTCTTCAAGCTGGCATCCCAGTTGTTATTATTATTAAACATATTTTATTTGTTATAACAAAAAGGATTGGATAACAAGTGCCGAGCACTTAGATAATATCCTTTCCTTAATATACATTTGAAAATTTCAAATTATGTTTACAAATATTTACAAAAAGTTATCAAAATGTGCATGCAATGGCAAAGCAAACTTATGAATAATTAAAACAATATTGTGTATGTACACGGTTCAAGATGAATGTTGATAAGTATTCCACTGTACAAGAGTCAGAACAGACAGGTGAGACGGAGGAGAGCAGAAAGGTGAAAGGTGAACTGCCACATCGCAACACTGCTGGACTTGGTCAAGTAGCCAACGTGTCATATTACGGCACAATCGCGATTCCAGCGGAACCGCGATTCAGACGGAGCCCCGTTACCACTGCTATAGTCAGGGCATACAGGACAAACATGCGGAATGCACAAAACCGTGACTGAAGGAAATGGAAGTGGAAATGGACACTCATAGGACATTTGGCTGGGAAAATGATGTCAGACTAGTCTGCCTGATTATGGTCCAGTCATAAAACCTCGTCGTGGCCTTAATGAAATTTTGTACACTTCGAAAAAGGTGGAGTTTAACGGATGCTGGTAGGTTGGGAATACCATAAAGAAGATCGTTGATCGATCTTATTGTAAGATGCGCAAAATTTCTCTGTAGGACTAGTCTTTTGTTTGAATAGTTAGTACAGTCGAAAAAGTAATGGTTCGCATCTTCAGTCTCGTAGCCAAACGAACAGATAGGTGTATCATGGATGTAGTTGGAGTATTTATCATAATTTAGGTCGCTACAGGAATTCCGCAACTTGCAGTGTATAATATTGACGGCTCTATCGCCATTGTTGAAGTATTTAGGTGGTCTACATGCGCCACTATTAAAATATTTGACAAAGTTATTCAATGAACCCGACTGTCTTATTTCTTGGGGTAATGCATTCCATTCCGAGATACATGAGGGGATAAACGAGCGCTTAAATGTTGCCGTGTGTGTAAGTGGTAATTGAAAATTAGTGTACGACCGGGTACTCTACGTGGAAATGTCCTCGAAGGTCCGTGGCAATAAGTCAGAGAGATATGTAGGGTCCTGATTGTTTACGATTTTAAAAAAACGTTTTCATTTTGTGGAGATGACGTCTCTGCGCAAGGGTTTCCCAACCAAGTTCTGCAAATAGAGCAGATACCGGGGTTGATCTCGTTAGACCGGATATTATTCTCGTGACCCACTTTCAAAAATTTTGGCCACGCTCACGCTATGTCAAAATGCATGTGTGTACGTCAGGAATATTTAGGGGATCAAAAAATGTGATTTCCAGCAATTTAGAAAAAAATGCACCCAATGACCCCTAGGTGTCCTCCAAAACCTTGACCCATATTTTGAGTCCCCATCAAGTGTCGACTCATTTGGTGTTGGTCCCAGGTCCATACGTCATACCATGTCTGAGATATGGGCGTGACCCACTTTCAAAAATTTTGGCCACGCCCACTTTTTTACGTAAAAATGCATGTGTGCACGTCAGGAATACTTTAGGGGTAAAAAAAATGTGATTTCCTGCAATTCTGAAAAATGCAATCAATGACCCCTAGTTGACCTCCGTGACCTTGACCCATATTTTGAACCTTCATCGAGTGTCGACTCATTTGGTGTTGGTCCCATACCACACTTGAGATATGGGCGTGACCCACTTTCAAACAATTTGGCCACACCCACTTTTTTACGTCAAAACGCATGTGTGTACGTCAGGTATACTTTAGGGGGTCAAAAAATGTGATTTCCAGCAATTCTGAAAAATGCATTCAATGACCCCTAAGGGACCTCTGTGACCTTGACCTATATTTTGAATCTCCATCAAGTGTCGCCTCATTTGGTGTTGATCCCAGGTCCATACACCATACCACACCTGAGATATGGGCGTGACCCACTTTCAAAATTTTTAGCCACGCCCACTTTTTTACGTTAAAATGCATGTGTGTATGTCAGGAATGGTTTAGGGGATCAAAAAATGTGATTTCCAGCAATTCTGAAAAATGCACTCAGTGACTCCTAGGTGACCTCCGTGACCTTGACCCATATTTTGAATCTCCATCAAGTGTCGACTCATTTGGTGTTAGTCCCAGGTCTGTGGGTCATACCATGCCTGAGAAATGGGCGTGACCCACTTTCAAAAATTTTGGCCACGCCCACTTTTTTTACGTAAAAATGCATGTGTGTACATCAGGAATACTTTAGGGGTCAAAAGATGTGATTTTCTGCAATTCTGAAAAATGCACTCAATGACCCCTAGATGACCTCCGTGACCTTGACCCATATTTTGAATCTCCATCAAGTGTCGACTCATTTGGTGTTGATCCCAGGTCCATACGTCATACCACGCCTGAGATATGGGCGTGACCCACTTTCAAAAATTTTGGCCACGCCCACTTTTTTACGTCAAAATGCATGTGTGTACATCAGGAATACTTTATGGGGCAAAAAAATGTGATTTCCAGCAATTCTGAAAAATGCACTCAATGACCCCCTAGATGACCTCCGTGACCTTGACCCATATTTTGAACCTCCATCGAATGTCGACTCATTTGATGTTGGTCCCAGGTCTGTAGGACCCACTTTCAAAACACCCCTACAGACACCCCTGATATCCCAGGAATCTGAAAAACATAGGTGGACGAGAACTTGTGGCTGTCTATCAGCATGCCAAAAATCAACGAGATAGGGCAATTCGTTTTCGAGGTATCTTGCGGACAAAAAAGTGATGAGAAGAAAGAAGACAGGAGAAGAAGAAGGAAAAAAAAGAAAAAAAAGAAAGAAAAAGAAACCGTGCAAAAACAATAGTCTGTGTGTTTCACACAGACTAACTATATAATACTCGATTCTGTACAGTCGCCGTGGACTGGTCGCAATTCGCGCGTGGGCAGTGATGTTCACGCATGCGTTTACCAGGTAATAAAAATCATCAGCAGCAAAATTTTAATTAATGAAGCAACGGGTTGTACCCGGTGCTTCATTAACCCTTTACCCAACGCAGACGATATCAAAATTTATTATTTTAAATATCATTTTTTAACTTTTTTCAAAACAATTGAACAAAACCATATCATGTGACCCCTCTTTGGAACGAGCTCGACGAGCTCGTTTCCAGGAGGGGTCACATGATATGGTTCTGTTGAAATTTTTCGAAAAATAATATTTTTTTCATCTGCTGAATTTGCATATTACGCGGGCGGATGCGGGCGATTCGTTGTGTAAAGGGTTAAATAAATTTTTGATGAATATTCCTATAATAATTACTTGGGACTAATATTATTGCGTCCGCGGAAATATTGCCCATCCGTGGAAAGTGACCAATCCAAGGCGGCCGTACTGCAACTATTAGGGATCAGAGGATGACACTGTCAGTTATTTATGGGCCAAATGAAGATAAACCGCAATTTTATAACGAGCGTTTTTCTAAATAGAAGTTATAGATAATGATTCAATATTAATAGATGGTGATTGGAATGTATCCCAGGAATATGCAAAAAGATATCCTTAGATATCGAAACAGAAATAACACAAAGGCAAAAAAGATATCTCTTGTGGAAGAATTTGATTTAAACGATGTCTGGCGTTTCGAAAACGCAGAAGACAGACGTTTTACCTGGAGGGGGTCGGAAAATAAAATAGCAAGATTAGATTATTTTCTTATGTCATCCGATTTGCAAACGTAGTTTTAAAAAAGCAGACATACACAATAGTTATCGTTCTGATCACAATCCAGTAAACATCAGTCCCCCTTTCAATAAAAAAAACCCAGAGGGAAAGTAATCTGCTGGAAGTTCAACAACAGCCTATTGAGTAATCCGGAATTTGTAAATACAGTTGAGTAGGTGTCAGCAGAAACAATAGCCCAATACACTAACAATAATGGTAATTTTAACATCAATAACCAACTATTCTGGGAAACGTTAAAGCTCGTGATTCGAGGTAAAATATTCCTTAAATATAAATCCGACAAAAAGCAGAATGAATTAATAACTAAATTATAAGATTTGAAGTTTAAACTAGACAGTGGCGATACTTTCGTTTCAAATGAGATTGGGACTTTGGAAACAGAGCTGGAAAAACTAAGAACCAAGAAACTGCATGGTATGATAATGAGAACCAAATCAAAATGGAAAGTGGATGGGGAAAAACCAACGTGATACTTCTGTCACTTAGAGAAAAGACACTATACAGAAAAAAAAAACAATCCCAATTTTTATAAAAGATGACGATTCGGAAATAACTGACATAAGAGACATAATAACGGAACAGAAAAATTTCTTCCAAAGCTTCTATACTTCCATAATCCACAGGGAAACTTATGCTAATACCAAAAAAAAATGGTTTTTTTTATAAAAACAACCCTTTCTTAAATTTTCTAAAAGAGGAGGAGAAAACATGCCTTGAATGACCCATCTCTCCCACTGAAAGATTGAATGCTCTCAAATCCATGCAGCACAACAAAACTCCTGGCTCAGACTGATTCACTGCTGAATTCTACAAGTTCTTCTGAAAAGATATTGGTCACTTTTTAAATCAACTCACTCAACCATGGGTACTCTTCTACAGCACTTTCAATAACCCAGAGAAATGGTGTTATCACGTGAATACCAAAGCAGAATAACTTCATAAAGTACATAAAGAATTGGAGGCCTATATCTTTGATTAACGTCGATACAAAAAATGGTGCTGATTCAATTGCTAATCGTATGAAAAGCGTTTTTCCAAACCTCATTTCGGACACCCAACTTGGATTCATGAAAGGTAGGTATATTGGGGAATCTTCGAAACTAACTTTTGATTTAATAACAAAGTTTTAAAAACAGGACATCCTCGTGATCCTCGTTCAACTAGACTTAGAAAAAGCTTTCGATTCTATTGAATGGTCTATTATGGAGAAGACAATGAGTTTTTTAACTTTGGCCCATCAACGATAGGATGGTTTTAGACGTTCTATAACAACTGCCCCAGTTGTGTCAATGGCCACTGTTCAGATAGTTTTAATATACAAGGAAGTTTTAGGCAGGGCGACCCACTTTCGCTATACCTTTTTATTCTCAGCGTCGAGATTTCTATCCGCAAGCACTAAAATATAACCCTGAGATTAACGGTATAACAGTTAATGACTCTGAAGATTTAATTAGCCAGTATGCCGACGACATCACGCTTTGTTTTATTGATAATGGTCATTCTTTAAATAATGCCATTGAAACAGTAAAAATGTTTTCAACAATATCAGGGTTAAAAGCCAACTTTGATCAGATCCAAGTGATTTGGACTGGCTCGAAACGGTGTTGCGACGAAGAAGTTCCAACAAGCGAAAGGGTTAATTGGAATCATGCTAATTCCTTCACAATACTAGGAATAGAATTTAATTTATTCTCCTATAACTACATAGTCAGTAATTACCACAAGAAACTGAGAAAAATTGAAAAAGCTCTTGGATCCCTCTATATTGGCTACATAGAAAACCCTTATTTTGAATGATTTTGAACTCTATGGGAATTTCAAACTTTGGTTTATGAGCAAGGAGGGACTTCGAGAGGTGGGGAAAATACAAACGCGTTTTGGAATGATGTTTTGAAAGCCTGGTCACTATTGGATAAAAAACCCACCACTTCATCAATGAAAATATTTGGAGAAACGCTTTTCTACAATGACAATATCAAAATTGATAATAATTATTTCGTTTACAAAAACTGGTGTGAGTAGGGTACTTATTTTGTAAATGATCTATTGAGTTGGAACAAGGGTTTCCTCACCTTTTCTGAATTCTCCAGGAAGGAAACACAATATTAAGACCCCATTTACAATTTACCAAAGTGTTATCAGCGCACTTCCCAGCTAATGGACATCTGTGATGAAAGAGCATCAAAAGATTTCCTCAGTTACAAGCCTAAATATTGATACCTTAATGAACACGCCTAAAGTATGTCGAGTATTCTATATCAAATTTCTAGCATTGTCAACAACGCCCCTTCCGATTGCTCAAACAAAATGGAACGAAATTCTAAATACAAATCTTCGGCCCGATGACTGGAATTTTGTATACAAAACCCCATTCTTGTCGACAGATGATACATACCTCCAAAGCCTGCAATTCAGAATCCTCCACAGGATTGTATACACCAATTTTAAGCTTTATAAGTGTAAATTGTCTGAAACGGAACTAGGCGCATTTTGCAATAATTCAAGGGAGACGATACCACATTTGTTTTTTGAATGCTCATGTGCAAAAACAATTTTTTTGAAGTTTATGGAACAATTGAAAGAAAAACGTTAAACTCAATTCCCATTAACAGAAGAATATGTAATTTTAGGTTATAGTAATAATTCTCCCATGCCAATCAACATAACATATTTCTGCATGCTTGTCTACAAAAAATACATCTACTCCTGCAAGGTGAGAAAGTGACAGCCCTCTTATGCATGCTTCATCGAACAGCTAAAGTTCTGTAGAAGCCTTGAACTGATGTCCACGTATTCGTATTCTATTAAAAGGGCCAATGAACTAAAGGAAAGATGCAACCTGGTTAAGTGTCTAATCTGTGCCTAAATAACGGGACGTGCACAATCTGTGTAGTCGAGTGTCTCTGGATAAGCTCCAGAAGATTTCTTCGGGAGA
This sequence comes from Pictodentalium vernedei, assembly GCA_031216915.1. Classification (NCBI taxonomy): domain Eukaryota; kingdom Metazoa; phylum Mollusca; class Scaphopoda; order Dentaliida; family Dentaliidae; genus Pictodentalium; species Pictodentalium vernedei. The sequence goes on from CM062291.1 coordinate 182,518,556, forward strand.
CCAACGCTAAGGGTGTAAAAGTGCAAGTGAATATAGAAACGCGGGCACCCAAAGACACCACAAGAAATAAATATATCAAGGCGTTAGGCACCGCAGTTTATGCTCTGAACAAAATCAGCCATTGCGTACATGGTTTCTGCGAGAGCCGCTGAAGCACGACTGTCAAGAGATACATACAAAGGGAGGGCACAGACAATATATGAAAACTGCAGGCCTGGCGGTTCTAACTAACGAATACTCGTGAAATTTTAGGTATGGGACTTGGGACGCGCCTATGCTCTTCCCCTATCATGGATCACCACGTGCAGCCCGGCGGTTCGTGGATAGTGGGATTACTTACGCTTCCTATTAAATGCCATTTTAAAGAAAGAAAGGTCTTCAAGAAGCCATCGCAACCTTTCGGCTTTTGGAGGACAGGTCAAACCATTGGTCCGTGGTCTGGAGGGTTGCGGAAGCTTCTTCTTTAGGGTTTTGTTAGATTTTTTTATTTATTCACTTTATTGAGGTTAAGAAACACTTACGACAGCCAGGTTCACCTCACGTAGGATATTCTTTTAGAATAGTTTCACATGAAAAATGTTCTAAGCGGCAACTTAACATAAGCTCAAAGAATTAACAACTTCGTTGATCTCTGTCCTGGCATAAAGACAGCTCATATATCCTCTCCCCCAATATTTAGGGTACATTGCACTCCAGCCAATTGATAGCAATACCTAGTATGCATTTTTGTTCCTATTCTTCAGGACGGGATCATAATTTTAGCTTAGGAGCTTCAACCTGCTATCTGTTCGCGCTTTGTGTAGCTGATCGAAAGTGGATGATGTATGTCACAGAATAGGCCTTAATATTATGAGCTGGAGGACTTTTTCTCTCGTAAGCGACATGGTCGTTTTGGTTCACATACTCCTGTTCTGAGTGCAGCTCGTTTTACACAGCTATAAGAAATGTACATATAACTTTGACACGTATGCACCACTTGCGCTTCCCAGTGTGATGATGGTGTACCAATATCAATATTCTTTGCAATTCTGTCATATTTATGAGAAATCGTGTGGACAATTCTGGTCTTTTTGTTTACAAACAATGGACATCTAAATAAAAAATATGAAAAAGAAATTTTAGTTACCACTATTATTTAGACCGAGCCTAAAGGGTGAAAATGTCACCAGTATTATTTATTTTCATAAAAAAAATGCGGGACCTCGCCATTTTTCAGCCATCTCTGTTATTAAGCTCGATTGTGCCTCGTGTATGTTGCCATACTTTACTTTCGTTGAGAATTTCCATACAACGACTAGCAAAGAGTTTCCAAGAGAAAAATTGCATGTTCATTTTTCTACCATATTTTCTTTTGAGATTAGGAGGTCTAGTGGAGTGGGTAAAAGGAAAAAAATATTATTTTTCGTATTTTGAACGAGCGACGTACTAACGCATGTGACTTTCCGATGACAACAACTTCGATAATCAAATATTTCTGGCCATGAGTCCAGAAATAGCCTACAGGTCATTCAAACTTACCGATGATCTTTGTGGATCGCAGATGAATATCATGAAATACATAGTTTACAGATGACTGACGAAATTAGGAACATTATTTCTGGAACACACCAAGACCAGGCTGACCCGGAGCCGAACGACATACCAATAAAACCTCGCCATCAATACTACATGATGAACAATAGTTCCCTCGATTTGTGATTAAAAGAAGTGAAAGAGCTACCAGTTTACGAATATTCAATAGCTAACGGATACAACATAGGTTTGCAATTCCACTATTTGTCACAGCTTCGTCAATTAACCCTTTACCCAACGCAGACGATATCAAAATTTATTATTTTAAATATCAATTTTTTAAAACATTTCAACAAAATCATATCATGTGACCCCTCGTTGGAACGAGCTCGTTCCAACGAGAGGTCACATGATATGGTTTTGTTGAAATGTTTTGAAAAATAATATTTTTTCAACTGCTGAATTTGCATATTACGCGGGAGGATGCGGCCGATTCGTTGGGTAAAGGGTTAAAGATAACTGCATGTTTTGTTCTCTGTGGGTAATTTTCACGCATGAATACAAACTAATGGTACAGTCGTTTTACGTAAACAAATTGGTTGCTTCGGTTGGTGAGGGAAAAATATTTACAAAGCAATTTGCCCGTTTTGGTCTGCTTCCCTTGAAATATTTGGGCAATCAGAATTTCAGTAGTGGCATTGCCATGAGAATTTACCGGAACATATGGCGAGATTTTTCATAGCTATGTTATCCACAACCTTCAATGTTTTGACTTTCCCACCGTCAACATCGTGGACAATTTTGAGACGAAAACAACCCAGGTTAAAAACGTGCCTAGACCTATGTCCGATGCTTTTTATTTAAAATTAAGATTCAACTGCTGCAGTTCATTACTGATAGCTCACGTTGGTTATACGTTGGTTATACAACAGAAGCTGAGGTGTTTCGCTATTTCTTGAAAACCTGACCATGCCATCTCCGCCCACAACCTTCAATGTTTTGATTTTCCAACCGTCAACATTGCGGACAATTTTGAGACGGAAATAACTCAGGTTTAAAACGCGCCTAGTGCTGTGTTCGACGCGTTTTTTTTCAAAATTAAGTCTCAACTGCTGCAGTACATTACTGATAACTCACGTTGGTTATTCAATAGAAACTGAGGCGTCTCGCTATTTCTTGAAAACCTGACCATGCCATCTCCGACTTTTTGACATTACACATTTTGTAATGTCTCCAAGTGACTCGTAAATTCGTGGAAAGCATATTTTGTGGGTCCCGTCACGTTCTATGTGACAAGGCCATTCCCCCAACCCTGTTACCCAACTGCAAAGCTTTTCAGTTGCCAAGTTATTGTTCAATGAAATATTCACATTTTTCTAGGTTTCTGGCTTCTATGTTGGTAGCCATGACTTTAGAATCACCTTAAGGTAATTCTAAGCTGAATATTGTAGTTTGAGTGGACAGGTGGAAAACATGATGTGTTTTTTTTTCATTACTCAGTAGTAATAGTTATTTAATATATTGAATAAGTTCAGTTTCAACAGATTTTTCGACAAAGCGTGCATCCGGGGGCATACGCACGTGCTATGGGCCTGAAAACCATAACAAATTGAAGTTTTGAACAGCTTTCTCTTGTGCCCTTTCATGTACAGTGTGAAACCCGAGCAGTGAAATTGTTAACAGTGAGTTCAGGTTTCAGGCTTTAGTGTTAATAGAAATTAACTGACTACGTTCTTCTTATCCAGTCTCTGATCAGCAGACCACCACCACCCCCCAGTAGTATGATACAGTTATCGACTTTTCACAATCATTTTGCTTGACATTATGTTTTCAGAAAACATTTTGTTTCCCCCCAAAAGAAGTGGAAGAGCTGCCAGTTTATAAATATTTCAACAACTAAAGGATACAACATGGGTTTGCTATTCCGCAAAATGTCACAGCTTCGTTAATTAAAGATAATTGCAATTTTTTTCTCTAGTGGTACTTTTCGCGCATGAATACAAACTAATGGTAAGGTCGTTCCATGTAAACAAATTCGTTGCTTCGGTTGAAGATTCCCTTGAAACGACAATCTTTTTACTCATTATCATATATGAAGAAACTTTGCAAGAATATACTTCTTTTAATCTTTTCTTGGTGAAGTGACTCCATCCATCCTGTATTATTAGTAAGAATTTTAGAATACCTTAACACTTTTACGGGTGGAGGAAGCCGGAGTACCAGATAACCACCAAGCATCGACGAGCAACTGTCAGCTCCTCAACATTCTGACTCTGTTCAAGCTCCGCTCAAGCAGAGTTACAGCGGTTGAAGACATGTGCACCATCGACGTGCAGTACGCCTTAGTACACGGCGTCATCGTGCTGACATGTAGGCTACCGGGATAAACTGCCTTGCCCAAGGACATAACGTGGGTCGTCCCGGGCGGGGATCGAACTAGGGACCTCTAGCATAGAAGACCAACAGTCTACCACTGAGCCATGTCGAATAATAGTGAATTACTATCACATGTGGAAATTTGAAAAGCAATTTTAGGCACCACTGTTATTTAGAAAGAGCCCAAAGGAGAAAATGCCATCACTGTTATTCATTTTTATCAAAAATGCAGAATCTGACCATCTTTTCAGCCATTACTATTATTAGTCAGGTAAGAGTATAATGCAAAAAGTAAACCATGTGACAGACGGGCAGATGTACTTTGCCTGAAAGTATACTGCCTGTTTTATGAAATGTGTAATGAATGTCATGTGAAGATTATGCAAATATATTGTGTGTTTTCATGTATCGCTTAGACGATTGTGTTATTTAGAGTGACCGAGCCATTGACAATGGATTTGTTATAATCTTCTTGGTGTTTTTTAAACTAATTACTGTTTTCAATTCTGTTTTCTTGCTTTTTGATTATTTAGAGGTCCTGTTTGAAACATTGTGCAAAGTTTCTATGAAAAGGCAGGTTTATTAGCCTATATTTCGATAAGCCAAAGCAGTGAAAAAAAATTCTGAAGCTCGATTGTGCCTCGCGTGTGTTGCCATACGTTACTTTCGTTGAGAATTTCCATACAACGACTAGTAAAGAATTTCCAAGAGAAAAATTGCATGTTCATTTCTCTACCGTATTTTCTTTTGGGATTAGGAGGTCTAGTGGAGTGGGTAAAAGGAAAAAATATTATTTTTCGCATTTTGAACAAGCGACGTACTAACGCATGTGACTTTCCGATGACAACAACTTCGATCAACAAATACTTCTGGACATGAGTCAAATAACGTAAGGTCATTCCAAATTATCGACGGTCTTTGTGAATCGCAAACGAATATCATGAAATAAATAATTTACAACGATTCCAATATAAATCACACCAGATGGCGATATTAGGAGCATTATTTCAGGAACTCACCAAGACCAGGCTGTCACGGAGCAGACCAATAAAACCGTGCCATCAATATTACATGATGAACTATAGTTCCCTCGATTTGTGATTAAAAGAAGTGAAAGAGCTACCATTTTACGAATATTCAACAGATAACGGATACAACATACGTTTGCAATTCCACTATATGTCACAGCTTCGTTAATTAACCCTTTACCTAACATAAAAAAACAGACGACACTTGCAAAAAAAATTCGAATAACTATTATTTTAATTTTTTGTCTCAAAACATAGGTTATGACCCCTCATTGGAACGAGCTCGACGAAAAAAATAATGAAAATTAATTTGAGTTTTGAGAATAGCGATGGGCGTTCCTTTAGGTAAAGAGTTAAAGATAACTGCAATTTTTGTTGTCTGTTAGTAATTTTCGCACATGAATACAAACTAATGGTAAGGTCGTTCCACGTGAACAAATTGGCTGCTTCGGTTGGTGATGGAAGAATATTTACAAAGCACTTTGCCCTTTATAGTCTGCTTCTCTTGAAATATTTGGACAATCAGAATTTTAGTAGTGGCATTGCTATGAGAATTTACCGGAACATATAGCGAGATTTTTCGTAGCAATGTGGCCCACAACCATCAATGTTTTGATCTTCCAGCCATCAACATGGCGGACACTTTGAGAAGGTCGTATGTTCGATGTGTTGTATTAAAAATTAAGATTCAACTGCTGCAGAACATTACTGAAAGCTCACGCTTGTTATTCAATGGAAGCTGAGGCATCTCGCTATTTCTTGAAAACCTGACCATGCCATCACCGACTTTTTGACACTACATTTGGTAATGTCTCCAGTGACTCGAAAATTCGTGGAAGGCATGTTTTGTGAGTCCCATCACGTTCTATGTAAGATGGTCATTCCCCTCAATCCTGGTATCCAAGGGCAAGGCTGTTTAGTTGCCAAATTATTGTTCAATGAAATGTTCACATTTTTCTAGGTTTCTTGCTTCCATGTTGCCAGCCATGACCTTAGAATCACCTTAAATCGATAGCAAGTCACGATACTAACAAACGTTACAGTCTATCTTCCACATTCTTTCATGTTCTCTGGAGAGGATCTGCAGGTTTCTGTAACATCTGTAACGTTTCTGGTTTAAAAAAAACAAAAGTGTTTGTCTCGTATTTGGACGGTTGTGAGACCGATGCCTGCAATGCTCTAACAACCCTCCAAATACGAGACAAACACTTTTGCTACTGGGCTGTGGAGTTTATGCAAACAAGTTGGTGATCTTCAGTTATTCAGTTTGTCAATTTTTAAGCACAAGACAAGAAGGCGATACTTAACTCTTTTGTACCCTGACGCATTCAATGGTATCGCCTTATACATCACTGTATATTTGTGGTGAGGTTCTGTAATAATTTAATTTTACAGCCCTTTCGGGCTGTAGATTAAATTATCTCTGATACCTCTGCCAAGGTAAGTGTTTTAGTGTTTTATCCATTCATGGAGTGCCAGCATATACATACTGTATTGGAAACGCAAGGCAGTGGCTGGATTCTGAGATTATGGAATATGTAACAACACTTAATATGCCGAGTATTTTCAAGATATTTTGCATAAAATCTTGTCATGGCTGCTATAAAGCAGCCATGACTAGATTTTGATGAAACATTCATCTAACTTTTCCTCAAGAAGTCATTTTTTGAAAACCCATTCAATTTGCTTGGGTGTGGGTGGGGGGGGGGGGGGGGGCAATTTGATAACATCTGCCCAAAATTTACTTATTTCAGTGGAAAAAGACATTCTGTTCTCGGCAGGAATATACGTCAGCAGCATGCAATAAGTTAAACCTTAAAATGAAAAAAAGAAAGGACGTACCTTATCATAAAAAAGAATAAGCCGCGAGCAAGGATTTAGTCATGTTGAATAAAACTTCTGCTGCCACATTATACATTATTAGCATTAAGAATCGGTAAGGTTTATGTCAATTATTTTTACCAAAAGTGAAACAATCGTTATTCCATATTTTTCAATCTTTCTCGTTTCTCGAGGACGTTCCAATGAGGGGGTCATAAGCTATGTTTTTCGACAAAAATAAAATAAAATTTTTATTCAAGAATTTTTTTGGGGTGTCGTCCTCAATTGGTGTTACTTATACGGTTATTTCAATTTTAACTCTTGAAAAAGGCGTGATTTTATCAAAGCTTTTAGAAAGGTAGCATCAAATTACTATTTTATTGAAAAGAAAATAAACACGCAAAGGCGGTCTGGCCGAATGGTCCACACGGAAAATTCACGGTGGGCCCCCTATTGGGTGGCTCCTGGGGCCCCAAAAGTAATGTAGCGAAACACATGTCGGTACCTGAAATTTTGTGAAAACGCCCAATAGGCGAAATGGATCTGATTGCATAGAATGACGGTGTATTGAAACGTTCTCTATGTGGACTGCCAATGGGGGTCTTAGTTCGGGGGGGGGGGGGGGAACTCTGAATTTACCACAGTACCCCCCCCCCCCCCCCCCCCCCCGACTCCGGTTGTCAAATATACATCTTTTAATATATTACAGGTAGGGATAATTTTTTTCAACATATGTATTTCATTAAATGGCTGGGAGCAAGTGACTTGTAGGATATGTACCCGACGGGCCTCAGTGTCAGGACCTAGGGGGGGGGGGGGGAACCTAGGAAGTGACGTCATTACCATAGTGATAAGTGGTGTCAATCCGCAAGCGCAGCGCGTGGTGTTCGTGTCACTTGTGTTTCCATTGTTCATTTTGTGTGATGAAAGCCGCCATCTTGGTTTCTATGCTGGCTCGTGGTAACTATGTGGACCAAAACCCTCTAATGGGTAGGGATGTTCAGAGGGTATGTTAGTTTGAATAAGAGTACATATGATTACCCAAAACAACCCAACAATGGCCTAACAACTGTTACCTGGCAGAAACTGTCAACATTTTTTTTTTCTTTTAATCATCTCACAGAGAACTGTTTAACAATGATAGTGGACAACATTTAATGAATTTCTGTAGCTAAAACAAAAATCATAACAATTACCAACTCAAACAAATACCGGAAACTGACGCGCGAGGAAGTTTAAATACTACATAAATACAGAACTGCTCTAGTCGAACGCAAGACATACATCAATCGCTCACCAGGAAAATAAGTGCCGATAAGGAGAATCGAACAACTGACCTTTCGTTCTAAACTCCAATAATCTTCCATTCGGGCACGACATATCACACATAAAAGATATCTACGATATATCACACATAAACGTCCTCAATTCAATAAATAAAACAAACTCCTAAACATGATGCAAATTAAGACACTTGGTTTATAAAAAGAATGCACACATTTTTGCTTGGACCGACCAAATCAGTCATCTGAACAGATGTACATGATAGGAGTCCGCAACCCTTCCCCAAATACTTGAGAAGTTGTTATCAATCGCTAACAAAATCTCCAACTCAAGGAAATACTGGATGGACATTTCGCGATTCAAACCTGAAATCTAAAAGTGGATATTGCGGGATTCGAACCGCAGATCCTCATATCAGAATGCCGATGAATCACGTCCGTGCCTTCGTGGGACACGGTGGTGCTGTGTACTAAGGCGTACTACGTTGATGCTGCACACATGTCTCCAACCAATGCTAACCCTGCTTGTCTAGAGTTAGTACATTGGGGAATCTGACAGTTTCTCGCCGTTGCTCGGTGGTTTTCGGGTACACCGGTTTCCTGCATCCGTAAAACTGTCCGACACGAGGTGACCCTGGCCGTTGAAAGTGTCGTTATACTCCAGTAAATAAATAAATAAATAAATAAATAAATAAATAAATAAATAAATAAATAAATAAATAAACTATGTGTGTGCAATTGGCACTGTTGAAGAATGAAGAAAAAGTCAGTAAACGTACTGTTCAATCAGAGTGAATAACAGTTGATATCACATAATCACCATCAAATAACTCGTTTTGGAAAATATCGTTCACAGCAGGCCTAATACGGGAATGACGTCAGACGTCAAGGTCGATGTGGTAACGTGGTGAGTGAGTTGGTTTCGAAAGTAGAATTAAATTAATTTCTTATTCTTCATTAACTGCCCACCTGATGCAAATAGACGACACTTGAAAAAAACACTTCCTGAATACTAAATATTTTGTTCCTTTGTCTCGAAAACATAGCTTGTGTTCTTAATGCAGGGGCATGCGATGTTGTTGGTGATACCTGGTTGTCTAGTTTGACCATCTAAAACCATCTAATGTACCGCCATTTTTTGTGCTATTTCCATACATTTCGGGTGTTCTGGAGTGCACCTCAGTATCGTAGATGAGCCCTAATAGCTTCTAGATCCTAGGTTATACCCGTCTTTGCGGATCAAATAATCCAGTATGGGTACTTGTGGACGACTGGGGACCAATCGCAAAGAAACATGGTTTGGGAACTATTCAGACAACTGGGACTGATGTCAGAAGATAGTGGCCTGGGGACTATTGGAGACCAAATTTTGGGAACTGATGTGAGGGCTGAAGGAAAATAGTGTCTGATGAGTACTTTCTTCTGAGCCAACTATCAAGGTTTAACAATAAAGAAAAATAGGCCGATAAAATCGTCAGATGTGTTCCCATACGTGCAACTAGTAGAAAGCTGTATGACGGAGGCCACCATGGATGCCGACATTATGTGCACCACACATGGTATGGGTACATATAGAAATGGATTGGAGGAGTGTCTAATTTTATGGATAAAGGGTTAATATCTCAGGTTCAAATTATCAGATTTACATAAAAAAAACTATACAGCACAGCACATCAGTAACCTGAATAAATATATAAAGTAACATGACAATCGGATTGATATTTTTTGAGTTATCTCATGCCAAAGGGATTGGAGGAATTTTCAATTTGAAGGATAAAGGGTTAATATCTCAGGATCAAATTAACAGATTTACACCAAAAACTATACAGCTCGGCACATCAGTAACCTGAACACAAATATAAAGTAACTTGACAATCCAAGCAATATTTTTCAAGTTATCGAATGCCAAAGGGATTGGAGGAATTTTCAATTTGAAGGATAAAGGGTTAATATCCCAGGACCAAAATAACAGATTTACACCAGAAACTATACAGCTCGGTACATCAGTAACCTGAACACAAATATAAAGTAACTTGACAATCCAAGCAATGTTTTTCAAGTTATCGAATGCCAAAGGGATTGGAGGAATTTTCAATTTGAAGGATAAAGGGTTAATATCTCAGGATCAAACTAACAGACTTACACCAAAAACTATACAGCTTGGCACATCAGTAACCTGAATACAAATATAAAGTAAATTGACAATCCAAGCAATATTTTTCAAGTTATCGAATGCCAAAGGGATTGGAGGAATTTTCAATTTGAAAGATAAAGGGTTAATATCTCCGTATCAAAATAACAGATTTATACCAAAAACTATACAGCTCGGCACATCAGTAACATGAACACCAACATAAAGTAACTTGACAATCCAAGCAATGTTTTTCAAGTTATCGAATGCCAAAGGGATTGGAGGAATTTTCAATTTGAAGGATAAAGGGTTAATATCTCAGGATCAAACTAACAGACTTACACCAAAAACTATACAGCTTGGCACATCAGTAACCTGAATACAAATATAAAGTAAATTGACAATCCAAGCAATATTTTTCAAGTTATCGAATGCCAAAGGGATTGGAGGAATTTTCAATTTGAAAGATAAAGGGTTAATATCTCCGTATCAAAATAACAGATTTATACCAAAAACTATACAGCTCGGCACATCAGTAACATGAACACCAACATAAAGTAACTTGACAATCCAAGCCATATTTTTCAAGTTATCGAATGCCAAAGGGATTGGAGGAATTTTCAATTTGAAGGATAAAGGGTTAACATCTCCGGATCAAATCATCAGATTTACACCCAAAACTATACAGCTCGGCAAATCAGTAACCTGAACACAAATATAAAGTAACTAGACAATCCAAGCAAAATTTTTCAAGTTATCGAATGGAAAAGGGACTGGAGGAATTTTCAATTTGAAGGATAAAGGGTCAATATCTTAGGATCAAATTATCAGATTTACACCAAAAACTATACAGCTCGGCACATCAGTAACTTGAACACAAATATAAAGTAACTTGACAATCCAAGCAATATTTTTCAAGTTATCGAATGCCGAAGAAATGGATAGGGACGCCGGACGGACAGAGAGACAGACAGACGGACGGACGGACGGACGGACGGACGGACGGACGGACGGACGGACGGACGACGGATGGCCACCCCGGATGCCTGCATTATGTGTACCATACATAGTATGGGTACACATAAAACGGAGTCCATAACAACATTGCTGCTCAAGAAGAAAGCAGGAAAAGATGTTATCAATCGCATACAAAGGAATAGATACGCTCATAGGGATCAAACTACTGAGGCTCACTTAGCTTTAGCTATTAAGGCAAAGTTCTACGATCTATACCACTAGCCTCTGTTATCACTGAAAACTATATGAAATCCACAAACATTTGGAAATGAACATTTCGCAGTCTGAAATTTGAAAGTGAACATTGTGAGGATCGAACCGCTGACCCCCAGATCAAGAAGGCTAATATATTACCTCTCTGCCAAATGACAATACTAAAATTTCATGAGAAAAAGCCATTAACCATACTACTAAAGGAGAATGCAGGGATAGTAACTGTTGTTATCCAGACACGAGGGACTAGTGGGGGTACCGGTGTTCCGCACCCCATCGTTGTTATGCCACTGGTGAAACGAACATGTCCGTTTGTCAGTACTTTGAAGAAATACATTGGCCTAGACTTCGGTTTCTTACAGGCTGTCAACGACCCGAGAACACTAGAAAATCTTAACACTCGCCCCACCATGTCGGAGAAGTTTGAAATACCAGTCTCGGGGCAGTTGTTATCAATCAATTACAATCAAAAAAGATTTTTTTGGCTTTGAAATCCAACTCTTTTTTATTTATTTTTAATTACATTTCAATTTTTATTCATCTATAATTATATATACACATTTATACACGTTTATACAAATATATACATTTATACAAATATATACAATTTTACAGAATAGTAATTAAAAGAGTGAAAATAGGGCATTTGATAATATTTTTTCAATATACTTTCTAAGTTTAACTTAAGTTTGAAATCTAGCCATCTACTACTAAAACAAAACTCACATGAATTTGTAGTATAAAACTCCGTTTCAAGTAAAATTTTTTTTTCTTTTTGCATCACCATTTTTGGCACTCACCCACACTGATTTTGAAATTTGTCCATCCAGTTTCAGACACCCACCACCTAAATATCCAATTTCAAGATTTTGTTAATCTATGGACAGACAAACTATATAATACTCTCTCAGACTAAGAACCCAGTCATGATTTTGTGGCGGTCCCTTCTCTGGAAGACAAATTTCTTTTTGTTTTGCTAAATCAAACGCCCTGATTGAAAATGTGACCAGTAAATTCTAGTAGATTCCGATTTTTTTAATCAGTGAAAGATTTGAAGAGCATGTGCTAATGCTTAGTGTACTGCTTCGTGTATAAATAAATAGCCAGACAAAGTTGCAGTTACTAGGTGCCTGACATTCCGTGTCGCCTGTCTTCCATTGTAAGCTGCCAGTAAATTTAACACTAAGGATATGGGAATTTCAAATAAAACTTGAAATCCCGAAATGTTGGCGACTTAGTATCATCGATGTGCGCATCATTTCACAAAATTCAGGTATATCCTGTAGAGAGAAAGAAAAATACAGAAGCTCGTTTTTCAAAAAATGTTCCCTATCAGTTTAAATGTTTGACTATTATTCTCTGTTGATTTATTGATTTATTATTTATTTATTGGTGTTTAAGGTCACATACTTATGCACAATGGCTAATCATGGCCGTGACAGTTTTATGGGTGGAGGAAGCCGGAGTACCCGGAGAGAACCACCGAGCAACGACGAGCAGCTGTCAGCTCTCCAACATCGTAACTCTGAACTCTGCACCGCGGCACAGGCAGGGTTAGATTGGTTGAAGATATGCGCAGCATTGACATTCAGTACGCCTTAGTACACAGCGTCATAGTGCCCCCGTGTACCCGTGTAGGCAATCGGGACGAGAACCGGTTACCGCGACGCCACCGCGTCCCCTATTCTCTGTTGAAACCCATTTCAAAATATAACTAGAGTGATGTCACGCATGCAGCCCGACTGTCCCAGGAATGGCAATGCTTAGACGCAAAATAGTCGGAGCCATTTTTTGTTAACAGTTTACCTAACGAATCTGCCATATCTGCACTCGTGATATACAAAATTTGCTATTCAAATTTTATTTTTTCATTTCTGTATTTCAAAACATACCTCATGACCTATTAATGGAACAAACTTGATGAGCTTTTTCCAATAAGGAGTAATAAGCCATGGTTAGAAGTAAATAAAGAATGAAAAAATCTGAGGCTTCAGAAAAATAATTTGTACTGTTGGCTCAACTTGTGTTAGGTAAAGGATTAAAGATGCAGTACATAAAGCAATGTTGGGCTATATGAGTCAATTTTCGTTTTTGCATGTAATAACTCCCAATCCTTCAAATGCATTTTGGGAATAATTGCCTAAGTGACAATTTGTGTGTGTTTTTGGGAGGTTTTTGGGCACAGACGTGTAGACTGTGCCCAAAAACCTTTAGCACAGTCTACACGTCATATTTATGGAGGGATTTCATTGTAACTTGATAGGTTGACTTCATATAATGTCTAGATGAGAACGTCCCCTTTTGGGCAGCTGTGACGGCAACAGGGGCCCGAAGCCCGAACACTTATAGCACAGTATAAGTGTTCGGGCTTCGGACACTTATGACCCTGCTTCTTAATTGGACCTCCCACGCTTGTCTAATAATTTCAAGGGCGATACCTTTATCGAAAGTCGATTTTCATGTCGACATAAGTCAGGGAAGAATCGCCCCAGCGTTCCTCCCAAACAGCGCTCAAACAACTAATGTCAGCGCACTTCAGCAAGCAAGAGGAACAAACATTTTGTTACTCTTTTCGTCGTGCCAAAAACACCGTCAACTGTTTCTTACCCGACTCTGTTACTCTTCAAAATACGGACATAACACCGCATTGATATGTTGCGGATGATTTATTGGGAGTTACATATACAAATATGGGGATAAAACATCACCCTCTTGCCTTACACGTGGTAAATAATTTGTCTTCAATATTTTTCATATGACTCCAGATGACTGTACTAACTTAATTGAAACAAAGGAAACTTCTGAAATATTGACAAGATGCTCTTATTTTTTCTTGTTCATGTACAGTGTACCTATATGTCAAATGTGCTGTTAAGTTCCTAGGTTTTTATTTTTGTTTCTACTGATGAGTTAGATAGATAACACACGAGCTTCAGAACAGTTCTGGGTCATCCTATATGAGCCTGAATGATTATCGACCTAGTTCACATGGGATGGACCAAACGATGTCATGGGCCCCCTGTGGCTGGAGAGATTGTTTTTGTTTGTTTCTCTTTAATAAATATGAAGAAATATTATCCATTTCTCTTCATCGATAATCATAACAGATCTCTCGGCACAAATACAGAATGCTCAGCACTCAAAGGTGTGAACACGATCTTGGACTGTAGATATATGTACAACTCTCTTGGTCCTGAAATCAAGACCAGCTTTAGTTAGTTGCAGATGCCAGGAGGCACCTGGCCTTTCTCGTGTAATCAGTAGTCATATTGATTAATTTGAACAATTTAAAACGTCCTTTTGGACACAAAAATGGAAAAGAACGTTCAACCGAAAACTTCCACTCAATTATTGGTACCCGCCCTAATGATATGACGTATTTAAGATTCTTTCTTTCTCTTGAAATCCCATCCTGGGGAGGTGGGGCAGTTTTCGTGATAATAGCTGAATAATTATTGCTTTTCTTATAAGAAATCATAACAAACAAAAAATATGCTCAAACACAGAAGAGAAAAAACAAATTTCAATGACGATAATTGTCGGCCAAGCGGAGACCCAACGAATATAGCAAACATTATGTATGGGTGGTGACATGATCAAACAAGAGGGGTGTGTCCTTCACCGCTAGCTCACCAACGCATGGCATGCAATAAACTTTGACTTATTACAAATCTGAAAAAAATGTCCGGTCATGCACATGTATAGCAAAACAGGTCAGAAAAGTCCACACTAACATTGCATTAAAAAAGTCCAAAATCTCCAAAAATGTCCGACCAGGGGTTAATGTCGTCTTATATTGATGCAGTTAACACATGTGAAATATAAAAGCAACAACATACTGGTTTAATCCTCCCCTCATGTACATGTACAGCAAAATAGGTCAGAAATTTCCTGCCAGGGGATAATGTCTAAGTTCACACTGACAAAAAAGTCTAACATTACATTAAAAAAGTCCAAAATCTCCGAAAAATGTTTCGTTAAGGGATAATGCCATCTTATAATGACGCATTTAACACATATATGAAATATAAAGGCCATGGCATACCGGTGGTAGCCTCCACTCGTGTATAGCAAAACAAGTCCCGACATAAACTCACACAACTTCGTTATTGAACTAAAAAAGAAACATCATGACAGAATACTATTATACATTACAAATATTGGACAGCTTGGAGTTGACTATGCTAAAATGGTAGTCCACTGGGAAGAATAGTCCACGCGTCGGAGGCGGGTGAACGATACTCCCTCGAGGCCCAACATTTTGGCATCGTCGACTCCAAGCAGTGCAATAAATTTTATATTATCTCGAACAAACAGAGGAAGGATCCTGCTACCCCATTAGGATCCCAACCCCAAGTATACTACGTACTGTGAAGACAGGCATTTTCATTCTAGAACTTAAAAATAACGAAACCGAATTCCTGAAAAAAATCTCTTAAAGTCGAACGATTCGCGAATATTGTTGGAAAGTATACATACCAAAGGAATAGTGAATGGTTATTTTTAGAACCCTCGATAGGTGAAACTATCGGAAGTAGTATCGTACCTCTCAGGCAGACAGCCAGAGGAAGGGAAAGTCATGTGAGATATAACTTATTTAGATATTCTCCACAAGCGGGAGAGCGATGGTGCTGTGTACAAAAGGGGGACCTGACAACCGTTACTTATTCCCAGTTCCTTTTTCGACATTCGTTATCAACCGAATTATTGGTTGATAACAAATGTCGAATAAGGAACTGGTAAATAAGCAACGGTTGTCACGTCTGCACTAAAAGATGTAGGGCACGACGCCTTTACACTTGCTTTCAACCAATACTGTTTATGCCGGGTTAGTCAGTTGGATAGTCTGACAGTTACTTGTCGTTGCTCGGTGTTTCTCTCCGGGTAGGCTCCGGTTCTCCCAATTTATAAAATTATCCGATAACACAAGACTCTGACTGTTCAAGTTTCGTTAAACCTCAATAAACAAACAGAAAAACATCTAAAGTCACAGTCCCTGTTCATGACAATAGTGTTTCCTACTCCGTGCCACATACTACCACGCACGATTCCTAACTACGATCTTACAGATCGCCGGAAATCATTCCAAAACGATACGTCCTCGGTATACTATGCCGGATTAATCAGTTGGAGTCTGACAGTTACTCGTCGTCGTTGCTCAGTGTTTCTCTCCGGGTACTCAGGTTTCTTCCATCTGTAAAACTATCCGATAACACAAGACTCGAACTGTTGAAGTTTCGTTAAACCCCAATAAACAAACAGAAAAATATCGCATGTCACAGTCCGATGTCATTGCAATGGCGTTTTCTTCTCGGCAAGTCACGCACGATTCCTAACTACGATCTTACAGATCGCCGTAAATCATTCCAAAACGATACGTCTTCGGTATACTTGAACACGGAGTTTTTATTTAGGATCATGAATTCTTTGATTTCTGGTGGTAGTTTTTCTTCATTCACCGCTTCATAAATTACTATGATAATCACATCTCTATTTGTGTAGATGTTGTCCATTCTCGGAATATTGAACTCAAAATTACACCATTTATTTTTTATAAAATTATTTGATAATACTATAACAGTGTGACTGCAATCGTGAATCCAGTTAGTAATATTTTCAGCAATGGCCACACCTGGAAGGAATTCCCTGTGTCGCACGCAAAGTCGAGACTCATACTGCTCTTCAAGCTCTGGTATCAACCTCTTTCTCACAAAGTCGACGTCTTTATCGGTATACGAGATAAACGCATCTTTTTTAAACTCTCCTAGTCTTTGATAGCCGCCATATTTAGCGTTAGAGAGATAATAAAGATATGTTAATCGCCATTTGTAGTGTCGGACCACGAGGCCAGTAATAACCAGCAACACTACAACTAGAAATGAAGCGCCACCCATGATATACGGTACATAAGAAGTACAATGTGAATCCAAATAGCTAGTAATGGAATCAATGTTCGATAAATAACATATATTTTCTGTGCCATTCTGAAATGGACACTTACATGTGTATTGCGGTAGTTCGAGTACTTTGATATGTGTAGACTTTAACCATCTAAGAAAATCCAGTGTTCGACATGAACACTCCAATGGATTACCTAATAAGTTGATTTTCATATTTTTTCTTTTTCTGTCCAATTTTTGGGTGATTTTAGAATCTAACATCGTTAACATGTTGTTCTCAAGTTTCAGAGTGTTTAATTTATCCATATGAGTAAAGACTGCAGTCAAATCTACCAGCCTGTTGTTACCAAGATCTAGTTGCTGCAATTTCAATAAGCCTCGAAACACATTTGCTGGAAGTACTGAAATTCTGTTTCTATTCAAATCGAGTGTTTGTAATTCATGAAGATTTTTGAATATATTTCCATCGGTATCAGATTCCAAGTCGAAAATCAATTCGTTATTTCGTAAATTGAGGTGTTCCAATGACGTCCCATAATCAAAAAAAATCGTGTGTTATATGGGAACAGTGATTGTCTTGTAACTCTAATTTTCTGATGTATTTTAATCCAGGGGACGGTCCAGCCATTGTGTACACTGCATTATTGTTGTACAAAATAGTTCGAAGATTTCTATTGAAATAGATCGGGATTTCTATATCGGAATGCTTGGTTGCTTGATTACTCGCATCTATAAATTCAAGATTTGGCAGATTTGAAAATATTTGAACTATGTAAATTCCGAAAATGAAGCGGTTGTTGCGAATTGATAGATATCTTATCGTATGTGGCATACAGTGAGGTACAACGTGCATCTCTAGTTTTTCTATGGCGTCACTTCTAGCGATAACAGGAATTACAATAGGGATAAACGTCTCTTGTTTCGTTAAATATTCGGGAATTTGCCTATGGAAAACCATTTGTTTACTCGCCCCTTCGGGACTCGTTAACAAATGGCTTTCCATTGTCAAATTCCCGAATGTCTAACTCATTAAGAGACGTTTATCTCCTGATTCAGACATGATAATTATGTTATTAATCGTGAATTTAGGTCTTCGCTGAAGAATGATATAGTAGGAAACTAATGTTCGTTTCATTTGGAAAATAGGATCCAGCAGAAGTTTGTGACAGGTGTAAACTAATCAGACGAATTTGAAAGCTGCATGGGAGGACAAATTAAAATAGGAAAAGACCCAGAAAGACCGTGGGGTTTTTGCGTCAGTAATTAAGGTCATCTGCGTGGTGTCCTTTTGAAAGGAACTTAATCCAAGCCACGGGCCCAGGTTGGACCAAATGGCGAAGTACATCGTGGATTACGTTGATTGTAAATACGCCTTCAGTCAATGGATTGATAAGGTGGAGAGTAGGGCATTTCTGAGCCCTTATTAGTGCCCCAGAGGATATGACCCTGGCTTGTGGAGTGTCGTTTAACTTCAACAAACAAACTAACTAATAATGGAATTTACATATACCGGAGTATACCCCCCAGCAAAGAAGAAGAGCCTATCATTTGGAACAGGTTTGTCTTCTTGTTAATATTCTTAGCTTGCCTGTTCTGTTCAGGCAAGTTCTAAACATATTCTGGGTACTCATGTTCTTGCTCCTAACAGCACAAGCCATGTTTCGTTTATTCGGATCATCCAATCAAATCATTTAACTGCAACTGCAACTACCTAACATATCTGATCACCCCATTCATCCAGCCATACCTGCTGCCACATCGTTATCAGGCACAGGGGTTCCAAAAATAAGCCCAAGCGTCAATCGAGCAGTAACTGGAACAAGCATAGCTAGGACGACTCGAATCTCGTCGAGCAAATGGGCTAATGAGTAGTGACTGGAACAGGCATTGCTAGAACGACTCGAATCTCATCGCGAAAATGAGCTATCGAGCAACTGCTCCACATACGACTAATCTAAGAAAAGGCAATTCCATAAATGGGATTCCGTAAGTGGAATCCCAAGCTCCTATACAGCTTCTAGTAGTTTTATCATTGTCTTTTACTGCGACGTTATAGCGATCTACCCTATGATCAGCCTCTATTGCATTCACCATTACTATTGTGTTCTACTAGCCTTGCACCGTTACTATTGGCTACAACTATTCTGTCCTGTGCTAGAGTGTCTCACCATTGATAACTTGCGGCACTACTATGACGCCCAGAACCTATTATTATACTACTGTCGGTACGGGTCTAGTTCGTATCACTATCATACTTGTCTTCCACAACTATTAGCCAACTGATTCTTGCTCGAACGACTCTAATCTTATTGAGTAAATGAGCTATACAGCAATTTCCCGAACGAGTGACTCCGCGTACAACTCGTAGACTTATCTCGTAAAATAAAGTACTGAAGGTAGGGTGCCGCAAGTGGGATGCTGCAAGGGGTAGGGTGTCTGGAAACGACAAGACTCTCTTGAGGGTGTGAAAAAGGATCAACAACACCTAATGAATATCAGAGTAATTCAGCAACGGAACTGCGTCGAGCTTAAACTATTGCAAGACAACTATCACAGGAAACCCCAAATGAACAAACAAATAGATAGAATTGTACAACAAAGTATTGCAATCAACCAAGGTACAGCACGAATAACGATACTAGAGTTGAGAACTGAACACAACGAAGATCGTAGAGAACGGAGTGAACGAAGAAGGAAGTGAACTGATTGGACAAAATGGGAGGGAACTTGGACAAACGAAGACTATAACAAAGGCTGATCATTGGATAGATAGCCAAAATCGTGCTAGGAGCCAATGTTAAGACTATTAGGAACTGTATAGGGGCTTTATGGAATTCCTTTATTCGGACATAAGTTGAAAAGTCGTACATGGAGTCACTCGGTCGAGCAATTCCTCGATAGAGTTCGCCCGCAAACCTCAATTTTTGGACAAAGCATATTTCGGCGTTCCAAGTGTTTTTCGTAGCGGTTTCCTATAGATTAAACATTCCTCCTGACGAAAAAATTTACTGGGCGACGGTCAGTCTTGAGTATTTTGAGAAAAACAGCGTAAAAGTGACCCACCCATTTTTTTTTGCTATTCGTTGTTTTTTCCAAATATTCGGTTTGAATTCGATTTCTAGTTGTAATCTTTCCTAGTCCTTCTTGAAACGATTTTCTTGGTTATATTGTTTTTTCAGTTCAGGAATTTGTTCAATAGTTTCTCCAGCTCTGATTCTTATAAGTTTTCAAGCCAACAGAATGACACTTCCCCGGTCCTGAGGTGCCATAAACACTGCGTCGAGAAGTATTTGCACCCAAAATGTGTGAATCAGTTCTCTACAAAGCGATCTTCATGTGACGATGCAAAAGTTCCAACCGAAAAAAGATGAAGCGTTCGCGTAATGTTAATCAGTTCTATTTCATACAGCACTGCCTTTTCCGTGGTAATGAATTTCACCTCGTAAAGGACCCCAAAATCCCAAGTCGATGGAGGTCCACTTATCTTTTTCGGCAGATAAGCAACCCGAAGACCAATGTCTCATACAATTCCGCGATTCTGAACATTTGTGATCGTAGACAGGACAAATGGGAAGATGTGAGAGTCAGAGTTTGTGGCTCTGTCAGCTGCAGACGCTCGCTGTCACTCTGATTGCAGGTCAAAATCTGTGGGTGGTAGAGTCACTGAGATCGCTTCCAATTAGGTTGGTGAAAGTATCATTAGTCGCCGAATCTGGCGTTCCAGCTATGAACACGAAGAAACACCAATCTTTCATGGAGTTCGAAAGATTTGGTGAAAAAATGCATGCTTCTGGAGTGACTTGTTTATACGATGAATCGCTTCGATTCAAGAACTCTGCGTGGCATCAAAGTGTGCCGAAAATAACCCGATTTCCAAATCTGCTGACGGGCTGATAGCAGTCATTGTTGACAATTTCGATGCAGATGTCTCCCCTCAGATTGGGAAGGTTAGTACTCATTCCCTGGCAGTCATAATTGTCCAACCAGACACCAAAACTGATTCAGAGCCTCAAACCATTCCTAGAGGATCCAAAGCTGAGATGGATAAACCCTTTTCGATATGATTCACCTGTGGTAGGTTGTAATGTCCCGAAACAACCAGAAATGCCTGCTGTACAATCCATAAGGAAAACTCTACACGACAGATACTCTCTCTTTCTATGCTCTGTTTTACGGCAATTGTAAGGCGTTTAGCAGCCGCATCTGTTTCTAGAAAATATTTTGAAGACAGGGAAGAGTGCAAAGTTCAATGGTTATTACACTCGTTAAACGCGCGAGTAAGGAGAGTCGCCTCAACCTCGAACGACATCGGTCTATCTTCCCCTGATTGACGCGACGCAGGCTGATCCCGAAACCATCATTACAGCTATGTGTAAAGCACAAGAGGTGGGTTCGCAACCCTGGCCAGGAATACACTGTCTTCACGGGTTACCAGCAGTTTATGTCCTTCTACCCCAGGTTGAGTGGGATGCAGCATTATGCTTCTACTCATGAGTTTTGTTGTGGCTGTTGGGAGACTGATGGGTAACTCTGGCTTAGCCGAGCGTCTGGAGTCTGTGTTCGATGGCGTAGGTAAAATGCGTCTCGATAAAAAGTTCCCAATGAACGTTAGAGCCATGCGATTGTTAGCAGGACGGTTTTAGTCATGCTCTCTCGCCATTGCTAGATGATAGGGCATACAAAGGTCGAACCATCAAAATGTGGCTTTCCAGTGGCCTGTATTCATCATGGTGCTATATGTTCGTACCGAGAGGGAGGTTGACTGGCCTTTGCATTTGGAAGCAGTGAGAAATATGTTGCCCTACTTTTTTGCGTCTGACCACGTCAGTTATGTTAGGT
This sequence comes from Pictodentalium vernedei, assembly GCA_031216915.1. Lineage (NCBI taxonomy): Eukaryota > Metazoa > Mollusca > Scaphopoda > Dentaliida > Dentaliidae > Pictodentalium > Pictodentalium vernedei. Next base: position 182,540,676 of record CM062291.1, read on the forward strand.
TCAGTTTATATTATCTCCGTCAGATGGAGAAACGACCTTCAAATATCCTGCCCGATTTCATGAGAGAACACATTAGGTATCGCATGGCTGGTCTATGGAATAGTATTTGGAGTGATATGTTTATAGAAACAAATTTCATGGGATATGGGCATGGCATAATTGGAATTACCCTGAAGCCAGAGACACTCAAAACGTGGACTTTTAGTCTACATACACGTGTTCACCTCGTCAGTGGTGCAGCTAAGTTACGAGAACACCGAGATGCAAATAGGATACAAGACATCCGTAAGGGAGAGAGCAAAAGGATGATCGATGCTGACGCAATTGATAGCCGGGAGTTTGAAAACAAAGCTTAAGCTATGCATAGATCACATGGACCAATCATAGTACACAAACACAATCATCAATGTTGCAAATGGTCGTATTGGTCCATTGTCAGTATAAGTTATGAGGTAGTTAAGATAGTTGCCTCACAATTGGCGGAGTTTGAGCGAGGCCTACCGGGAGGGTTCTACGACCCTATTTCAATGCGAACTGAAACATTAAAAAGTCGATGAGAGAAGATGGTATCAGGATTTACGACTCGAACTTGATCTATTCAAGGGTCGTACGTCTCATGTCTAGTTCGTGTGAAATGGGCATATCAATAAGTATTTAATTCACCCTGCAAACATTCAATTAGTGGAACTACGTGGCGTAATATTACAACTACGGTGGTTTGCAGGTCAGCGTCGAATTCCGAAAAAACAACATTAGACTGGTGACGTGAGATCCAGCTAACACGACCAGTGGACGACACTTGTCAAAATAACTCTTGAATAAAAATAAATATTTTCATATGCGTATGACCTCTTGTTATGAACGTAAGTCGTCATAAGAGTTGTTTTGGAGGTAAACCTGAGAAGGCGGAAAATTATAAGCCATAAAGCAAGATCTCAGGTCACAAGTATAATTCTGTAAGGAATTCCACGCTGTCATAGCCTGGAACCAGACTAGCCCTAAGGCTAAAAAAGTGTTTTGATTCTCAGGCAATCCCTCGTTGAATATGAACCCCCTCTTTGGACATTTTTATTGCCTTTCAGTGTCTTCTAATATTAGTACAAACTCAGGAAGACCCGAAACTTTTTACATTTTTTGACTGATGCATATTTATTTAGTTGCATCTCCAATATGTTTGCCTTGTTACAATTTATGGGAGAGTACTATCGGCACTCTCTCATAAATTGTAACGAGGCAAATCCCCATAGATTAAATACTTTTACTTGAAAGATAATATGAAGAACAGCGAAAGAATATGGAGCCTTTGAATTGCAGTACCTACAGTTTGTTTTTAGAGACATGTTTTATTTTTCCAATTAAAATTGAATTTATTTGTATAAATATGCACTTTCTATATATCTGTGTGTAAAAAAGACAGGCGAAATCCTCGCCATGTTTGCTCACTTTTTGCAAAAGAAAAAGAAAGAGTAATAATAAAACCCTACCTCCCTCATTGATTTGAAAACAAAAATGCCCGAGAATCAATTAATTTATATTATGTCGCCTAAAAATAGCCCTATGTTTAGATTCACTCGTCCGGAATATTTCAGACGATTGAATTTGAAAACATACCATAAAAATTCATTTTCTTTGAGTGTCGTCTGTTTTTCATGCAAGGTGAATGGGTTAAAAAAGTCGATGAGAGTAAGTGGTACCAAGGTTTACGACACGAACCTGATGTACTCAAAGGTCATAGGATTCATGTCTAGTTCGCGTAAATGAACATGTCAATCTGTGTAAATAAGTATTTAATTCACCCTGAAAACTAGGACACAATTAGTGGAACTGCACAGCTTAATCATAAAACTACGGCGGTGGTGAAAAACAGACGACACTCAAAGAAAATGAATTTTTATGGTATGTTTACCATTTTGGTACTCACCCACCAACTCTAATTTGCATTTTCCCATCCAGTTTCAGACATCTTCCGCTTAAACATCTGATTTCAAGTATTTGTTTCTCAAATGGACACAAATGCTTTGTAACACTTTCTGAGCAACTAATTCTGTCATCATTTTGTGGAGGTACCTTCTCTGGAAGACCAGATTTATTATATTTTGCGTAAGCAAACGCCCCGATTGGATGTGTGACTGGTAAATTCAAGTAAAAGCTGATTGATTTAATCAATGTAAGATTTAAAAGGGATATGCAACGTGTAGTGATTTGTTTTTTTTTAAATCTAGCTAGCGCGTAAGTGACACAGAAGGTGGAACAGTGGCTGGCTGGCTGGCTGCCAGAAATTCTGAGTCTCCAGTTTTCCACGGTAAGCAGACTACGATGAGTGCTCGTTTTTTATCATGGGCATATTACTTATAATTATTGAACGGATGACACAAGTTAAATTTTCAAAAAGTCAGTATAAGTACATTCTAAAATCGGTTGGCTTAAAAATCAACTCAAACCAATTGGATTGAGTGAATATGAACCCAATTGGGTTCATATTCCCTCAGCCCAGTTGATGTGGGTTGATTTTTAACCCAACCAATTTTAGATTGTGTGCCTGAGTCCAGTGCTTTTGAAGCGATACCATCAGCTGCTTCAATATTGTGGTTGTTGACTAGTCTAAAGTCTCGACCTTCTATACCTCGACCGCAAAACCACTTTCCCATTCTGTTGAGATTCCTTGCCCCCCCCCCCCCACCCCTCCCCAAAGAATCTAAGCCCCAGTTTCTCCCTGAGGGCGGTCGAACCACTGATGTTAGTTCCACTTCGGTAAACGAGGAAAACAAACATTTTGTGACTCTTTTCGTCTTACGAACGCACCTCAAACCAAATGACTTTTATCTGACTCAGCTGTTCAAAATACTGATATAACACCGCATTGCTATGTTGACGATTAAGTTATTAGAAATAGCTCTTGTCGTGAATGAAATTATTGAGTTATCGGGAGTTATGTAAAAATCCAAATTGGGATACAAAGTTACACATTCAGCCTTGTACCATTACTACAAGACAGTAGTCGTACAATGCAGAAAGGGCGGAGGCAGACTATAGTGATAGGTTAATACATTGGAAGCTGATGGTTACTTTGGTTAAGTCTGCAGTAGTGGCGTTTGAGCTTTGAAGGCCGTTGGCTGATCTAGAAACAATAGGCGTACTAGACAGTAGACACGATAACTTTCCTCCGATAGATATCCTCTGATAGGTTTCCTACAATTGGTATCCTCCAATTGGTATCCTCCAAAAGGTATTGTCCAACAGGTATCCTCCAAAGTATACTACTCAAAGTTTGCTAAGCACCAACTATTTGACACATCATTGTGAAATTTGCTTGTGACATATTGCGATATTTTTGGTGGATATGATTGAGGAATGTCTTGAGAAGGTCCCCAGTGTTTACATTAGCTCTCTTGACAGGCAGACTTTTCGTGACAGTCATGGAAAGCATGTACCCCTTGATTTTCAAGATGTTTTCGTGTACTGTCTACATGCACATGATATGTTTAGGGTATCCAATCTTCATTTCAACACAAATCCTTGTGATTTAATGATTGAATATGGCAAATGCAAATGTAAGAAGACATCTGTCTGAAGCAGAAATGTGGCGGGCTGTTGGGATGGTGGAGCAAGGGGCTACCCATCGTCAGGTTGGTGGTGACGCCCTTGGCGTGCACCATACGGTGATCATCAGAGCCTGGGCAAGATTTCAGCAGTATGGCACACCAGTAAGACGGCATGGTGGTGGCAAAGACAGGGCAACATCTGCAGCTGAAGACCGTTTTTGATCATTCAGGCCCATAGGAACCGCTTTGCCACAGCAACCAGCTTCGCAGTGACCTTCAGAATGCATCCGGGGTAAATGTTTCGAAGCAGTTTATCCGGGCAAGGTTGCACGCAGGTGGTCTCCGATCGAGAAGACCATGTATTCGCATTCCGCTGTCCCCAAACCACCGCCATGCACGATATGATTGGGCCATGGACCACGTCGGATGGACCAGAGAAGATTGGCGACCTGTCATTTTTACAGATGAGTCAAGGTACTGCCTCTACAGCACAGATGGGCTTTCTAGGGTATGGAGAAAACCAGGAGGGCGATTCCACACAGCCAACATTGCTGAGCATGACCGCTATGGTGGAGGGTCAATCATGGTCTTGGTCTTGGCATCAGCTGGGATGGACGTACAGAGCTCTGTGTCCTTGAATGTGGTACATTGACTGCACAACGGTATATTGATGAGATCCTGGATGTCCACGTTAGACTGTATGCAGGGGCAGTGGGTGATGGATTCATTCTGTTGGACGATAATGCCCGTCCTCATGTTGCCCATGCTGTCGGGGAGTACCGACAGAGGGAGGGGGATTGAGCGTATGGACTGGCTAGCAAGATCCCCTGACCTCAATCCAATCGAACATGCCAGGAATGAGTTGCAGCTTGCAATTTCAGCCCGTCCAGTTCAGCCAAGAAATGTTCAGGAGCTTGGTGCCATGCTGGTCCAAAAATGGAACAACATCCCAGAAAGGACCACCAGGAACCTGATTGGAAGCATGAGAAGGCGTTGTCAAGCTGTAATTAACAGTAATGGGTCTCATACTCGATATTGAAGCCATACCAGTTCGCTCCGTCAACTTTTTGGCCTATTGAAAAATATCCTCTTTTACCAATAGTATCCATTTTCCATGGTTATCGTATTCAAAAGCTAAAAAATAATGTCAAACACAAATAAAATCTTAATTTCTGTACTTGAATCATTAAAGATATAATTAAATAAAAATATATAAACTTTTCATTACAATATTTCAACTAAAACGTAAAACAGGTAGTTGGATATACTTGGTGCTTAGCAAACTTTGAGTAGTATAATATATCTCGCATCATTCGAGCCCTATCAGGGTGTTCTTATGGGTGTTCTCAAATGATGTCATAGGCTCGTGAGTAAGTTACATCAGATTTGGTTGTCCTGGTAGCCCATCTGAGTGGCCATGAAGCGACGTCATTACCATAGTGATTGGTGGTGGCAGTGCGCAGGTGCAGTGCCTGTTGTTAGAGTGCCGCGTGTTTTCGTCGACCATTTTGTCCATTTTGTTAATTGAGGCGGCCATCTTTGTTTCTGAGGTGGCACGTGGATGCTATGTGACCACAATCCTCTAATAGGATAGGCGTGTGTTCGTATGGTGTGTTCGATTCATGGGGAGTATATCTGATTACATGAATAGACCCGACAACAATTTTTAGTAGTTCGGAATCCTTAGGATCCTCTGCTTCGATTTTTCCGGGGTATACTCCAATGGAGTAGGTAAGCCTCAAGTTGGAACAGTTTAGCTTATAATTACTACTATTTTAGTTTTTGTAGTCTCTTCTGAACCTGTCTTACTTCTTTTTTATGGTTTTGAGATACTCTGGTAGAATAGAAGAGACTTTCATTCATAACAGTGATACATCCAATTCTTTTCCGTCACTAATTACCACTACCTATTCCAGGCTCTATTTTAACTGCTCTCATCCACACCATTCCAGCACCTGTTCTACTTATGTTATACCTTCTTACTGCTTCAGATTACCTATTCTGATTTTCCCATATGTGTTTGTGTGCTAATTCACAATATGCGCACACTTAATGCAGCAAAGGGGGCATCTACGACGGAAAGACGAGTCTAGAAGTATAGTATGACAGCAGAAAGGGATTCCACAGAACGTGGGGTAAAGGAAATTTTTAGACTGTGTCTGTGTACTAGTACACGATGTGTTAAAATGAGTACACATCGCATGTTGCACGTGGGCGCATGCCAGATGTGCCGACATGTGCTTGTGCATTCATGCACAATGTGGACGCAGGGTTCTGAGGGATTGATGGGGTCTACTGGAGGATACCTTTTTGGAGGCTGACTTCAACATGCGGGGAGTCTTGTTGGACAGTTGATAAAAGACAGCACAAGAATACATAACATTCCATTCATTTGTTGTCTGTTCTCTGATAAATTACTCACAGTATCTAAAGACTTTGTTCATTTACATTTCAATCACCCTAGGTTTTGTCTTCGTCGAAATTTGAGTCTTTGAGTGGTCTGTAGTACCCAATCCCCATCCCACCCTTCTCTCTCTCTCTCTCTCTCTCTCTCTCTCTCTCTCTCTCTCTCTCTCTCTCTCTCTCCCTCTTCCGGTATCATAGGATAACCAACTGATCAAAGACTTGTTGGTCTCCAATGAACTTCGTTCTCGGTTTGATGTGTAGGTTGGTCCATCCTTGAATCCTCATTCTTCTGAGTGGTAACTTCAATCTTTTTGAATTCGTTCTTGGTGGATCCCGTCTTTAGACTCTTGTTCGTTCTCTTGTTTTCAGGCAGCTTCGTAGTTTTAGTGGAATCTTCATTCTTGCTTTGGCCTGTACCTTGTTGAACTTCAATCTTCAGTTCGTTCTTTAAGGGAGCTGCATTTGGCATACCTTTCGATCTCTTATTTGTAGTTTGAGGGAAACTTTTTTCTTCTTTTGAATGAATTTTAACCTTTCGTTCGCCATCTCTTTTTGGTTAACAATCGACATGTACCATAAGGTGTCTCCACCCATCTTTGTCTCTTCCCATCAACACCTATGAACTGATCTAGGTTTTGTTTCTTGGCTCCAACTACTGCACGATTCACTTGGGTCAATTCTTGGGAAGTCAGCTTCCATTCGGAATCATTCTTGGAGATCTGTATGTGTAAGTCGTCTTTGAATCTGAGCACTGTTGTTGACATAGACATCTTTACTCTTCGGAGTTCGGAATGCTAATGAATTCATCCTTTTAGACTTTTTTCGCTTGCGACGAGTCCATTTTCTTCCTCGCTCCTAATCTTCATCACCTTCCACCTTGAATGGATATTTTACCATAAGGTCGTCGAACAGAAATTTTCGCTTTTCTGATGCATATTTCTGGGATTCTTAAGAATCATACTCCTCTTCTTCACGCACACATTTGGCAGTCTCTTGAATTTTCTTATGCATTAGAATTCCAAATGTACACCACTGCTTCAATGTATTTCGCGACGATGGCTTCTCTGGCACTCTTTCGAAATGTTGTGTCAGCTGCTTCAAATGCATCTTCCTTGTCCATTCCATCCTCGATATATTTGTTCAGGAGGTTGTAAAAATCTGCTTGGTATTCCAATGGTATCCTATCTTTGATGATGCTAAAAGCACATCTACACAAACAGTTAATCAAATCTTCACCTGCAGCTCGAAGAACGGCATCCATTTCCTCCTTGTCTGCATCGGTTGAAAATCTAAAACCACTGTATTCCAGTCGATCATTGGTCGCAGGTCATCGGAGATTTTTTAACAACGTATTCCCATTTTGGGACAATGCTTCTTCTCGTGTGTTCTGGCATTATCAGATCTCGAAAATACATTGGAACAGCGTCTGCACCGAACCAGGAGCATGTCTTCACTTTATGATGGTCAGGATGCAAATGATCAAAGAACTGCCTGTCACCCCTTTTCATACCTTTCTCAACAGAAGTCCCGGGTTTTAGAAGCTATCCAGACAAGTCTAGTATCTTTCTTGTGTTTGGATAACTTACTGAGCACTAGCAGTGATCTATTTCATGTCCTCTGTGAACTTAGTCCCTTTGGCAAATAGCCACTAGCAGCTTCGGAGTTGATATTACTGACAACAGACTCCTATTGGAGTGTTAAACGTATTTTTGTGGTGTACTTGTTGTACAGTCGAAGTGAGCAGCAAGTCTGACCAGGACGAGGGTTCCAGATAAAAGCAGAGTAGTGGGATACTTCTGTTCCGTTATGTAAACACCTATTAAGGTTATTCTTGATTACAAGTTTACTCAGTACGGTCTGGACAGTAGACATTATCACAATTTACAAAAGTAGAATATGATGAAAGAAATTTGGAAGACAAGTTTTTCTTAAACTCGTTTCTGTTACTGGTATTTGGAGTGGCGTCGTCGAGAGCATTAGCACACAAACACGTATGAGGAAAGCGGAATAGGTACTCTAAGGCCTGGGAAGGATGGGGTGAGATCACTTAAAATAGAGCCTGGAATAGGTAGTGATAACTAGTGACCGAAACACCCAACTTAGCGTCACATATATTTTTTTTTTATTTTCTGAGTGAGAACCATTTGGTCACAGTCTGTTTGCAACTACTGCACTTCCTTCCAGGGGGTGGCAAGTAGACAGCCAATCTTGCTATGCCACACCTGCAGTATAGTGTTTACTAAATCTGTGAATTATATGTATTTGTAACCATTATTGTATTTGTAACCATCTATTTATACTGAGAATAAATTATCTGAATTTGAAAAGATTGATGTCCCGAATGAAAGGCTCTTCCACTCTATTAGAGCACTCCAGAGCCATAAAAAGAAGTAAAAGCGTATTTTAAACAGACTACAAAAAGCTAAAAATAGTAACAATAAGCTAAAATGTTGCAACTTATACTCTACTGCAGTATACTCCGGAACAATCGAATAGGGGTTGATAGGCGGAAATAATAACACAGCCAGAAGCAGAGAATTCCAAAGAAATGTCAACTACTAAAAATAGCTGTCGGGTCCATTTGGGTAAGTAGGTATACTCCCCTTGACTCGAAAATACCCTCTGATCACGACCCCGTCCTTATAGAGAATTTTGTGTCACATAGCAACCACTTACCACTTTAGAAACAAAGATGTGACCTCCAGTTAGCAAATCAGATGACGGAAACAGGTATCACGCTAACAAACACACTGCGCATGTGCATTGCCACTACGTATCACTATGGTAATGGCGTCGCAATAGGGCCACTCGTGCGGGCTAGTATGACAGGCAAACACGACGGAACGAGTCACATGACTATGACGTCACATGAGAACACCCATGAAAACATCCTGATAGCGTAGGAAAGGTGGGAGACATACTGCTCTCCAATACCCGCGTATGCCGGTGTGATGTGTGTGTTTTGCTCACATTGCGCAATAGCACCCAGGCAGATATCGGCATACCCTGTATATGCTGTATGTGTTATGCACATATATTGCAATAGAACAAAGACACATATCGGCACATCCAGCATGCGCCTATGTGTTGCAAGTAATGTGTACACATTGTGAATGTTACGCATTGTGCACCAGCAAACAACCATGTATTAGGGAGTCAAATTAGGTAGACTATGGCAGATACAAGTTATAACATAGGTAGAACAGGTGCAGAAAATGGAGGAAATAAGTCTCAGAAGGTTCCCAAGACTACCCACCCATACCATACTACAATACTAAAAGACCAGCCATACCCCCACACAACCACATGACCTAGCATTACGTACTACCTATATAACAACTAGAGGATAGCAGAACAGCAGCCATCGTCTCCATGACGTCGCGTGCGTACAATGCCGTCGTGCGTGGACAATGACATCACAACGTCTTTGGCAACGTCAGCCGTTTCGGTTTCAAGAGAACTCCACTTCCACATCTGTCTTCCATCACATACCCATACTTTTTACCCAAAGCCTTGTACATGTATAACTCCTGGATGATGGGGCGTAAAACACGCCTCGTGTCGGTGTCAGCACCGCCAAAGCTCAAGTTTCTATGAGAATTTAACAATGGGACTCCACCAGAGCTCCGGGTAATAAGTCCCGATCGTATACATGACATACTACTCCCATTAGGCTTTATTCTGTGGGGAGGTAATACAACTTAAAGGCTCCATATTCTTTGAAGGTGTTTCATATTGTCTTTGATTTGAAATTATTTCCTCTGTGTGGATTTACCTTGTACAATTGATGACAGAGCGCCTGCAGGAACTCTCCTATAAATTTTAACAAGCCAAAGACAATTGTTAACGACGAAGAATAATTTGGCACTCTACTCGTTAAAACTAGCAGTTGGAGAATTTTTACGCTGGACTGCGGAGTGCTAATGGAAATTCCCTCTTGTTGGCAATTATGTAGTGGTAGTCGGAATTTTGTCTACCGAAGGGGGAGGGGTGCAACTGATAATGTATAAGTGTACAGGTGGACACGCTTACCTCTGTCCGAAACCTCTTCCCTTAGCATCGTCCCTGATAACTCCTTTTAACTAACAAAGTCGGATAAGATAAACATGCTGTATATGTTGAAGTCCTATTGTTTGTTTGATTTTTTTTTTAAATTCGATTTTTTTTACCTTTTAAAAAATTCTGAGTCAGCTGTGCAAGAAACTGTATTTGGAGACAAGAAACTTATAAAATTCATCATACATGGCCACCCCATTTTATTTTTGAAGTACCACATATCAGCGCCTAAAGATTTTACTCGCGGCACATTTGCCAAGAAAGGCCAGTGGAGGATAACATATGTGTCTAAAGTAGGGGTGTATCCTTTCAACAATTCGTTTTGCATTGCACATCAAAGATTTGGGAGATGAACTCCTGCATAGCGACAAGTGGGTAGCAGTTGTGGGACCTGTAGATCCCAGAAGGTTATTTTTCGCAGATGACATGATACTAGCGTTAGAGAGCGAAGATGGAGTTGACAAAATGCTGGCAATGGCTGGGAGACGTGGAATTAAACGGAGGCACGAACTAAATGAAAGCAAATGAAAAGTTATGGGTCGTAAAGTGGAACCTACTCGAAGGTGAAGAGGGGCGTTCTGTATTCCGGAAGGAAGCAGCAAACTTCTTAGTATAGGAGAGACGCGTGACTACTGGTATTTGGGGGTAAATATGAACATTATGGGAAGAGGAATCGACCCAATCCACACGATTAAACGAACCGTGAAGGGGAAGCGAATCCTCAATCAAATGAAACTTACAGAAAGAAACAGCTGCAATGCGGTTTTTCGTGGAGAAAACCATTTGAAAAATGGTGCATGTATGACGTATAGCATATAGTATGTTAGTAATACCTCTAAGCCAAAGGGGAGTTTTGAGAATGGTTCTTAACATTGCGGCACGGAATTTATAACATACTTTGGTCATTTAATTTAAATGATCAAGTGAGAGTATTTTTTTTAAAGTGATATTTTAATTTAATTGTGGAGGAAAACGGATTTTTATTCAACAAAAACTGTTTGGAAAGAACAAGTTCGATACAGATTTTGTGGGAAAACTATTTGTAAATGCTGGGTGTATCAAGTATAACCATGGTACGGAAGTCACACCTCAATCCAAACGGTTTTAGATAGCTTGGAAACCCCGCAAACATTGCAGGCCGGTGGATAACAGGGTCGAGTAATGCCACAGCACTAGAAGTAATCAGGGGTGAACTTGGGTGGAATAGGATCAAGAACAGGACAGACTAAATGAACGTCTGTTATTTTAGGTATTTGGTAAATTCCCCGACAGTCGATGGTGTAAGCTAATGCTCCAGAATATTTGGAATTCAAATACGAAGATGGGATGTTGGACCAAGTGCGGGAGTTAATGGAGAACTACTCAATGGGGATCTCAGACTCTGAAGCAGGAACAATCCAGGGAGAATAACTCATCAGAGAACGGGTCGTGGGGATTTGTAACCTTAATTGGCGAGAGGGGGTCAGAGCAAAGGGGTCTTTGGGTGACCTGCGAGATAAAGAGGAGCAGGTTTCGAAGAGTGCTTTGATGGCAACCTTGGAGATCACTGCTGCTCTAACTGAGGTCGCGGTCGCTAGAGCTTAAGGTAAAATTGGAAAAGACAGTGAAAAGGAGTGCCGAATGTGTAATTTGGGCGCAGTGAAGACCCTGGAACACTTTCTGTTATCAGTCTAATAGAATGTGATTCACTGTGAGCATAATGAAGAAGTGGGGTGAGATAATTAAAGACACCTGATTACTGGGTGACACAAGGGAGGGGGTTAGTATGCCTATCGGATAGACTGGGGAGAATGAGGTACTGGTCTCCGAGTGTTGGGAGGAGAGAAAATGCGTGAGGATAAGGAGGCATTTCGGACCACAGGGCTAATCAAGGCTTCTCACATAAGAACCGCGACAAATCGGCGGTAGGACAAAGACGACTATTATTATTATTATTATTATTATTATTATTATTATTATTATTATTATTATTATTAAGGAGGGGGGTGCAGATCGGGTGGTCATAAACTGATTGCTCGAATTATATACGTGAACTTAAATCAGGTACACAAAACAATATAAATACTCACTTCCCATCGACTATATGATTTAAAACCACTATTTGCTATGAGTGTATCGACTTGAACAGCCGTCTTGGGTAAACTGTAAATCCCGAGCTCTGATAAAAAAAAGTCCTCCAGAAGGATCTGATTAAACCTTTTACTTATAAAACAAGTTCTGAGAAATAGTTTCCATAATTGATGTTTGTGTTCTTGCAATGCAAGTATTCAGTAACATAACAAAGATAACAAAGATGAAAGTTAAATTATTTTGAGTGTTACACCAAAGTAAACTTTATACTCGTATTCATTGAAAGAAAAAATACGTATATCACTTCATACATTCATTGCATCACAGACACTGAAATTTAAACTTCCTTCCTTTTTGTTACTGTGTGAAATGTACACATGAAGCACTGTTGTTACCCAAAGACCGGTACTATTTCTATGTAAATATAAGCAAATAAAGGGCGAGGAAGTTATCGTACAGTTGTATGTGTGGCAATATGAAATCCTGTGGGAATTTAGAGCTGAAATTGTGTAGCCCAATTAGAAACCGTTAACCCTCAACACAACGAAATCGAACACATCCATCAATATAGTTTATATAATGCGCAACTGCAAGAAACCTTTTCAAAAAACTTCAACAAAACCATATAGTGCCCCCACCAGCAATGGAACGAGCTTGTCGATCTCGTTCCGGGGTGGGGGGGGGGGGGGGGGGTTACGTGATTTGGTCTGTTGAATTTTTCTGAAGAACTGAAAAAAATCCGTAGGCTCAAGTGACCTTAAAACACTCAACTGGCTCAGGATGTCAAAAGAGATGAGTGTATCAATAAGTGGCCAGCATCCGGAGCCCAAATATTAACACATGGACTCGATTTGAACAAAATTGAATCTGACACCCCTAGAGACGTCACACACCAAATATGAAAAGATTCTCACTGGTGAATCCAAAGAAGAAGAGTTTTCAAGAAATTTATAATTTGAGCATAAATATGAACCCAGGGATTTGATTTGAACAAACTTGAATCTAACCCGCATAGAGATGGGAATGAATGAATGAATGAATGAATGAATGAATGAAAATGAATGAATGAATGAATGAATGAATGAATGAATGAATGAATGAATGAATGAATGAATGAATGAATGAATGAATGAATGAATGAATCTTTATTTAGCAGTATACAAACAATATACAATATACATAAATATCAAAAGGAGACAGTTAAGCATGTATACCACAGGGAGACGACGTAGTCAGATTGGCTGTCTACCTGTCATCTCCCGGAAAATATAACGTGAACGTTGGAATCGAGCTGTTTAATAATTGCTTAATTACACTTGAAACTGGTGGCTGGTGTGATTAGCACAACTGTGGCAATAGACGAGAATTGAAGTATCCAGACCCACTTGCCTACAGATCAGGTAGAAACGTCTCGCTGGATAACCAAAACTTTACTTCCGTTGACAACTCCAAATGCTGGCGTCAGTCCGCTGTGAGCTCGCAAAGGCACCTCTCCGCCGACTGGTGCCAGGTGTTGGGCTCTTAAGAAGGGAAGGTGAAATACTAAGTCTACCAAATGAAACTTAATGAAACTTAGACCTGCGTTAATTGGCAAAGTTCTTGAGAGACGCTGGGTTAGTATATCTACAAAATGCATGCACCGGAGTTTATTCTGGAAAATCTTACCTGCTAGAAGCACACTCATTACAGTGAGGATTGTCGCAGTCGATGTATTCGGGATACTGAGACAGTAATTTTGAAGTTAGTTGTTTTTTTAAAAATGTTTCTGTTGTTTATATTACGTAAGTTATTCTGGAAAATCTTACCTACTAGAAGCACACGACACGCGCAAGTTCTGATCATTAGTCTGTGTAAAACACACAGACTATTGTTTTCGTACGGTTTCTTTTTCTCTTGTTTTTCTTTTTTTTCTTCTTCTTCTTCCTCTTCTTCTTTTTCTTATTCTCCTGTCTTCTGTCTTCTATGCGCTTCCCTGTCCGCACGATAACTCGAAAACGAATCGTCCTGTCTCGCTTATTTTTGGCAGACTGAAAGAAAATCACAAATTCTCGGCCACCTTTGTTTTTCAGATTACCTGGGCATTAGGGGTGTCCGTAGGGGTGTTTTGAAAGTGGTCACGCCCGTATCTCAGGAAAGGTACGACGTTTGGACCTGGGACCAGCACCACGAGTCGACACTCGATGAAGATTCAAAATATAGGTGAAGGTCACTGAGGTCACCCAGGGGTCATTGAGTGCATTTTTCAGAATTGCCCGAAATCACATTTTTGGACTCCAAAATGCTTTCCCGAAGTACATACATGCATTTTTACACGAAAAAGAAGTGGGCGTGGCCAAATATTTTGAAAGTGGGTCGCGCTCATATCTCAAGCATGGTATGATGTATGGATCTGGGACCAACACCAAATGAGTCGACACTCGACGGAGATTCAAAATATGGGTCAGGGTCACTGAGGTCACACAGAGGTCATTGAGTGCATTTTTCAAAATTGCTAGAAACCACATTTTTGAACCCCCAATGCATTCCCAAAATCCATACATGCATTTTTACATGAAAAAAAGTGGGCGTGGCCAAATATTTTGAAAGTGGACACACTCGTCTCAAGCATGGTATGATGAATGGACCTGGGTCCAACAACGAGTCGACCCTCAGTGTGGGGGTCAAAATATGGATCAAGGCCGCTGAGGTCACCTTGGGGTCATTGAGTGCACTTTTCAGAATTGCAAGCAAACAAATTTTTGCCCCCCCCCCCCCCCTCTAATGCATTCCCTTGATTGAACCCTTTTTGCTCTTCACATATATGCCTTTTCTGATTTCTTGGAAAAAATGAACCGATTTCTGAATGAATATCCTTAAATACTGTTAACGAAAATCTTTCTGATTTCTTTAAAACTATTTTATCCCCCAAAACAAGCCTCCAAAGCATTCCCATTACATTCCTAGAGGGGCGTGGTGGCTCAGTAGTAAGAGGTGCTGGGTGTAAGCCGAGAGGTCCTCAGTTCGAATCCCACCTGCGGCAATCGCCTTGTATCTTTGGATCAAAATACTTCGCCCCCAATGCCCACTTCAGGGCATGCTGACGTTGTGTACTAAGGCGTACTGCACGTAGATGGAGCACTTGCACTAACCCTGCTTGTGTGGAGTTAGTATGTTGGGGAGTCTGACAGTTGCTCGCCATTGCCCGGTGATTCTCCCCGGTACTCCGGCTTCCTCCAACCGTAAAACTGTCTGACACGGGGTGCCCTGGCTGTCGAAAGTGTCGTTAAACCCCAACAAATAAATAAATAACATTCATAGAAGGCATTCCTTGATGGTGTAGTTGGAATACTTCAGTCTTCTATGCAATGTTTGTCAACACGATAACCCGAATACAATCAGTCCTATCTCAATGTTTTTTTTGGTACTGATACCTGTCTTTAGTACTTGGTCATCTATGATTTTGAGGCATGTGGGGCCTTGGGGCTCTAGAGGCTAAAATATGTTTACAACTTTTACAGGCAAATGAGTTCAGTGAAACAGTGGTCATCATCTAAAACAGAATATAATCTCTCATAATCCAAGTGTCTGAGAAAAACCTGTGTCCGCTGTTATAGAGAATAATATTGTATATATATTTAGTATCATGTTACAAACATCACTTTCAAATCATGTTGAACAAACAGAACCCTTCACTTTTCAAAGCATTTTAAAAATTCATTTATTCTCAATCACAAATCAGGATCGACAGGTTTTGGAATGGAGTGGAATGCGGCATTCTGGAAACACCCCTCACACTTATAAAGTAATAAAATGGAATATTTGAAAGGTCTGTTTTTACCCTCTTAATACTTCAGTGTGAGTACAAACATCTTTAATATAACTCATGGCTACAGATTGTTTTTCGCTTTCTTTTCTGTAATATTTAATTCCATGGGGAATGGGACTCCTTTTCAGAGTACCTTCCAAAGTAAGGCATTCTTAATACTTCACCCAACATAACGACAAAAACCGGTCAGTTTTATTCACAGAAATGTCTATTCAGTAATAATTATTTTCATTTTTGCTTGAAAAACATAGCTTATGACCCCTCAGTGGAATGAACTCGTTTTTAAAGGATTATATGTCGATTTATCTATTGGTGTTTAAGGTCACATATTTCTGCACAATGGCTAAACATGACCACGACAGTTTTACGGGTGGAGGAAGCTGGACTACCCAGAGAGAACCACCGGGCAACAGCGAGCAACTGTCAGCTCCCCCACATACTAACTCCACAAAAGCAAGCAAGGGTAGCATTGGTTGAAGACAGGTTGTCCACCGACGTGCAGTGCGCCTTAGTACACAACGCCACCGTTCCCCCACTTGGGCAATGGGATGAAGTGTCTTGCCCAATGACACAGCGCGGTTGCCGCAGGTGGGATTCAAACCGAGGACGTCTCGACTTGCAGCCTGCACTCTACCAACTGAGCCACCGCGCCCTCTTTTAAAGTATTAAAATGGACTATTTAAAGTGAGTATTTTAACCCTCTCAAGATCTTAATATGTGTCCAAAAAATTTAATTTTATGCAAAATTGAGAATAATGAAAACCCTTCCCATTCTCACAATGTTGTTCTAAACAGACATGGGTATAGATCGGACCCAGATATTTTGCCAATGCCAAAAAGTCTTCAGATAGGCTCTTGGGGGCCTTTAAGGCCTTTTTACGTTTATATTCCAACATTACTGAACTCTTTTGCTCGCCATATATTTTCCAGAGGTACCTTGTACCTTAACATTTACTAGTTAATATGAATATTTGCCATCATCTACAAATAAGGCAGATCCGGAGTTGGTGGAGCCAATATTTGTAAAGTGGTTATGCTCATGCTTTAAGCTTGGTATGACCTATGGTCATGGAACCTACACCGAATGAGTTGAAACTTGCTGGAGGTTCAAAATGTGTTCCACCTCAATGCGGTCAACAGAAGTCATTAGGAGCATATTTTTCCGACCCATTAGGATTTGCATATTATACCAACTAATGCAATTCTGCAGATTACACATGTATCTCACCATTCAAATAAATGGCAGAGCCAGTAATGTCAATTTCTGAATCCTTGATGGAACCCTTTAAATGCTGTGCACATATATGCCTTTTCTGGTTTCTTGGAAAAAATGTTCTGATTCCTGTATGAATATCTGTAAATACTGTTAACAAAAACCCATTTCTGATTTGTTAAAAACTACTTTACTCCCAAAAATAAGCCTCCATAAATTCTCTTCCTATATAGTTTTTTTCTGACGCTTTAACCATTTTCACACAGATCTGAATTTAATGGTGGCAGTAAATTCTGTTTCTCTAGTTTTTATTTCGTACTCGGAAGGTCAAAATAGCCATACTGAACCCGCGAGACTATTAGCAGATGTAGAGCCAAAATACAATAAGTCTTCTTGTTCAATAATCGAAGTTGCAAAGGGTAATCATTGGTCTAAATCAGCACGTAACAACAAGCAAGCAAGCAAACTGAAGGGTTTTGCGCGTCGAAGGCGCGCAGGGACGTTGTGAGATAAACTAACCCATTACGACCATTTAGCAACACTTTGTCACGTCCAGCAGCCACCAACGGGGAGACGCAAGGCTGCAAGGGGGACATGAAAGCCACCAGGACACAGTCCGCAGCCCCATCGGGTAATCTATTCAATATAATTATGTATCCATTCTGTTCTTTGGGCAGATAAAATCTGCCATTTATGTCATACAGCTCATTAAGGACAAGTTTAGCTTGTCTCCCGAAATTATACATGATGAGGATTCTAGGAGTAGTATTTGTTGTTATTCTGGCTAGTACAGGCTGCCACCCGTGGTTGCGGTTGTGTCCATGGTCGATCTTTCATTTACAAGTATAGTCTCACTCCGGGTCAATTTGGCCAGCCGCTCCGAGAGGGTCATCTGAGTTCAAGGTTTGACGCTCCCTAAACCGATCGATGCTCCAAAATGACATTGAGCCTCCGTTGGGTTAGATCGAGCGTCGGAGGGTATAAGCCAAATGGGGAAGCCTGTTCGGACTGGAGAGAAGAGAAAAAACAGCAGTAACTTCAGTCAGTGAGTGGTCACGGTGTAATATTACGAAATGGTTACAAAAATAGGATTGGAGACAACTCCTATAATAATGCTGAAGACAAGGGATCACCCCACCAATCCTTCCGGAAGGTTGAGATGCCACATTTAATCCCCACTCCCACCCCCAAAAGAGTTGAAGTAATCAGTATGTTTGTGGATTAAATATACCTCAGTTTGTTGATGCAGTTTTTTTTTAGTAATTTGTTGCGTCGGACGCGGCAGGGTCACGCAGCGGGTGGCAACCAACAACAGTGATGCTGACATCTGTTCTTGGGACCGCGATGAACAGAGATTATGCAGCGCGCTGATATTCACTTGTGCGTATCCACTCTGGGTGATAGCACGAGTAACAATAAAGCACAGCGATATATATACTATTCAAAATGAAAGTGTCAATGACGCTGTAGCTTAATTTGTCTGTGTGTTGAGTTTGATGAAAAGGATAATGTTCAATGTTTATGAAGGAAAGGATTAAGAAATAAGACAAGAATTGTAATAATTGGGAATATGTTAATTTCTGTTCCCTGTATGCTATGTTTTCAATAAAAAATAATATGAGGTTTAGACTGTATTAAAGAATTGAAGGGTGGGTTAATGTGGCCCTCACAGTTAATGTATGTGGCCCTCGCAGTTAATGGATGTCACCGAAAGTTTTTGAAGGTTTAATAGTACTAGTTGATCCTTTTCTTTCATAATTTTTCATAATTTCCTAACAAGTATGTAAATAATTAAGAGTCTACGTAGTCACTAAACCAGAACTACACTATCGTAAGGCAATATTCCTCTATTTCAAAGCTAAATCATATGTCTGCTATCTCGTCTTAGTAATAGAAACCCTATCTGATCCAAGTCCGAAGCCTCTGATGTGAAAACAGAAAACATTAAACCCAACAGGTGTTATAATTCAGATTTGCAAATAAATATTCCCTTACGCCTTGTGTGCAGGGCTGACAACATGGCTAACACCTATGGGAGATGGCAGTTGGACAGCCAATCTGGCTATGTCATCTCCGTACGGTATAGATAGTGGTGTTGTTCTGTTCTATAAATGTATGTCTATTGCAAGTTTTAATAATGTATCTCGATGAACCACTATTATTATTTTGTATCATGATTTATCTATATAGTTAAATAAAATAATCTAATCTAATCTAAACCAAGTTATAGTGAAATTATTCCAAAACGAGTTATAAATAATAATAATAAATGTAGTTTAAAGCCGGAAAACCTCATAGAGCTCTTGGGCTTAACACAAAAAACAAACTTTATACATATATATATATATATCACTCTGCATTTCTTATTTCACTGACTGTCTCCAAGTGGATGAATCACAATCTTCATCGTAAGTGGACAGATACGGTGGAGCCTCGCCATTTAAGCATTTCCAGGTTAATATGAGAATTTTGAATTCAATGCGTTCCCTCGGAGGCAGCCAGTGCAGATTTTTAAGAATAGGTGTAATGTGGCAGGAACGTTTGGTCATAGTAATTACACGTGCTGAACATTTTTGTATTGTGGCAATTTTGTCAATGATGCTCTGTTTACAACCAAATAGGAGAGAGTTGCAATAGTCTATGCGACTTGCAATGAAGGCATGGACAAGTTGTTTAGCTGTTGCCCCATCAACCACGCCCTGCAACCTGCTGACATTTCGGAGATGATAGTACGAAGCCCTGCATATATGCAAGACGTGTTTTCCCGCCGACAGGTTCTCATCCATAAAATATTCGAGGTTGCGTACCGTGGTCGATGGTGAGACAGTACTGCCTTCAATGTTGAGATCGGGTCTTGAGCATTTAGATAACTGATGGCTTAACCCTTTATCTAACGTAACGGCCAAAACTGGCCAGCGCTATTCTAAAAAATCGCCTATTAATTTTCATTATTTTAAAAAAAATTTGTATCTAAAACATAGGTTATGACCCCTAATTGGAACGAGCTCGTTCCAATCAGGGGTCATAACCTGGGTTTTTGAAACAAAAAATGAAAATAATAGTTATTTAAGAATTTTTTATGCAAGTGTCGTCTGCTTTTCGTGTTAGGTAAAGGGTTAATCCAATGTATATGATTTCAGTTTTATCAGCATTCAGTTTTGAAAAATTTTCTGCCATCCAAGATCTAATATCAGCTACACATATTTCAAGTTTTTCTTTGGCCATTGTATGGGATTGTGGTGTAACGTGTATGTATAGCTGTGTATCATCCGCGTAGCAATGGAATGACAGGCCATGTCTGCGGATGATATCGCCAAAGGGCAGAACATAAATGAGGTATAGGACCAAGCACTGACCCCTGGGGAACACCAAACTTCAAATGAGCCTGTTTTGAGTTTGAGCTTGTGACAGTTACCCGCTGTGTTTGATCCGTCAGATACGATCGAAACCACTCCAGGGCAGTACTAACAATACTAAGCCGGAAAGCAAGTCTATTAAGAAATACGCCGTGGTCGACAGTGTCAAACGCCGCACTGAGATCGAGCAATACAAGACAGGAAACTTGTCGTTTATCCATGGAGAGGAGAGTGTCGTTGTGCACTCGTAAAAGAGCGGTTTCAGTACTGCAGAACGACCTGTATGCTGACTGAAACTCCTCTGCAAGATTGCAGCTAGATATGTGTTCGCGGATCTGTTATCTGTTATCCTATCAAGTTACAATGAAATACCTTCATAAATGCGGCCAGTAGACTGTGCTAAAGGTTTTCGGGCATGGTGGATCTGCAGCCATCACGGTTGACCGATCGCAACCAAAAAGGGACGTCCTCATCTAGACAATATACTGAGACATCCTACCAAGTTACAATGGAATCCCTTCATAAATACGACCTGTAGTCTGTGCTAAAGTTTTTCGGGTTTTGGGTTCGGGCAGCCGTCATGGTTGCATGATCACGACCAAAGGGGGGCGTTCTCATTTTGGGCATTATCTTGTGTCATCCTACCAAGTTACAATGAAATCCCTTCATAAATATGACCTATAGACTGTGCTAAAGGTGTTCGAGCTTCGGGCGCCTGTAGCCGACACGGATCATTCACGACAAAAAGGGGACGTTATCATCTAGACTTTATATGGAGTCAACCCACCAAGTTACGATGAAATCCCTCCATAAATACGACCTATGAACTGTGCTAAAAGTTTTCGGCTTTTGGGCTTGTGCAGCCATCACGGCTGAATGAACGCCACCAAAAGGGGTTATTCTCATCTAGACATTATGTGTAGCCATTCTACCAAGTTACAATTAAATCCCTTCATAAATATGACCTGTAGACTGTGCTAACGGTTTTCGGGATTCGAGCCCCTGTAGCCACAACAGTTAACCAATCGCGACCAAAAAAGGACGTTCTCATCTATACATTATTGAAGTCCACCTACCAAGTTACAATGAAATCCCTCCATCAATACGACCTGGAGACTGTGCTAAAGGTTTTCGAGTTTTGGGCTCGGACAGTCGTCACGGTTGACAGATCGCGACCAAATGGGGAAGTTCTCATCTAGACATCATACTGGGTCATCCTAACAAGTTACAATGAAATCCCTCCATATTAAATACGACCTGCAGACTATGCTAAAAGTTTTTGGGTTTCGGGCTTGGGCAGCCATCGCAGCCAAAAGGGGACGTTCTCATCTAGATATTATACAGAGGCATCCTACCAAGTTACAATAAAATCCCTTCATAAATACGACCTGTAGATTGTGCTAAAGGTTTTCGGGTTTTGGGTTCGGGTAGCCATCACGGTTGACCGATCGCGACCAAAACGGACGTTCTCATCTAGACATGCCCCCAAACCTGCATGTGAAATTTCGTGACGATCGGACAAGAACTAAGGGGTGTAGCCTGTACTAAAGAAAAATGTGAACAGACTCACAGACTCTCAGACAATCAGACTAACAGACTTCCGCACGCGTGATGGCAATAGCTTATTTTGACTTTGCAAGTTAAGAATATAGAACCTTAGTGAGCACGCTCACATACCCCACGCGCCCCGATATTTCAAGCTCGGAAAAGTGTATTTTTTAGGAAAATGACCCGGAAATCTGTTACTTGTATTTTTCAGAGTCCAGGGCCCGTAATTTCCGCAAAAATCAGCCGAGCAGAACGAAATGCAAACTTGATCTGTAAGTCATTGTGGTAGACTCACATACTAAAATGGCCATAATTTCGATAATACCTGAAAGCGTGTAGAAAAAAAGTCCGGAAAACTGTAATTTTGATGAACTTTTCAAAGTCGAAGGGCCGTAATTTCGGTACAAATCAGTGGAGCACAACAAAATGCAAACTTGATCTGTAGGCCACCATGTTAGACAAACATACCAAAAATCAGCTCAATATCCGGAAGCATGTAGAGAAAAAGCCCGGAAAACTGTAATTTTGATGAACTTTTCAAAGTCTATGGGGGCCGTAATTTTGGTAAAAATCAGTGGAGCGGAACAAAACCAAGCTTGTTCTGTAGGCCACCATGTTAGACTAACACACCAAAAATCAGCTCAATATCTGGAAGCGTGTTGGAAAAAAGTCCGCAAAACTGTAATTTTGATGCATTTTTCAGAGTCCAAGGGCCGTAATTTCCGTAAAAATCAGTGGAGCGGAACAAAACGCAAACTTGTTCTGTAGGCCACCATGTTAGACTAACATACCAAAAATCAGCTCAATTTCTGGAAGCGTGTAGGAAAAAAGTCCGCAAAACTGTAATTTTGATGAACTTTTCAAAGTTCAAGGGCCGTAATTTCGGTAAAAATCAGTGGAGCGGAACAAAATGCAAACTTGATCTGTAGGCCACCATGTCAGACTAACATACCAAAAATCAGCTCAATATCTGGAAGCGTGTAGAAAAAAAGTCCGGAAAACTGTAATTTTGATGCATTTTTCAGAGTCCAAGGGCCGTAATTTTGGTAAAAATCAGTGGAGCGGAACAACATGCAAACTTGATCTGTAGGCCACCATGTTAGACTCACATACCAAAAATCAGCTCAATATCTGGAAGCGTGTAGAAAAAAAGTCCGGAAAACAAGTAGGACGGACTGACGGACTGACCAGGCAAAAACATTATACCCCGCAACTTTGTTGCGTGGGGTATAATAAAAAGTAGGGGATATCCAAACTGATGTTGGTATTTTCGGGAAATGGTATTGGATACGCGTGATTGGACACATCAACATGTTACAAAGTTTAGTGTGGATTATGAATGTCACCGGCCTACATAAACGTCGTGCAGGTTTTTCGCACAAGGGCCGTGTTAATGTCTGTGGGGTACGTTTTGAAATTCTCATTTGTACTGGACGGGCTTTTTCTGAGGTCTCATCGTTCTCTTCTTAGTAAAAACTCGTTCATGACAGACGATATAAAAATTTATTATTTTAAATATCATTTTTTTTACAGTTTACAAATCTCGACGAGGTCGTTCCAATGAGGGGTCACATGACATCGTTTTGTTGGAATTTGTTGAAAAATAATATTTTCTCAACTGCTAAATTTAAGTATTACGCGGGCCGATGCGGCCGATTCGTTAGGTAAAGGGTTAAATCTAGTCTGGATTCTGGAATGAAAAGCGTTTCGTGCGTTGATGGACGTTTATGGATTTTATTCACATCCAGCTGGCTGGAATATTTCAGCCGGAAAAGCCGTTTTAATCTAAACATAGCCTATTGACTATTTAAATGGTAGACTGGTTCCAGACCGTAACAGCGTCGAATTCCTTACAAACTTTGCCAAGTGCTTGAAATCTTGGTTTCAGTCATGGTTGCTTAATAATCACAACTTCAGATCAATGTTGTAAACTGTGGAACTGGTTGCAAATTCAAAGTAAAAACTTGTTCAATAATCAAAATTGCAAAAGGACACAACTGGCAAAACATAGCACGAGATATAAAAGCAGACCAATGCCAATGGTCTAATCGTTGTTGTTCAGGGTGCAAACTATCTAATCAATCAGATTAAATCATTCAGATTAGCTGCGCACACAAAGCCAATATAGAACAAGAGCACAGCCTAGCGGGGCAACATACGTCCGTCAAAATTGGAACATGCACAAGTTTCTCTGGGGTAAAATTTGAAATATTTGTTGATATCACTATGTCTACCCCCCCCCCCCCCCCCCCACTCACCCCTTCCGATCACTGCCAATTCCCCTGCCCTATCTGGGGTAAAATACGACGGTGGTAGCATCCATTTTATTCATAAGATAACTTCTAAAGGGCTGCAAGGCTGCTGTGGATTCTCCTCACCGTGTACAATGGTAGCGTCCATTCATTGACAGGTTAACTTCATTAGTAGTAGGAGAGGGATGAACCGTCCCTCATTAGGGGAGAGAAGCGGAAGTGACGTCATAATCACGTGACTCAATCGAAATGAGAGACGTTCCACAAAAAGGGATTCCATGGGACGTGGCCATTGGATACAGAGGTGATGAGAATTGTATAGGACTTCGTTGTAATAAGGGGATATAACTCTACATAAAGATTACGGGAGCTGAAGTAATCTGATTGGTTAGTTAGCGCCAGGAAAGTGAACTGGTTAGGTGATCTAGATAAATAAAACAACAAGAGTACTCGGAATAGGGTCAGAACTAACCAGAACAGACCAGAAAAGCTAAATATGGTAACAATAAGCAAAGTTGTTCCACATGATAGGCTCTTCTACTCTATTGGAGTTTACTCCAGGACAAACGAACATGGTCGGGTAGACGAAAACTCTTGAACAGATAGATAGAAGAGGATTCTGAAAGAATTCGAAATAGTAAAATTTGTCGGGTTTATTTGGGTAATGCTATGAGTCAGGAAATTACTCTTGTACAAAGAAACATACCCTCCGAACATACCCCTGTCTTGTTGTAGGCCATTGGGTCACATGGCAACCATGTGCTGCCATAGAAACCAAGATGGCGGCCTCCAGTATACAAAACGGTCGACGGAAACACTATCACCCTAACAACACGCACTGTGCATGCGCACTAGGACCACGTATCACTGTGGGGATGACGTCACAAGATGGTCGATCACGCGGGTTACCATGACAACACAACATGGTGTCACTGGGTCACGTGACTATGATGTCACTTCCGCCTCCCCATTCCCCCTATGAGGGACGGTTCATACCTCTCCTACTACTTTCATTGATAACGATTGACGATAGCTGGCGCCAAGGAAAAGGACATTTTGAGGATCATAACAGCTGTAAACGGCGAGGATTCTCGTCGTTTAAAAATAAAAGAGAGTCATCTGCCCCTGTCACATGCACAACGACAATTGATGATCAACATGGGTGTAAAGTTTGAACAATGGAGCAAGTAAAATGTTGTTTCAAGTACTAAAAGGGGGCATAACTCTGGAAATACAAAACAGAGTTACCTACTCTTGTCACATGCATGACGGCAATTGGTGATCAACATGTGTGCAAAGTTTGAACAATATAGCATGTAAAATGTTGAAGGAGAAGGCGACACAATACTGTATTGTTTTAAGTACTAAAAGGGGCATAACTCTGGAAGTACAAAATGGCGTTACCTGCTCTTGTCACATGCACAACGGCAACTGGTGATCACAATGTGTGCAAAGTTTGAACAATATAGCATGTAAAATGTTGAAGGGGTAGGCGACACAATATTGTAATGTTTAAAGAACTAAAAGAGGGCATAACTCTTGAAATACAAAATGGAGTTACCTGCACTTGTCACATGAACAATGGCAATTTGTGATCAACAGGAGTGGAAAGTTTGAACAATATACCATGTAAAATGTTGAAGGAGTAGGCGACACAATACTGTGATGTTTCAAGTACTAAAAGGGGGCATAACTCTGGAAATACAAAACGGAGTTACCTGCTGTTGTCACCTGCACAACGACAATTACTGATCAACATGTTTGTAAGGTTTGGACAATATAGCATGTAAATCTTTGGAGGAGTAGGCGACACAAACATTATTTACAGGCAGGCAGGCAGGCAGACAGACAGACAGACAGACAGACAGACAGACAGACAGACAGACGGACAGACAGACAGACAGACGGACAACACAGACAGACAGACAACGCCATAACATAATACGTCTGTCAAAATATGACGGGCGTATAAAAACGCTTTCTTGTTCAATGATCTATGTTGTAAAAGGACGTAACTGGCAAACAATAGCGCATAGCGACACAATTTAACGATATCCGCAATTCTGGCAATGGTTGTCTAAAAATTATCCGGGACGTAACTAAATTATCATCTAAATGTAAATTCCAACAGTTGGAAATTCATTAATATCAATTTAGTTTACTCTTGTCACATTTTTTCGGTCAGAGCCAAAGTGATTTTCCAATTTTCGGTCGATTTTCAGACTTTTCCAATTAGGTGACAAAATATTCCGAAATTCCGTTTCGAATCTGTGATCGGTCCGGTTTTTCGAATTCATCGTTCCGTTTTTCCGCCTCGGAGTTGTCATTTGGAAGGAGTAGGCATTACCCGAATAGCTCTCAGACTATAGTCCTTGTTAGCCTAGTCAATGTAAGGCAAAACTCATGGACCTGTTTGAGGAAATGCATTTTTCTTGTGGATAAAATAACTATGTTTTAGCCAGAGGGAGGCCTCAGAATCAACCTCGGAGATTCAAAACTTAAAAGGGCTCAACGGGGGTGGCCTTCCCGACCCTCACCACAGATGAGGGATATTCCCAACCCCCAGGTAGAAATCTAAACGCCCCTCCACCGTTGAAGCCTCTCAGGCTACGTCTCTGTGTCCATTTTGCAAAGTATTAACGCAATGCAAAAGAAAATGTGAGACCAGTTGCGTATACAAAGTCAATACAATACATCTTCAATGATATAAGTTGCAATGGGGCGTTTCCAGATGAAAATGTCGCGTAGTTAACGATCGTTAACGTGTTTGAACCGTCGTTTGTAAATGTACGAAACTTACACAATACAGAATACTTATTTTTCCGATAAAAGCCTTCATGTCTCCATTGATATCTGCTCAATTGGTTATTGTCGAGATCATTTCAAATGTAAAGTATATATGTGAATGGGGGTCCAACGCCCATCAGTCGTGATAGATAGGAACAAAAATGGAGGTAGATTACAGGTAAACATTTCGGTATTTTTGTTTACCAAACATATTCGGTTTGATTCACCATATGGCTGTGTTATTTGACTTCCTGTGGATGTTTCAAAGTAGACAATTAGCTTGCACACAAACTGCTGTTGATGTAATATGTTGCTCCTTCACTCAAACAGGTATTTGGATAGTTTTCGTGCTCCGGTTATAGATATTCTAATCAATATGCATTTAAGTTTTAACCATGGTTGTTTAATGTATACAAAATCAATACAACAAAACTTGCTGAGGGCAGCAACTAGAAGATAATGTGCAGCGAAAGGCCAAAAGACATACACAAGTTCTGGCAAAAGATGTCCAATAGACAATAAAGCAATGCGATAAAACCGCCCGACTAGATTCAATTACAACGTGCAGTGGGATAACTTTTCTTGTTCGATTGTCCAAGTGGCAATGGGCCACACTGGCAAAAAGTAACAAACAATGACGCAGTCTAACGTTATGCGCAAGTTTTGATCATGCAATATATAAAATTTTAGAGAAATGTTATAAACAATGTCAGACCAGTCACAGATAGAAGTTCAGAACGCATGTTTGCAAGCTCTCGGGTGCCAGTCCAAGTTAGGAATTTGACGCTGTTATGGACTATTTGTTCACCCACTTTTCGTTGAGTTTGCACGCAGACTATCCTTGATTTAACCCTTTACCCAACGTAACGGCCAATACAGGCCAGCGCTATTCTCAAAAATCGCCAATTAATTTTCAGTATTTTTCATTTTTTGTCTCAAAAACATAGGTTATGACCCTCTCGTTGGAACGAGCTCGGTCCAACAAAGGGTCATAACCTGTGTTTTTGAGACAAAAAATAAAAAAAATTAGTTATTCAAGAAATTGTTTTTGCAAGTATCGTTTGCTTTTCATGTAAGGTAAAGGGTTAATGTGCTGTCTATTAACACGATTAGTGGAACTGCGCAGCGTAATCATAAAACTACAGCAGACAAAAGTCTTAATTTATAATTATTTAGTTAACTGGTTGAAGACTAGATTATTTTTAGTGGTCTACATTTGTTCATCACAATTTGTTTTACTACAAATTAAAAGACAGTGCCCACAGATACTCTTCAATAATTTATAATAAAGCAAATTTATATAAACAAAATAATATTCGCTTTCAACAGAATATGGAACATGAGTGTGAAAAATGTTGGCTTTTGCTCTGATATCCCAATTTTTTAAAACTCTGATAGTGGCTTCTAGCACTCAACCAGTTAACAAACGTGTCTGGTACTATTTTAAAGTCATTAACCCTTTATCCAACGTAACGGCCAAAACCGGCCAGCGCTATTCTCAAAAATCGCCAATTAATTTTCATTATTTTTTTCATTTTTGTCTCAAGAACATAGGTTATGACCCCTCATTGGAACGAGCTCGTTCCAATGAGGGGTCATAACCTATGTTTTTGACACAGAAAATGAAAAAAAATTAGTTATTCAAGATTTTTTTGTGCAAGTGTCGTCTGCTTTTCATGTAAGGTAAAAGGGTTAAAGATTCGGTCAAATCAAGTCTCAACCGAGAAATATTTCTGGTCATGATTCAAAGAATATGACTGTTTGTCGTATTTTTAGATTCAATTGTCTAGAAAATTCCAGTTGATCGGAGAAGCGAACCGCAGGTTCCCATTTCCAATCAACTGAAATATTCCAGGCGAGTGAACCAGTCCAGTCCTCAAATAGATCATCGTCTATGTTTAGATTCATTCGTCTGGAATATTTCATTTGGTTAGAAAAGTTTTTAGTGCCAACTGAAATATTCCGTACGATTGAATCTGAGAATAAAATTCACAAAGTTTTTTCTATGAATCAAAGCTAGAAATGTTGCTCAATCGAGACTTGATTTGATCGACATTTTGACGACATTACAATCAGACTCACCACAGCTTAGTTTTGTGATTATGCCGGTAGTTCCATAAATTAAGTTATTGTCTTAATGTTTTCATGGGGAATTAAATACTTGATTGGAATATATATTTATTACACGCATGTTCTATGAAATCCCCATCATCAGCAACCCTAAACCATGCCGAAAACGAAAATCCGTTCCGCACACATGTGCCGAACGAAAATCATCGGTGGACTATTTTTGGACGATCGCGGCATCTGTCAAAACTTGACATAATCCCGCCGACTTGGAATTCCTACTGGACCTAAAATCAGGTAAGCCGTGCGATTTAAACGCAACGATTGCATTCTAATAAGCTATCGCAAAGACAATAAACTAAATAAAAACATTTTTGTACATGGAATTACTTCTAAATTTTAAAACAGAGAGTTCAAACCAATTATTATTAGCTGTATAGTGATAACAAATTGAATAGAACTAGCTCAAATATGCATGTACTCCGACAGAACAAACATAAGAACACCACATGTTTGGTCTATTTATAAATCTACCCAAGGAATTCCCCCAAAATCGCACATGTGTTTGTAAACATCAGCAGACGATTGATCATCCGAAACTGAACCGATTGCGAAATAACTTGTTGATAGCTCTCAAATGAATTGCTGAATGTCCTTCTAATAACTGTTTTTTATAGACGTGAGGGTGTAATAAACACAGAACGACACGCGCTTGTGAATGGGTTAACCGATATGCCACTTGTGACACCGTGGAAAGATAAAACTCTAGGCCTGCGGTCTCTCGTTTTATCCTTCCGCGCTGGCACTCGTGCCATATTGATTGCTCATTCACACGCGCGTGTCGTTCTATGTGTAACTGGGGAATACATGTGTATCTTTGTGAGCAAAGACACATCAGATTGCATCCACGATAGTCTGTGCGCAAATTTCACCAAAAGAGGGTAAATAAACAACCCAAAACAGCGTCGAATTTCAAACAGAATTATTGGCCCGAGAGCTTGGTACGAAACCGTCCCAACTTTTAAATTGTTAGAGACTGTTAATTTGTTTGCGTTTATCGACTGTCAACTTCATCCACATGCTCTCATGTCACAGTCTGATTCTGTTTGGGATTCGACGCTGTTTGTTTACAAAGTTTTCGTGGAGTTAGCACACATACTACCGTTTATGATGTGACGCCCCTTTACTCACAAAGATACCTAGATATTTTTTCGTACTTCAGATATAGATATTCCTGCCAATAAGTATTTAATTCGCCTTGAAACCATCAATATGTTAACACAATTTTTGGAACTACGCGGCGTAATCGTAAAACTACTGTTGTGGTGAGTTTTTATTCATATCGATACTGTCATCAAAGATTCAATTAAATAAAATCTCAATTGAGAGACATTCCATGAGTTTATTCCAAGAAAATGAATGTTTACGGTAATAGTATTTTTTAGTAAAACTAAATCGTATGGAATATATCATTTGTTCGGAAAAGCGAAAGCGTAATTTCGCTTTTCCGACCATCCGAAATATTCTGGACGATTTAATCTTAAGATTGGCGATTAACTATTTAAGGACTAGACTGGTTCCATGCCACACCAGCGTCAAATACATTATAATTTGGCCTGGTGAATTGAGAGCTTCCTTCGTTCCCAGTGGTCAAGCGGGACGACATTGGCGATGTGTACGAGACGTGTGGCACGACGACGGCAGGCTTGCCTTAAACCAATGGAAAACTTGCTTACTTGCTGTTGTTCTGCCATTCTCTCCGTATGCCGACTCTCCATCCGTAAAATTGTCAGACACAAAATGACCCTGACTGTTGAAAAGTGTCGACATACCTCAGTAAGAAAGAAAACAAACATCGATAATCAGAGTCCGTGTTTAAAGCAATAGTGTTCCTTTTTCGGAGTTTTTTTTATATTGTCACATCCTTTCTATGATTCTAAGGACTGTCGAAAATCATTCCAAAACGATACGTCTTCGATATACTTGAACACAGACTTTTTATTTAGGATCTTCAATTCTTTGATTTCTGGTGGTAGTTTATCTTCATTCACAGCTTCATAATTACTATGATAATCACATTTCTATTTGTGTAGATGTTGTCCATTCTCGCAATGCTGAACTCAAAATTACACCGTTTATTTTTTATAAAATTATTTGATAGTACTATAACAGTATCACTGCAATCGTGAATCCAGTTTGTAATATTTTCAGCAATGGCCACACCTGGGGGGAATTCCCTGTGTCGCACGCAAAGTCGAGACTCATACCGTTCTTCAAGCTCTGGTATCAAACTCTTTATCAC
This sequence comes from Pictodentalium vernedei, assembly GCA_031216915.1. Lineage (NCBI taxonomy): Eukaryota > Metazoa > Mollusca > Scaphopoda > Dentaliida > Dentaliidae > Pictodentalium > Pictodentalium vernedei. The sequence continues at coordinate 182,572,080 of CM062291.1, forward strand.
AAAATCGACGTCTTCATCGGCATACGAGATAAATGCACCTTTTATAAACTCTCCTAGTCTTTGATAGCCGCCACATTTAGCATTAGAGAGATAATAAAGATACGTTAATCGCCATTTGTAGTGTCGGATAACGAGGACAGTAATAATCAGTAATACTGCAAACAGAAATAATACTCCACCTATGATATACGGTACATAAAAGGTATAATGTGAATCAAAATAGCTAGTAATGGCATCAATGTTCGATAAATAACATATATTTTCTGGGCCTTTCTGAAATGGACACTTATTGTATCGTATTGTGGTAGTTCGAGTACTTTGATATGTGTAGACTTTAACCATCTAAGAAAATCCAGTGTTCGACATGAACACTCCAATGGATTACTTATAAGTTGACTTTCATATTTTTTCCTTTTCTGTCCAATTCTTGCGTGATCGCAGGATCTAACATAGTTAACATATCGTTCTCAAGTTTAAGCATGTTTAATTTATCCATATGAGTAATAGCTGCTGTCAAGTCTTTCAGCCTATTGTTACCAAGATCCAGTTGCTGCAATTTTATTAAGCCCCGAAACACATTTGCTGGAAGTACTGAAATTCTGTTTCTATTCAAATCTAATGTTTGTAATTCATGAAGGTTTTTGAATATATTTCCATTGGTATCAGCTTCTAAGCCAAATTCGTTGTTGCGTAAATTGAGGTGTTTCAATGACGTCCCATAATCGAAAGAATCTTGTGTTATATGATTGTCTTGTAACTCAAATTTTCTGATGTATTTTAATTCAGGAAACGGTCCAACCATTTGGTACACTGCATTATTGCTGAACAAAATAGTTTGAAGATTTCTACTGAAATAGACCGGGAGTTCTATATTGGAATGCTTGGTTGCTTGATTACTCGCATCTATAAATTCAAGATTTGGCAGATCTGAAAATATTTGAACAATATAAACGCCTAGAATGAAGCGGTTGTTGCGAACTGATAAATATCTTATCGTTTGCGGCATGCAAAACGGTATAACGTCCATTGTTAGTTTTTCTATCCCATGAAAGTCCATTTCCAAGTGTTCAAGCGACGTTTTGAATGAATCTTATTAATCTTGATCGTTCGTTTGGAAGTTGAATTCACCAATCCCTCAAATACAACGGCTGTCATGTTGAAACCTAAATAGTAATTCTTGGATAAGTCAATAGCTATGATCTGGTGTAAAATAGCGAAAGCATCCTTATGAATATCTCTGATGTTGCACTTTACCAGTTGAACATCTTCCAAATACGTCATATGCATGAAAAATTCAGCGTTTATATATTGAATATGATCAAAAACCGTCTTCTGAGAGGTTCAGATTTTTCAAATACTTCAGCGTTGACATTTTTTCCCAAAAGTCTGATTTTCTAATCCGTCTATAGAAAGATAATTCAGTTGTACAGCGTAACTAAGAGCAGATGATGGGTATTTGAAAGTCGAATTTGAGAATTTTATATTATTATTCAATCTTAGCACTGTCATATTTCTTAGATCCTTGAACACACCAGGGCGGTAGATTGTTGAGTTCATAGATACACTATTCCCACTTAAATCCAAGATACGCAAATTCTCGAGGCCCTTGAATGTATTGTTTCCTATTGTAGAAATCTGATTATTAGACAAAACCAACTCACACAGGAAATCTAATGTGTTAAAGTCGCCAGCATGAACATATTTTAAATTATTTTCACTCAAATTGAGACTTAGAGTGAGTTGAGGAAAATGATCGGGAACATTGTACTAATTTTCCTATTTAAACAGTCAACCGCCCATCCGATTATTCTTACCATGGTTAGACGTTTTTTATCACACACAACTGATCTAAGAATATTCGGACGATTATTTGCTGTCGCCACTTTCCATTTCAGAGATGTGCCGGAAAAGAAAATCGACAAAATAATGGAAATGAAATACGCATCCATATATTTGGTAAAATTGTAGGAATCTGTTAAAAACAAGAACAGCATTCAGCATGTGTTATCCCTTTAACTAACACGACAAGAGGTCCACACTTGCAAAAACTAATCACGAATAACCCCAAAAAAACGTTTTCCTCAAAAACATGGCTTATGACTTCTCAGTAGAACAAGCTCGACGAGCTCATTTCAATGAGGAGTAACAAGTAGCTCTATATTGGAGTCAAGAATTGAAAACATATTAAACACTGAGTGGTGCTTTTTGTGAATAACTCTGGGTTGATATAGCCATTATGACAGTTAATGTGAACACAACAGACATTCTTGTGGAAGAGACCGGAATTACACTTTTTGTTGGTAAAAGTTATTAAGGGTAAAATGTAAATTCTAGTTTCTATCAAGACGCCCATACATTCAAGTATACTATAATAATTATTTATTTATTTGGGTTTAACAGCACTCTCGACAGCCAGGGTCACGTAGTGTCGGGCAGTTGTGGACAGCCTGGAGGAAGTCGGAGAATCGGGAGAGAACCACCGAGCAGTAGTGAGCAACTCGTCCCCTGAGTTCCAATATGTTCTATGTGCCTGGTGGCACATAGAACATATTGGAACTCAGGGGACGAACTGTCAGACTGCCCAGTGTACTAACTCCGCACAAACAGTGTTATCATTGGTTGAGGGCACCATCGACGTGCACTACACCTTAGAACACAGCGCCAGGTTGACCCCACATCGGCAATCGGGAATAAGTGGCATGTGCCAGGGACACAACGTAGTTACCACTGACCAGGATCGAACCGGGAACTTTTCGGTTTGAAGTTCAATGCTTTCATCACTGAACCACCACACTCCCTTTTTAATAATACTAATAATATCGCTTGGTTCATCCGCTGATTTGCCGCGGTCCTCTAATGAGGGGGCCTACATCGACTCGCGGGTCATTCTTCCTCCCCCACTATCTTTCCTAATCTCCCATCACTCAGACACAAATTATAATACACACTAAAAACTAAAGTGTTCAAACTGACACTTTCAAGGTGTTAAACCCATTCTAACTCTTAGGTTTTGATTTTAACACTCAAAGTGCAATGCTTTAAGCACTTAAACATTACAATCGTCAGACATCTCAAACTTAAATGGATGGCACTTCCCATGTGTCTAGCATTGGTGGTTCTTCCAGAATCGTCCATAATTTGATTTGCGCTTGGTGGGTTCATAATTAAAAGGACACAACGCACATGACGCGGATCAGGCTCGACAGTTCGAGCCTGATCCGCGTCATCTGCGTTGTTTCCTTTTAAGTGTCGCGACATTACACTTGTCAAGTGGTATTATTGTAACACCTGTCAAGTTCTGGGATATCTACACTTGAAAAAAGTGCTAGTTCAGCACTTAGTAAGTGTTAAATATAGCATTTCAAGTGTAGTTTTTAACACTTTAGTTTTTAGCGTGTAGCCTCATGAGTTTTATTCTACTAAGCAAATATTTGGGGTAGTCTAAAATGAAGTGTTCTAGGAACTCTGTTACGCCTAAACGACACATTTGACCCTCGTCTTTCCTCGCATTTGTCTAGCTCCCCCCCCCCCCCCCAACCCCCAAGCCCAGTGATTTTGACCTCACTTTGTAGAACATCTATACCTAGCATCCATTTTTGTCAATAACAACCAACTATTTTGTAAATATTCAGTTGCCGTGAAAAATGTGTATATCATCATAATATTCATTTTTCGTAGAGATCAAAGTATACTCGTTAAAAAGTGATGGGCGATTACGAGGCGCAGGGAACTTAAAACACTTTTTTTGTTATTGTTGAGCATTGTTTATTTAAATCCACCCCTATCCTCCCAAGATGGAGAAAGAACACCAGAAACACGGGGGCAGCTACCCTCCCTGCCTTCGGACAACGAAAGGGGGAGACAATGTTGCGTCAACGTTCGTCACTCAATTTTTTTACAATGATTTATTCTTGAAGGAAAGCTAAAAAACGCCCCAAATCCGTTCTGGGAGCTTTCAAAATTCTATGAGGGAGTTTGGGAGGAGGTGTCACCCTCCCGGTGGGGCTGTTAGTGCGAGTAAATACCCTTTTTCCGGGATCTAACCCCCCTGCCCTGAAGTGATTCCAAGATGGTAGCGGTGGAGACACTTTCCAGTCTGTTACCAATGAGTGCTCCTGTACTTTAAGTTGGGCGGTATCGGAATTTTGAGTTCTGTATCGGTTTCGGTATTTTTAGGGCGTATCCCTCGGTATCGGTTTCTGACTTGGGTGACATTTGCAGATAGTACCAAAGAGGAATTCACATCAGGAAAAACAGAATAACTTGCTGTGGTATCATTCTACCACAACGCAATAAATGTCACTGGCAATGAGCTCAACAGTTGTATTCTTTCACGAACACAAACACACATCTACAGTAATTTTGAGACTTGTTTTAAATGTACCTTGAAGACCGATTTCTGGCTTTCGTGATCTCAGCGCATATGTCCTGACCAAGCTATCTTTAGGAGGTCCGGCTGATAATAGACAAAACACCCGGGCAGTAATTTCAAGTCAGGTCTTGGTTGCGTTGACTTGGCCAGAAACCACTGCCAAGCAGTTGGACATGTACAGGCTGTAGTCTAGTGGGAATTCAGGACAGTTGCACAGTCCAGAGACTTTTCCCACATTACTCCATTCCTTTTGCTTTATGGGTAATCAACCGCGGAATTTGTCCCTTGCAAAACACGCATGCTTCAATGTTTACACACAACAAAACTGTCAAACTACCGATTTGTGTCTTAGGTTATGGCTATTTTCTGTTCAAGATATACTTAATAAGTATTTAGTCACGACGATAAAAATACCCAAACACAACACAAAAAATTGATTGATTTTATTTGAGTTTTTGTTTTAAAAAATCACCGTTTTATAACACTGTTTACACTTTGAAAACTTCCCGGCGACTGTCAAGCCGAGGCTTTTGCTACGACAGCTATGCAACAATTGTTTTCAATAATTACGTTTTTGAAAGTGTAATTTATAACTCTTTAACGAGATATATGCTCTCTAACATGCAATATGTGTAACTCGTAAACTTTTTGACATGGAAGAGCTTCGTAAATTTAATACTCATTCAGTACCCATAGGCGTCGCCAGGATTTTACAAAAGGGATTCGAGTCCGACTTTTATAAAAATGGTATACCAGGGGTACACTTGGCAGAACTCGTGAAAGTTGTTTTGGGTGGAAAACAAAACCTTCCAGTTAGTCCATCGCCCTAACAACAATCTACATAAGAAAAGTATAGATATGTGGAGAAACTGACTCTTGAAAATGGAGAAAGGTTACTGACCCCCACATCCATTCAAAACTGGTCAGATGATCTCAGAACTATTTATTTATTTATTTATTGGTGTTTAAGGTCACATATTTCTGCACAATGGCTAATCATGACCATGCCAGTTTTACGAGTGGAGGAGGCCGGAGTACCCGGAGAGAACCACCTAGCAACCGTCAGCTCCCCAACATACTAACTCCACACAAGTAGGGTTAGCATTGGTTGAAGACAGGTGCACCATCGACGTGCAGTACGCCTTAGTGCACAGCGTCACCGTGCCCCCACATGGGCAATGGGGGTGAAGTGTCTTGCCCAAGGACACAACGCGGTTGCCGCAGGTGGGATTCGAACCAAGGACCTCTCGGCTTGAAGTCTGCACCTCTACCTACTGAGCCACCGCGCCCCCCTGATCTCAGAACTATGCCAGACATTGATTATGCTGACATACATATATTCATATCTTGTAATTTTATTTTCAGTAAGGAAAAGGTTAGGCCTTCCCAACATTCGTCTGAAAACCGTCACCAGGCATGGATTCTGATCCACAAAAAAAGGACATATGCACAAAAGCAGAACATTATTTATGTACAACAGAGTCCACGCACACTATAGTAGCACAGGATGACTGTATTTTCCATAAAACACGTGTAGGGTGGATCCCCACATGTGCATGTAACATGCACCCAAGCTATTTGAAAAATGGCATATCGACTATTTATTTATTTATTTATTGGTGCCTAATTCCATAGCAGCATCTATGGCTACATCGTGGTGACAAAACAGTTGCAACAAGTATAAAGTCAAGATTAGCGAATCGTTTATACACATTGCCAACTTTAGAGGACTTGCACTCTAGGCGTCGCTGACCGGGTCCTATTTTACCAAAGACATGGAACTTGTTGACCAGCGTGAACAAGCACTGCTCAACTTCCCTGAGTTCCCATGGGAAGTATATCAACTGGCACTTTTTAATTTGTTACCCCAGAAAGTGAATGAATATATTGGGTGAAGACAGGGGGTACTCAGGAATATATGTTTGGAGAGGGCATACAGGTACATTTCTGGGCTCAGGCAAATGACATATTTTGGCATATCACAATATGTGAAGACCAGCGAGGAAAAAGCATGAGAGTGGTTTCCTCCAACAGGTTGGGGTTGGGTATTTTTGTAAAACTCTTTACCATCACTCTCAGGGAGCCTCTCCAACCTTAGATTCTTTAAGACTCCTCACCACCTCAGGCCAGCTTGAGCAATGACCCAAGTCGGCCTGAAGTAGTGGGGAGTTTTATAGAGACTCAGGGTCAGGGGCATCTTGGAAGAAATTTTTGTTGGTGGAAGAGGCTAGGGAGGATGCACACCTAGATGGAGACTAAGAGTTTACCTGTCAAATGTTTAAAACGTTTGGTGGTAATCAACTCATCCTGCACCTTTCATTTAGTCTTCTGGAGGACTAATGTAATTTCACTGATGCAAACACACCCCCTCACATACACACCATGAAACATCCACATCCACACTGACATCCAATCCACACACATACATGTAAGTACACAAAGCACACATACAAGCACATGGCTAGAGGGTCTCGAAGCGAAAATTTTGACTGCACTCCTTCCCACCCCAACAAGACTGAAATTTTCTGAAAATTTAAACTTTGGTCTTTCACTTGATAGGACTCTTTGAAGGTAAACGCACACTCACTGACACGGGAATGTGGCTAAATGGTCTTGAATGGAGGTTCCATTCTGGAAATTACATCTGCATACCCTCCCGCCTGCGATCCACCTTCCCCACAAGATGGAATCTTTTCTGGAAATGAAAACTTTATCTCTTTACCTCATATGACGTTTCGAAAACATAAATTCATCTGCGCCAGTACGAACTGTCGTTGTACGTTTTCATGTTAGACGCTTTGTCGTCAAACGTTTTCTGTTTGCTGTAGCGAAGGATACGCTATGGGAGATCGAATATCTTTTTATGTTCGTGTTGCAAAATACAAATTGTGAATCAGCATAGATTATTATCTCATTGTTTCCAACCCCAAAAGCAATATCGACCTTGGCGTGGTGGCAGAGGTGCTTATCCGCTCCACGTCCCAAAAGAACTGCAGCTGGGCTTTCGTTTGTAAGTCAAACAAAAATATATATTATCACAACGTGAATATTGTCAAAGTACGACAACACTGTTGGAGACATGTCATCTCGCACCCCCAAACAGTGGTCGCTTACTAAAACAGAGACAGTCACATCGTTTGAGTCCTGGCGTTCAAACTCACAATACACCCTATCAATGGACATTCGGACATTCTTTTCGCCCCCTTTCTCGTTGAGGGCAGTTCGTGGTTGAAGAAGTATAAATCTTCACCTCTCCGAGGATTCACTCCAGACGGCCGTGATGTGAAGGAGGAATTAAGACGTTCCACTGAACAAAAAGTTGCCCAACTTGACCTAATGCTGGGACAAATAGCAAATTTTTGCCCTGTGATTGCTAGAAGTATTATCATCAAGAATTCAACGTTCACTGATTCTGTGTGGCAATTGATTCGTGCACTTTTCGGATTCCAATCCACAGGTGCCCATTTCGTCGATCTTGACTCAATGAAACTGGATGATCACGGACGCCCAGAAGACTTATCTCAAAGACTCTTAGCATTCGTAGAAGACAATTTACTAACCCGGGAAAGCGGCATCATTCATCATGGCGAACGATTAACCGATGATGAAGAACTCTTAGCTTCTCTTGAAACTTTATTGTGTTGACGTGGCTCAAACTCACTCACACAGACTTACCCAAAGTTGTTAAGCAGAAGTATGGAACCGAGTTACGGACTCGCACACTAGCATCACTTAAGCCTGAAATTTCACAGGCTATAGACAGCTTGCTTGATGAGGTACGCGCATGTAAAGACATCAAAGTTATGCGATCCTCGACCAACAAGTTTCCTGCTAACAAGCCACATTTCAAGGGCAGTCAAAGTTTTAGATCAAACAAGTCATGTCCATTATGTCTTCAAGCTGGGAGAAGCGATTACCAACATTTTCTTAGTCAGTGTCGCCACTTACCTGAAAATGACCGACAATTTCTAGCTCGAGCACGGAGCATAACTGAGGAAGAACTCAGTGTGTCAGAATCTAATATAGTGAACGATAATGACGACAAAAGTGCTATTTATTTCATCCGTGATCCTGCATCACCAAGTGACAGAGATACGATCTCCGACACGCGTCGAGTTAAGGTTACCAAGTCGCCTTTCATTAATTTATATTACCGACACCACCCATTGCACGTCGTTATCGACTTGGGTGCCGAAACAAATATAGTGCGTACTTCTCTTGCTGAAAAACTCAATGTCAAAATTAAGCAGTCATCTCAAATGGCTCTTCAGGCCGTTGCGGGCGAAATAACGTTACTACTGACTCGCGACGGAAAGAATTTTCATTTAGATGCTCTTGTCGTCGATGATCTCGATGTTGAAGTGTAAGCTGGAGTTCCTTTCATGGACTGTAATGACATTAGTGTGCGGCCAGCAAAACACCAAGTTTTGTTGAGTGATGGAACTTCTTACACACACGACTATAATCGACGCACCGGTGGCCCTCACCTTGTCCGCCGTACTCAAAGTCACATCTTACGTGCCCCTCCTGCTTCGACAACTTTGTGGCCTGGAGAATTCATCGAACTTGAGCTTCCTTCCACAGTTGATGAAGACTTAGATTACGCATTAGAACCTAGATGTGATGGGTGGAAACATCCTTCACCAAACTTATCAAGAGTGTGGCCCTATCCTCATTTGATCCGAAGTGTTGGCCAGAAAGTTAGACTCCTCAATGACACATGTGAGCCCCAAATACTTTCTCGTAATCAACACGTTGCACAAGTGCATTACAGCTTCAGCCCAGAAGAGGAGCAACCGTGCACAGTTGCGGACATCAGTCCCAAGAATGTTTCCGCACACTCACCACAAATTAGATCCATACCCACACACTCATTTTCTGAAACCGTTCGCTTAGAACCAGACAATATTATGCCTGACTCAGTGAAGAGACGATTCATGTTGGTCAACAGGCAGTATGACTCAGTTTTCAACCCAGACATTACCGGGTATAACGGTGCGATGGGTCCGTTTGAGGCAACAGTGAACATGGGTCCTGTACTTCCATCCCAGCGTAAAGGCCGACTCCCTCAATACGGACGAGACAAATTACTCGAACTGCAAGCAAAATTTGACGAACTCGAGCAGTTAGGTGTGTTCAAGCGTCCCGAAGAACTTCGCATAGTAGCAGAATACATTAACCCATCATTTCTGATAGAAAAAAGCAATGGCAGTTTTCGACTCGTCACCGCCTTTGCAGATGTTGGTCGTTACACCAAACCCCAACCAGCTCTAATGCCTAATGTTGACGCCACTCTCCGTACCATCGGCCAATGGAAACATGTGATAACAACCGATATGACCCAGGCATTCTACCAGATTCCACTTTCTCGCGATTCAATGAAATTCTGTGGGGTAGTCACACAGTTTCGAGGAGCGCGAGTGTATACCCGATCAGCCTTGGGCATGCCGGGAAGTGAAACCGCCCTTGAGGAACTAATGTCGCTCATACTTGGAGATCTACTAGCAGAGAGTGCAGTAGCCAAGTTGGCCGACGACCTTTATTGTGGTGGTAATACATACGATGAATTACTTAGTAACTGGACACGTGTCCTGCAAGCATTCGACAAGTCTGCCATCCGTCTGTCAGAAAGTAAAACTGTGATTGATCCCAAGTCAACGATTATTTTAGGGTGGCTATGGCAAGCTGGTAGTCTTCGCGCGAGTCCACATAGAGTTGCCGCCCTTGCATCGTGTTCAATACCATCTACCGTTGGAAGCTTACGATCATTCATTGGTGCATACAAAGTTCTAGGACACGTAATCCCACAGCGTTCCACTCTTCTCAGCCCGTTAGATACGATGGTTGCCGTCGTGCTTCAAATGAAAAACTTGTGTGGAACGATGAACTTCTATTTGCATTTCACACCACTCAAAAACACTTAGACAGCAATAAGACAATTATGTTGCCTCGTCGTGAGGACAATATGTGGATAGTCACTGATGATGCCGTTAAGGCGCGTTGTGTGGGCGCTACCCTTTACGTGGTCGGAGACGAGAAGCCATTACTAGCGGGATTCTTTAGCGCAAAACTTCGCAAACATCAAATTACGTGGTTATCATGTGAGGTGGTGGCCCTGAGTATCGCGTTAGCTGTTAAACATTTTAGCCCGTACATTATTCAATCTGTGAACCAAGTGTGTGTATTAACTGACAGCAAGCCTTGCGTTCAGGCATACGAAAAATTATGTCGCGGTGAGTTTTCTGCGAGCCCAAGGGTTTCAACCTTTCTTGCAACAGTAAGTCGATATCAAATTAGTGTTCGTCACGTGTCGGGACAAGCCAACGTACCGTCAGATTTTGCTAGTAGAAACGCAGCAGAGTGCTACGATACAGAGTGTCGCATTTGTCAGTTCATTGCGCGGACTGAAGACTCAGTAGTCCGTCAAATCTCCGTCCAAGACATTCTTTCCGGTCGGGTGAAACTACCATTCACAAACCGCTCCGCTTGGATCAAGATTCAGTCGGAGTGTCCTGACCTACGTCGTACTCATGCCCACCTAACACAGGACACTCGCCCCTCCAAGAAAGACACAGACATAAAAGACGTAAAACGTTACCTCAAAATCGTTAGCATCGCGTCAGACGGCTTACTCGTGGTCAAAAAGGCGGAACCACTCGCACCGGATAGAGACTGTATTGTAATTCCCCGATCCGTATTACATGGTATCGTGACAGCCTTACACATTAAACTTGATCATGCAACATCTCACCAAAGAAAGGTCGTTATGCGCAGATACCTTTTCGCTTTAGATCTTGACAAGGCGATTGATGCCACAACTACATCATGTCATACTTGTGCGTCTTTGAAATCGATACCTAACGTGCAGATCCCACAAACTACGTGGGCGCAGCCCAACATAGTTGGACAAAACTTTGCAACGGAACTGATCAAACGCAACAAACAGCTCATACTTGTTGTTCGCGAAACTGTCACAAGTCTCACCGCTGCAATACTGATTGAAAGTGAAAACAATGTCTCTCTACGTGATGCTTTAATACAGCTTTGTGTCCCATTGCGACCGATTCAACTCTCCCCGGTTGTAATCCGCACGGGTCCAGCACCTGGTTCTAAATCACTTGTTCGCGAGTCTACATTACAAGCCCACAACTTGACAATAGAACTTGGCCAAACCAAAAATCCCAACAAAAAAAAAAACAGTGGGTGAACGCGCGATTCGGGAGTTGGAGATGGAACTATTACGACAGAATCCCCGTAGCCCAATTGGCATTAGCTATCTACCGCCTCAAGAGTCGCGTGCGTGGTAGTGGATTGTCATCAAGAGAATTGTGGACTCTGCGCGATCAATTTACTTATGATCATATCCCTTTGTGTGATAAACAGTTCATCCGCGAACAGTATGATAGACGTACAAATGAAACTGTCAATGACACTGTAGCTTAACTTGTGTGTTGTGCTTGATGAAAAGGATAATGTTCAATGTTTATGAAAGGATTATGAAATAAGACAAGAATTGTGATAATTGGGAATATGTTCATTTCTGTTCCCTGTATGCTATGTTTATGATAAAAATAATATGAGGTGTACACTGTACTAAAGATCTGAGGGGTGGGTTACTATGACCTCACAGTTAATATATCTGGCCCTCACAGTTAACGTATATCAACAAAAGTTACCAAGTTACAGTGAAATTATTCCAAAATGAGTCATCCTATCAAGTTACATTAAAATCCCTTCATAAATATGGCCTGTAGACTGTGCTAAAGGTTTTCGTGCTAAAGGTTTTCGAGCTTCCTGCCCCTGTAGCCATCAGTTTCCCAACTGCATCCAAAGGGGACGTTCTCATCTAGACATTATATGAAGTCAACCTACCAAGTTACAATGAAATCCTTTAATAAATATGACCTGTAGACTGTGCTAAAGGTTTTTGGGCTTTGGGCTCTGGCAGCCATCATGGTTGAATGATCGCAATCAAAAGGGGACATTCACATCTGGGCATCATCTGGAGTGATCCTGCAAAGTTACAATGAAATCCCTTCATAAATATGACCTGTAGACTGTGCTCAAGGTTTTTGGGCTTCGGGCCCCTGAAGCCGTCACAGATGACCAATCACGACCAAAAGGGGATGTCATCATCGAGGCATTATATGGAGTCAAACTTACGGGTTACAATGAAGTCCTTCCATAAATATGACCAATAGACTATGCTAAAGGTTTTGGGGTTTTGGGTTCAGGCAGCCATCAAGGCTGAATGATCGCGACCAAAAGGGGACGTTCTCATCTAGACATTATTTAGTCATCCTACCAAGACATTACATGAAGTCAACCTACCAAGTTACAATGAAATCCCTTCATAAATATGATCTGAAGACTGTGCTAAAGGTTTTCAGGCTTTAGGCTTGGGCAGCCATCATAGTTGAATGATCGCAACCAAAAGGGAACATTCTCATCTGGACATCATCTGGAGTGATCCTATGAAGTTGCAATGAAATCCCTTCATAAATATGACCTGTAGACTGTGCTCAAGATTTTCGGGCTTCAGGCACCTGTAGCCATCACAGTTGACCAACCATGACCAAAAGGGGACGTCATCATCTAGGCATTATATGGAGTCAACCTAACAAGTTACAATGAAATCCTTCCATAAATAAGACCTACAGACATGCTAAAGGTTTTTGGGCTCGGGCAGCCATCAAGGCTGAATGAGCGTGACCAAAAGGGGACGTTTTCATCTAGACACTATTTGGAGTCATCCTACCAAGCTACAATAAAATCCCTTCATAATTATGACCTGTAGACTGTTCTAAAGGTTTTCGGGCTTTTGGCCCCTGAAGCCGTCACAGTTGTCCAATCGTGTCCAAAAGGGGACATTCTCATCTAGACATTATATGAAGTCAACCTACCACGTTGCAATGAAATCCCTTCATAAATATGACCTGTAAACTGTGCTAAAGGTTTTCGGGCTTCGGGCTCGGGCAGCCATCATGGTTGAATGATCGCAGCCAAAGGGGACAATCTCATCTGGGCATCATCTGGAGTGATCCTGCAAAGTTACAATGAAATACCTTCATAAATATGACCTGTAGACCGTGCTCAAGGTTTTCGGGCTTTGGGCACCTGTAGCCATCACAGTTGACCAATCATGACCAAAAGGCGATGCCATCATCTAGGCATTATATGGAGTCAACCTAACAATGTTACAATGAAATCCTTCTATAAATATAATCTTTTGCCTATGCTAAAGGTTTTTGGGCTCGGGCACCCATCAAGGCTGAATGATCACGGCCAAAATGGGACGTTCTCATCCAGACATTATTTGGAGTCATCCTACCAAGTTACAATGAAATCCCTTCATAAATATGACCTGTAGACAGTGCTAAAGGTTTTCGGGCTTCGGGCACCTTTAGCCATCAAAGTTGCCAATCATGTGCAAAAGTGGACGTTCTCATCTAGACATTATGTGAAGTCAACCTACCAAGTTACAATGAAATCCCTTCATAAATATGACCTGTAGACTGTGCTTAAGGTGTTTGGGCTTCGGGATCGGGCAGCCATCATGGTTGAATGATCGCAACCAAAGGGGACAATCTCATCTGGGCATCATCTGGAGTGATCCTATGAAGTTACAATGAAATCCCTTCATAAATATGACCTGTAGACTGTGCTCAAGATTTTTGGGCTTCGGGCACTTGTAGCCATCACAGCTGACCAATCACGACCAAAAGGGGATGTCATCATCTAGGCATTATATGGAGTCAACCTAATAGGTTACAATGAAATCCTTCCATAAATATGACCTTTTACCTATGCTAAAGGTTTTTGGGCTCGGGCACCCATCAAGGCTGAATGATCGCAATCAAAAGGGGACGTTCTCATTTAGACATTATTTGGAGTCATCCTACAAAGTTACAATGAAATCCCCTCATAAATATGACCTGTAGACTGTTCTAAAGGTTTTCGGGCTTCGGGCACCTTTAGCCGTCACAGTTGCCCAGTCATGTCCAAAAGGGGACGTTCTCATCTAGACATTATATGAAGTTAACCTACCAAGTTACAATGAAATCCCTTCATAAATATGACCTGTAAACTGTGCTAAAGGTTTTCGGGCTCGGGCAGCCATCACGGTTGAATGATCGCAACCAAAGGGGACAATCTCATCTGGGCATCATCTGGAGTGATCCTATGAAGTTACAATGAAATCCCTTTATAAATATGACCTGTAGACTGTGCTCAAGGTTTTCGGGCTTCGGGCACTTGTAGCCATCACAATTGACCAATCACGACCGAAAGGGGATGTCATCATCTAGGCATTATATGGAGTCAACCTAACAGGTTACAATGAAATCCTTCCATAAATATGACCTTTTGCCTATGCTAAAGGTTTTTGGGCTCGGGCACCCATCAAGGCTGCATGATCGCAATCAAAATGGGACGTTCTCATCTAGACATTATTTGGAGTCATCCTGCCAAGTTACAATGAAATCCCTTCATAAATATGACCTCTAGACTGTGCTAAAGGTTTTCGGGCTTCGGGCTCCTGTAGCCGTCACAGTTGCCCAATCACGTCCAAAAGGGGACTTTCTCATCAAGACATTGTATGAAGTCAACCCACCAAGTTACAATGAAATTCCTCAATAAGTATGACCTGTAGACTGTGCTAAAGGTTTTCGGGTTTTGGGCTCGGGCTGTCGTCACGGTTGGCAGATCATGCCCAAATGGGGAAATTCTCATCTAGACATCATAAGGAGTCATCCTACCAAGTTACAATGAAATCCCTCCACATTAAACATGACCTGCAGACTGTGCTAAAAGTTTTTGGGTTTCTGGCTTGGGCAGCCATCACGGTTGATAGATCATGCCCAAAAGGGGACGTTCTCATCTAGGCATTATACAGAGGCATCCTACCAAGTTACAATGAAATCCCTTCATAAATACGACCTGTAGACTGTGCTAATGGTTTTCGGGTTTTGGGCTCGGGCAGCCATACCGGTTGCCCGATCGCGACCAAAAGGGGACGTTCTCATCTAGACATGACCCCAAACCTGCATATGAAATTTCGTGATGATCAGACAAGAACTGCGGGGTGTAGCCCGTGCTAAAGGAAAATGTGAACAGACGTCACAGACTCGCAGACTCACAGACTAACAGACTCACAGACTCACAGACTTCCGCACGCGTGATGGCAATAGCTTATCTTGACTATGTCAAGTTAAGCTAAAAACCACCCATACAGTGAACGAGCCAAAGCTCCGCGTAAGTTATTCGCTGCGTGCTTCGTCGAAGTTGGTGACCTTGTGTATCTCCGACATGACCGGGATAAGAACCGTTCTTGAGATCGCTATTTAGTGGTTTCCACCGAGTCCAGTGGGGAGTGGTGTGATGTTCGTAAGTTCACCGGTTCTCAACTCAGGGCAACTCCGTATCGGATCAAACAGTCAGAATGCTTTCGAATGCTTTCTCGTCCCCCAGGACAGTGCACTCTCTAACATGCCCTTCAGTTGCCAACCTTGTGCAGCAATTGATGATTCTGATGACGACTTTGACAGTGAGCCTCCTTGTTTCCCTCTTATCCCCTCAGAGTTATCACAAAAAGCAGATCCTAAGTCTCCACCCGATATTTATCCTAACGATCAACCTACACCCCATCCGTAGTAACAAGACGACCCACAAGACCCACCAGAAAACCAGCTCATTTAACCGATTACGATTGTAGTGACCAGCAGTCTGTACTATCTATTACGTCAATAACATTTTCAGTGTCAAGAGAGAGAAAAGAAAAGATAAAAGGGGTTGCGCCAGTACGAACTGTCGTTGTACGTTTTCATGTTGGACGCTTTGTCGTTAATCGTTTTCTGTTTGCTGTAGCGAAGGATCTTTTTATGTTCGTGTTGCAAAATACAAATTGTGAATCGGCATAGATTATTATCTCATTGTTTTCAACCCCAAAAGCAATATCGACCTTGGCGCTGCTCTAAAATTTTTTAAGTTTACAACTGTTTTATTCCAAGCCATTACTTATGAACTCTCGCGATTTTGACAATGTCGTTCCAATTAGGGGGTCATAAGTTATAGTTTGGAAGAAAACAAATGAAATAAATGATAAAAATTGTATCAGGTTTGGGCTATTACATTGAGTAAAGGGCCACGAGAAACCAGTTGTACTAAATCCATTTTCCCCGATCAGAAGTATACCAGTTATAACTATAAATTTAACCGTTCTTCGATCAGAAATCTAACAGGTGACCTGATTTAACTATACCAGTAAATTTATATAACAAATCAACCAAAGCTTCCCAGGGAAATACACTAACTTGAATGGCCATTCAATTTTTGTTGTTGTTGCTGTTGTTTTTTTTTTTTCATTTTTTACTTCCAAATCGCGGCTTATGACCCCTTATTGGAATGAGTTGATAAAGCTCAGTACAATAAGAGATAAACTGAGTGATGGGTTGGAAAAAAATGAGAAAAATGAGTGCTTGGAATAATAATTCTTTATAATGTCTACTACTTGTGATGAAGAGTTAATAATCTTGGAAGTTTAAAATTCCAACTTTCTCACCTCTACTTTAATCAGTTGTTAGAAATCTGATTTTGAAAGGCACATCTTACTCACCTGGAGTCTAGAATTTTCCACTTTGTATGACTGTTTTCGTAAAAAAAATTAACTTGAGGTATATGGGATGGAATGGGGAGCGACACTCCCCAATACAAAGTTAATCCTTCCCAACACACACACAGTGACGATATCTCTGCACATGACCTCAAATGTCAGTCGAAACTCACGCCGGTAACACGACAAAAGACGATATGGCACTTGTTTCTTCAATCGTCTCGTCGATATTATCAATAAGTCGAACAATATATGATATTTCCGATTAATTGAGTATTACTCTAGGAGACCCAACAAAAGTTTAAATGAAAGTGTCAATGACAGTGTAGCTCAAATTGACAAACTTGAACTTGGCAAGTTATAAATGAAATGGCAAAATTGAAGATCATTGGTACCAATGTCATTTTTTTGCCAGTGGAAGAAAATCGATAGCTCCCATCTAGAGGCCTCCCCAAACAAGCATGCCAGGTTTCAAAGCAATCCGATCATAAATGTGCCCTGTAGACAGGTGAGCCAAAGGGAAATATTGTGGTCTGACTAGACTAAATTCTAAGAACGTTGGCTGTGGCAACATTTTTTGACGGAAATGGAAGAAAATCGATAGCTCCCATCTAGAGGTCACCGTAAATAAGTATACCAGGTTTCAAAGCAATCTAATCATAAATGTGCCCTGTTGGGTGAGCCAAAGGGAAATATTGTGGTCTGACTAAACTAAGTTCTAAGAATGTTGGCTGCGGCAAAATTTTTTGATGAAAGTTGAAGAAAATCGATAGCTCCCATCTAGAGGTCACCACAAACAAGCATGAAAGGTTTCAAAGCAATCTGATCATAAATGTGCCCTGTAGGGTGTGCCAAAGGAAAATATTGAGTCTTCTGACTAAACTAAGTTCTAAGTACGTTGACCGCGGCAACATTTTTTGACGGAAGTTGAAGAAAATCGATAGCTCCCATCTAGAGGTCTCCCCAAGCAAGAATACCAGGTTTCAAAGCAATCAAATCATAAATGTGCCATGTAGGGAGTGATAAAGGGAAATATTGTGGTCTGACTAAACTAAGTTCTAAAAACGTTGGCCGCGGCAACATTTTTTGACAGAAATTGCAGAAAATCGATAGCTCCCATCTAGAGGTCTCCCCAAACAAGTATACGAGGTTTCAAAGCAATCTGATCATAAATGGGCCCTGTAGGGTGTGCCATAGGAAAATATTGAGGTCTGACTAAACTAAGTTCTACGAACGTTGGCCGTGGCAACATTTTTTGCCGGAAATTGAAGAAAATCGATAGCTCCCATCTAGAGGTCACCCTAAATAAGAATACCGGGTTTCAAAGCAATCAAATCATAAATGTGCCCTGTAGTGTGTGCCAAAGGGAAATATTGTGGTTTGACTAAACTAAGTTCTAAGAACGTTGGCCGCGGCAACATTTTTTGATGGAAATTGAAGAAAATCGATAGCTCCCATCTAGAGGTCACCCCAAACAAGCATGCCATGTTTAAAAGCAATCCGATCATAAATGTACCCTGTAGGGTGTGCCAAAGGGAAATATTGAGTCTTCTGACTAAACTAAGTTCTAAGAACGTTGGCCGCGGCAACATTTTTTGACAGAAATTGCAGAAAATCGATAGCTCCCATCTAGAGGTCTCCCCAAACAAGCATACGAGGTTTCAAAGCAATCTGATCATAAATGGGCACTGTAGGGTGTGCCATAGGAAAATATTGAGGTCTGACTAAACTAAGTTCTACGAACGTTGGCCGTGGCAACATTTTTTCCCGAAACTGAAGAAAATCGATAGCTCCCATCTAGAGGTCACCCTAAATAAGAATACCAGGTTTCAAAGCAATCAAATCATAAATGTACCCTGTAGGGTGTGCCAAAGGGAAATATTGTGGTTTGACTAAACTAAGTTCTAAGAACGTTGTCCGCGGCAACATTTTTTGCCGGAAATTGAAGAAAATCGATAGCTCCCATTTAGAGGTCACCCCAAACAAGCATGCCAAGTTTCAAAGTAATCTGATCATAAATGCGACCTGTGAGGTGTGCCAAAGGAAATTGTGGACGTACGTACTAACGTACTAACATACTAACGTATTAACGTACGTACGTACGTACGCCGACGGACGAGAAGTGATGGCAATAGCTCAGCTTGACTTTGTCAAGTTGATCTAAAAATCTTTGAAGCGTTTTTACATTTGTTATTAATTTTATTCGAAAATCATGACATTTTGATGTTACAATTACTTTCATGTTTACAATATTACAAGGGGCAAACATCCCGGATGAATAACGTTAATCCCAATGGAATGGAGTAATGTAGGAAAGGTCTATTGAGGGTTAACAAAACTAAAAAGAAAATCAGTCACTTCTTTCATGAAAATGAATCTGTCAACTGGTATCAAGGCTCAATAGGAGAGGAACGGAAATAAGTCGTAATAACGGCTACACGTTGAAAATATTAATTGGTCAACCCCTAAATAATGAATATGGACTCTTCCAATTGCTGTCATTTAACTGATATGGAAGATACCAAAAGGGTTCAAAGGGTTAACAACAAATGACAAATAAATATGTTTAATCTAATCTAAATAGCGACTGTTGTACAATTTGAAAATTCGGACGGTTTCGGTATTCAATGATTGGTTCGGTTCGGTGTTTCGGTATATTTTCCATAAAAATACAGAGAATATTTATTTACTGGTTTTTAACCCATTGACCCCCCAGAGGCCGCTTTTCCGGCCCAGTAACATGATACTTCATAATTTCATTAAGTTGGTTGAATTTTGAGTGAAGGTGTGGTTTAGACCGGTGAATATTTTCAACGTGCAGCCCCAAGGCTGCACGTTGAAAATATTAATTGGTCTACACCCAAATAAAGAATATGGACTCTTCCCGTTGCTGCCATTGAACTGATATGGAAGATAACACCAGTGTTCTGACTTTAAATAGGTTGAAATGTACCATTAGCATTTTCAAATATGTGGCAGTTTGCCAGTTGGCAAATTGGGTAATACTGCGTAGATCATCAGATTGTGTAAAACTGGATAGATCACGTTGATGGTAGACTTGCTTCCAGTCAATACAAACCACGCCGCAGCTTGAGCGGATTAGTTAATTGGATTAGTTAATTGGAGACTAAAACGCTTACTCTTTGGTGCTCTCTCGGAACTTCTTCACCCATACTGGTGTCCCACAGGATATCACCCTGGCTGCTGAAGTGTCTTTGAACATCAATAGACAAATAAACAACAGAACGAACGTGTACGTGTTACCAAACTCCGATGACAATCATATCGTTGCAGTCGTTTGCGCATTTAGCAATCTTCTTCGGTCCGATTTTTTCAACATCATTTCAATGATCTATTTTTTTCGATTAAAATTGTACCTTTCAAAACGTAAGTTGCATGACGAAGATAGCTATATTAGGAGTAAGGACAGATCCATAGATTTTTGCCCAGAATTAGGGTGCAAGGATGCATTTTATTAATGGTATTCTCGGTCGGGGAAAGTTTTCGAGGTGTCCGAACACTCTCTGTCGGCATCAATTGTGGGGTTGATGCTGTCACAGCGTACCGTCCTATCGGGTGGGGATGTAAAATGGCTGTCCTCTGTGCGGAGAGAGACACACTCCGTGCAGGTTAAAGATCCCTTCGTAGTATTCGAGAAGAGCTAGGACACGAAGTTGCCGCTATGAAGGTCATCCCACACACCTACGCCTTTGGGCCAAGGAGAGGCGTTAATATAAGTTGCATAACTTGTTCGCCAATCCTTGTAAAACAAATAAGATTACATTAAATAAATAAACAATGCTTTAAATCGCTAACTGCCATCGAAGATTTTAACGTCTCGACTCCCTCCCCCTCCCAGCCCAAGGCACACCCCTTTTACGAGACAGTGTCTCCCCACTTAATTTAAAATATTTTTAATAATGAATGTCTGAAAGTCGTAGTCGCCCTAATTCTAGATGACAATCGACAATTATTTGCTTTAACTCACACGACCAGAGGGCAACACTTCCAAAATAATTCTTGAATACACAGACAATTTTATTTATGTTAAAAATGAAGCATTTGACCTCTGACTTGAACGATCTCGACGAACTCGTTCTGACAAGGGGTCAAAAACGATATTTTTGAGGCAAAAGTTGAAGAAATGACGAATTTTACATTGGTTTTATTCTGAATAACGCTGTCCAAATGTGGATGTTGATTTAATCAATCGTTAACGCGTTTGCACCATCGTTTGAAAATATACGAAGCCGACAGAATTCCCAATAACCAACTTTCGTATCTCCCACCATATCTACTGAAATGATCACTGTCGGGGGTTGTTGTAACTTGAAGGAATTCAAGGAATATATGTGAATGGGTGTGGGAATATCACAAAAGGACACTGGAAGCATCTATGGGCCGGAGGGCGGGGGTAGGGCTCTCAAAACGGGCACACGACTCTGGTTATGAGTTAATACCGGGAGTTCACAACGTATCATAAATTTTAATGTAACACTCAATAGTATTGATATTAAATATGCATCGTCTCTTAACCCTTTACCTAACATGAAAAGCAGACGACACTTGCAAATAAATTTCTTGAATAACTAATTTTTTTATTTTTTGTCTCAAAACCATAGGTTATAACACCTCATTGGAACGAGCTCGACGAGCTCGTTCTAACGAGGGGTTATAACCTATGGTTTTGAGACATAAAATGGAAAAAAATGATGATTAATCGGCGAATTTTGAGAATACCGCTGGCCGGTTTTGGACGTTACGATGGGTAGAGGGTTAAGTGTAACAAGGCACCTTACTGCACTTTAGGGACGATATAGAACTTTAGAACTAACCCCACCGATTGTATAGCTCCTTTGTTTGATAATTATCGACCAATCTCCCTCATTATACCTGATACACTACCCCACATTTCCATTAGCATGCGTAAAGTAGGTTAGAAATGAATCCTCAAGAGTTTCTCAGTTATAGTTCACGGAAAGTAGTCTTTTCCACAAATACAGTTCTGTCGAAAAGGGGCATGCGCTGCCCTCCTTGTTGCCCTAGCATCCGAGCAAGGAGCAGCCACACCAGTTCCAGTGCTCTTTGTGTCACATCAATCAGCTGCGATACACAGGAACAAAAAGGGAGGGAAAATACAGATTCACATTCGGGTTTTTTATTTAGCAAAGTGTATTTATGAATGTGTCAATTTAATTTCTTGCGAATGCTTCAAAGGTTGTAATTACCCAAATTACCCGAATGCAATAAATTTAACCTATAACTCAAGTTAACTAACAAAATCGGAAGAGGTAAATATGTTGTTTCCGCTGACAAGTTGTAATGTTTGTTTGATTTATTGAAAATTCTAGTTTAACTTTTTTAATTAATTATGTGTCAGAGATGCAAGGAAATCGCACCAGGGGAACTGGAATGTAATAAAACTCTTCATACAGGGTAACCGTGAACACGTAGCACCTAATGGTTTTCCTCGCGACACATTTGCCGAGAAAGATCGGGTAGGGCAAGTTAGCGAAGGTTACGATTCGCCGATTAATCATCGAAGGTTGAAGTTACCTGATTGCTCGCATCATATACGCGAACTAAAAGCAGGTCAACAAAACAATACAAATTCTCACTTTCAATCGATTGTATAGCTTAAAACCACAATTTCCTTTGTGTGTATTGACTTGAGCAGCCACCACGTGGAAACTACAAGCTCGGAGTTCTGATCATGGGAGTCCTCCGGGAGGGTGTAATAAAACCATCCGAAGTTTACTTGCAAAACAGGTTTTGAGCAGGGACTTAATTTCCTTAATTGATGTTATTGCTCGTGTTATTAAAGTATGTCAATAGGATTTCCAAGATTGCAAAGTAGAATGATCATTTTTTATAGCGTTACACAAAGGTAACTACATTCTTACATTGAAAGGAAAAATACGTCTGCCACATGATGCATCAATCGCCTCAATGAATCTGGATTTTAAACTTCCTTCTTTGTATGATGTGAAATGAATACACGAAGAATTTGGTGTTATCGAAAGGTCATCAATATTTCTATGTGAATAAAAGCATTTAACCATATCAAATTCATTATTTTTATTATTGTTTTTTTTTTAAATTTTGGAAAAGATTTCAACAAAACCATATCATGTGATCCCCTCATTTGAACGAGCTCGACGAGCTCGTTCCAATGAGGGAGTCACGTGATATGGTTTCGTTAAAATTTTTGGAAAAATATATTTTTTCAACTACTTAATTTGTAAAGTACGCGTGAGGATGCCGCAAATTTGTTGTGTCAAGGGTTAAGGCAAATAATTTATAGTGCAGTTGTATGATCCGTGGGGTTTTATGGATGGAATTCTGTCGCTCGCTCAGAAATCTCAAAATGAAGGCATTTTACATTACTTGGGATCTCATGATGACACAAAAAGTTACCTCCCTTGCCAGACCCGATTCAACAAATCTGCAAAAGGCGATAACTGGCCAAACAAAACGCTTCCACAAAACATTTCCACAAAAAGTAGGTTAACGAACAATGCATAACAACGTCGAATTCCGTGGCTCGAGAGCGAACTATTCTTGTTCAATGATTTAAGTAACAAAAGGCCATAACTGAAAAAAAATATTTTGAAACAACACATCCTTACGGGATGCACAAGTTCCAGCCATGGCAGTTCAATACGAAACATATAAATGCAATCGCGGCATCGCTAATGAGGGTTTGGGGTGATGACACACTCAATATCTTTCTGGTCGAGACATTTTCGCCTCGAGACATTTTCCTCTTGATTTGTCTTAGTAATCGATTCGCTCTTGTGTACTTTCCTAACCCTTTCAACTCTGGTGTTATCTTCCATGTCAGTTCAAATGCAGCAATTGGAGGAGTTCATGTTCACTATTTGAGAGTAGAGCAATCACTATATTGATTGGTCTTCCCCCACACATTTACTTAACAGCCATCAACATTAATGGAATTAAGGCGTATCATGTACCTGGGCCAGAAAAGCGGCCTCTCGTGTTCAAAGGGTTATCAGGCTAGATTTGATTCTCTGATTAGTCACACACACAGTCGGTTATACAAATGTGAGGTCTTCACTACCCGATGCGGTCTGTTGGGGCCCAATAAGACTGATTTATTAAAGTAACTGTACAGTCTGTGTTAATTAAATAAGAAGTTGAGTCACGACTACTAAATGCATATTTTATTCATACTAAATACATATTTTTATTTGTCCACAAATTCATTTTCAAAACGTCCTGACAAATCTTCCAACTATATCATCAATACATGCTTTCGAATACTTTATCAGTAGGGACTTGAGTCACTATAGTCGGTACAAATCAGGTTTTTACCATTTCTCTTCGAAATGTTCTCCACGTCCCCGAGTGCAATGCGACAAAGACTGTGAGACCAGTTGTGGAAGCAAAGTTAATATGCAATAATTCTTCTTGTTCAAAAATGTAAGTTACAAATGTCTATAACTGGAAAAATGGCGTCTAGCAACACTTCAAGTATCAGGATGCCTTGTTTTCAACACACAAAGATAAACTTAACGGTTAAAAAATGTGAGAACTGTTGTGAATTCAAAGTGAACAAATTCAATGTCTTTTCTTGTTCAATAATCTAAATTTCACGGGGACAAAACTGACAAAAAACAAAGAACGTATGTTTCGACCGAAAATGTCCTCAAGACCGATTATGTCCACATGCCTTAGGTCTGCATGTTGAAAATATTGATTGGTCTACCCCATACTTTAACCCCTAGCACTCTGGTATTGCAACAGAATTTTCTCCAATCAATCTGTTTTTCTGATGTATAACAATGAATTTAAAATCATATGTTGTGTAACAGAGCTCACTGAGCTCTGTCAAACAAGGCATAGTTGGTTACATATAAAACTGCATTATGCAAAATATTTAATCTCCATGACATCAACACAATAAAATTATTAAAGATAATAGAGTTTCGTTCAGTAAACGAAACAAATTGTCTGATATTGGTACATGTAGGATGACAATCTGCAGGGTGTTGTGACCTCATACGCTGTGGAAGAAAGTACTCGCAATGTTAATCAAAAAGCAGTTGGCAAACAAACCCACTTTCAGCCCTGTCTTCTGTACTTCACTTCAATCACCCGGTTGCAGCACACCATCTGCGTTTTGTAGAATCCTGCAAGTGGGAGAAAGCAGACTCTCTTCGATTGTTAAGTGCGTTTATAAGACTAGCCAAGGGCGATGGAAGGACCTGAAAACAAGAGGGTGGTGCTAGGGTATCAAAAAGGGCACTCGACTCTGGGTTTGAGCTAAGACCGGGAGTTTACAACGTATCAAAAATTATAATACGTTGTTTTAGCACTGCAGATGACGCATTGTTGTACTCAACCCACGACATGAGAGTGAGTGGTATCCATGGTATAAATCAGAAAGTACTAGCAAACCCATGTAGTGTTGATGGTATTATATCACTCAAGTGATAATTAACCCTTTACCTAACATGAAAAGCAGACGACACTTGCAAAAAAAATTCTTGATAACTAATTTTTTTCATTTTTTGTCTCAAAAACATAGGTTATGACCCCTCGTTGGAACGAGCTCGACGAGCTCGTTCCAACGAGGGGTCATAACCTATGTTTTTGAGACAAAAGATGAAAATATTTTGAAAATTAATTGGCGATTTTTGAGAATAGCGCTGGCCGGTTTTGGCCGTTACGTTGGGTAAAGGGTTAACAGTTGAGATAGAGGTCTTCGCAGACATTGGTAGTAAACGCTGGACGCCGTAGTGATTTTTTAATACTATCAGGTATTTCCTTGTGGACCTATTGGCTGTTTTTGAACTGAAAAAGATAGAGTAGTGTGAGTGTAAAGGTGGGGCGAATGATCCAAAACAAAGGTGAAATCTGATTTGTTGATAGGTTTCGTTTTCTACTGTGTATTTCGTCGACTGATTCAATCCACATGCAGTAGTTATTGAATATTTGAAACACAAATGCACGTAGACGTAACAGGGTGAAAGCATTGAGAACAGGCACAAGTAGAAATTGAAAACTTTTCCAAGTTGAATATTCTTCTTCGCTTTCAGGGTACACCCCAATATAGAATATACCCATAGAGAAACAATTTATGAGATCACACCCACAGGCTATCATAGTACAAGGCTTCTGGTGGATGGATAAAACTAACAGACATTCATCATTCAAATAGGCTAAAATGGGTAAAGACTTTCGTTACAACACTTTTATAAACACTATTCTATCAGAATACGCAGGGGAGTAACTGTGGAGAAGTGGAGTAACACCCCCAATAATTTTCCAGTCGGGATAAATTCATCTGGATTGGAGTCTTAGATATCAATTCGCTCTTGCTGTACTTTCTTTCGGTACTAGATTTGCTTCTTCGACTAATATCATTGGTCTCATGTAAATGAAGGTCTGTGGCTGATTGGGATATTGTCTCAAAAACATAGGTTATGACCCCTAATTGGAACGAGCTCCTAGAGCTCGATTCAATAAGGGGTCATAACCTATGTTTTTGAGACAAAAAATAAAAAAGTAATGAAAATTAATTGGCGATTTTTGTGAATAGCGCTGGCCGGTTCTGGCCGTTACGTTGGGTAAAGGGTTAATTATAATAGCTATTGCCAGATATTCCAACTGCACCATCAATGCATGCCATAGAAGAATATTTCTTCAGTCAGGACTTGAGTTATGACAGTGGAGACAAATTGGGTTTAACCACCCCCCACCCCCACCCCCACCCCACCCCACTTTAATCGGTAATCTTGGCGACGCCAGTGAGGAAACGTATTCATGAACACTGTATGTGTTTCATAACAACCATCCACGTCACATTTTAGGAATTGAATACAGTCGCCTTCAAGCAACAAAATGGGCGCCGGAAACAGGTTTCCCTTAAACAACATGTACACTAAGACATACAAGACAACAGCAAAGACGTTATAACATTCCAGCTTGCACATACTGTTTTCTTGGACCCGCGGGATAACTTCCACTGGAAATTAACTCACAAAAGTTTAAAAATAAAAAAGAAGGAATTTAAAATCTCGCATCTTCCTATTGTTGCATGTTTCAAGTCCAGGTAAAATGCCTTAACCCGTTGAACTGGTGGTATCTTCCGTGTCAGTTCAATCAAAGCAATTGAAAGAGTCCATATTTATTATATGGGGTAGACCAATAAATATTTTCAATGTTCAGTCTTGGGTCTGCACGTTGAAAATACTGATCGGTCTACCCCACCCTTTAACTTAGAAGCCATCCATCCAACTTAATGAAAGTATAACGTATCATGTTCCTGGACTGGAAAAGAGGCCTCTTGTTGTCAATGGGTTAATGAAAGACAAATGATTTTGAAAGTAAAATACATATATTTAGTGCAGTCTAACACGATCACTTCGTGCTCTATAATTTAAGTTTCAAAGTCGCAAAGAAATATTTTTTATAGTAATGAATGTACTCATTAGTTATGTTTGTAATAATACATTGGTTGAGGTTACTTTATCAGTCTGTTTGCTGGAGTATGTTACACATTAAGACAGAACACAATAGGGGGTGAGTACGTGGTACTGGAATGTACGACCCGAGTTGGAGTTTCCCTGTGTTTCACGAGCTCAGAAGGAAAAACCCCAAAGGAGCCCTTAATTCCTGCCCCCATACTATTCTCCACTTGTATTCTGTAAGTATTCCACGATTCAGCTTGAATAAAATGAATGAAACTAATACTTTTTACGAAAAATATCACCTTCGACGGCCTGTTTACATTCTTGCTTTACACCGTTTTCCGTATTGTGACGAAGCATTTAAATCACGTCATAATGTTACTCTGGTACGTAACGATGATTCAGATACAATCTTACATGATGTTCTTAAATGCGGGTCGGATTCCACGCGTGGTGTACTTAGCATATTCTCAATGCCTGCAATTGCATCGAGTAAAGTTGTCCACACACAGCAGCCGTGGTATAATGGTTCAACTTCATTTATAATAAACGAAGACTGGATTATTTATTCTGTATTTATTTATTGGAGTTTATCGCACTTTCAACTGCCAGAGTTACCCTGTGGAGGAAGGGGAGTATACAGCGAGAACCATCTAGTGGCGGCGGGAAACTATTCCCCTCATCAATGTACTTACTCCGTAAAAGCAGGGTTAGCATTGTTTGAAGGCAAGAGCACCATCGACGTCCGGCACGCCTCAGTACACTGTGCCATCATGTCCCGGGTGGGCAGTCAGGATTAAGTGCCTTGGCCAAGGACACAACGCTGTTACCGCTAGTCAGCATCGAACCGAAGGCCTTTCTTTCCCTTTACCCAACGAATCGGCCACATCCGCCAATGTAATATGCAAATTCAGCAGCTGAAAAAATACTGTTTTTCAAAAATTTCCAACAAAACCATATCATGTGACCCCTCTTTGGCACGAGCTCGTTCCAATGAGGGGTCATATGATATAGTTTTGTTGAAACTTTTTGGAACATTTTTAAAAAGTACATTTAAGATAATAAATTTTGATATCGTCTGCGTTGGGTAAAGGGTTTTATCCACCGAGGCACCGCACTCCCGACTGGAGTATATTATCTCACCTAAACATTATCTTTCATTCTGCAAATACAGTTTCAGCCTTCAGTTATCCGTGTTCTAGCATGGTCTGTTGTCTGAAACACAACTCGCACTTAAGGGCGTAACTATAGGGGTGTAGAATGTCGCACGTCTCGTCGGGATTGCAGTCTGCGATTTGCTCTTGTTTGTAATCGTATACTTACTTATAAGACTAGAATTACTACTTTGACTTGTCGTCTCTTGAGTTCCAATGTGTTCTATGTGCCTACTAGCACATACAACACATTGGAACTCAGGGGACGTTGTGTCACACACGCAATCGCCTTCATGTAAATGGGGGTCTGTTGCCGATTCGTTCCCAGCATGATCAATTTTGATCCCGTGAACACCTGCGGTACGCGAAATTAGATAAGAAGTTGGGAAGCTTAGGTATCATGATTTCAACATGTATTTATCCACAAACAATGTTTTAACTGTAATCCCGACTGACAAATAATCAAACTACATCATAAAGGCATGACTTCGAAGAAAGCGCGACTTAATGATGTAGATGGAATATTTTATCAGTCGGGACCTGAGTCACGACAGCCGGGATAAATAGGGTTTACACAAATTATACACCAGAAGATTGTGGTCTACAGAATACGAAAAAGTACATGCCAAGCATGAATGGTTCGTGAACGTCAGGTACCGCATTCGTACCAGAACTGATCCAAAGATAATATTTCAGGAGAACAACTTGTGGCCAATTTGCTTCAGATATGCAGGAACAAACCTAAGAATTCAACACACTTAAAAATAATGCAGTGACAACGTTACTTGGAGGAAAAATGCTAACAATGTCTTCGCGGGCAACAGTTAACTTCTCATGCCGACTGGAGCAGCATGACTAACTTTGAAGGCTTATGCGCCCAGAAAGTTCAGGAATAACAATATGAAGGAGGAAAAGCAAAAATATTTACTACAGAACAATACTAGCAGAAAATAAAAATAACATGAAGCACACGTGGGCTATTCTGAAGGATACACTAAAATTGCCCAGAACTTCGCATAATCAACCCGAGAGGATGATATATAAAAATAAAACACTATCCACTCCAGGTCAGATTGCAGAATCCTTTAACAATTACTTCTCAGAAGTAGGTTCAAACACTGCTAACGGGGTAAAACCAGTTGAAGGAACAGATCCACTTGATTATATGGACCAAAAGAATCATAAAAGTTTTTTCTTAACAGAAACATCCCCAGCTGAAATATTATCCATTTGCTCAAAACTTTCTAACAAAAACTGCGTTGACTTTTCTAATATATCCATGAAATTAATGAAAAAAACTATTGATGAAACAGCACATGTACTGTCATATATCATAAATTTAAGCTTTAAACAAGGTATTGTACCCACTAAAATGAAAATATCCAGAGTTGTACCCATTTACAAAAGTGGAGCCCAAGAAAACATTGAAAACTATAGACCAACAAGTATTCTACCATCATTCTCAAAAATTATGAAAAAACTTATGCATAAACGACTGTCATCATTTCTAACTAGGTTCGACATCCTTCATAAAAATCAATTTGGCTTTAGAGAAAACCACTCTACAACACACCCTTTACTACATTTATTAGACCACATTGCTTAAAATAATGATAGAAAAACAAGAGATTCTACTGTAGGCATATTTATTGACCTATCAAAAGCATTCGACACTATAACTCACGACACATTACTTCACAAACTTGATCACTATGGTATTAGGGGAATAACCAAAGAATGGTTTAAAAGTTACTTAACAGGAAGGCAACAATATATCGAAATCGAGGGAAGGAAATTCGACTTGTGTAATATCAATTGTGATGTTCCTCAGGAGTCCATTTTAGGACCTATACTCTTTCTCATTTACGTGAATGATATGCCAAATGCTACGGCTTTAAACTTACTCTCATTTGCAGATGATACAACACTTCATACATCCGGTCATAAGATGAAGGAAGTTGAGGAAAAGGTGAACTCTGAGCTGACAAAAATTTATCACTGGCAAACTGGCAATAAATATCACAAAAAGTAAATATATGTTATTTCACCCAAAAAAACAATGACCTCAAATGGAATAATCTCAAAGTTTTATTAGATGACAAACCCCTAACGCGCGTAGGCAACGGTATGTCAGAAAAATCACTTAAGTTTCTAGGTATCGTTATAGATGAAAATCTCACGTTCAAATATCACACATCAATGATATGTCGAAAATTGTCAAACACAATATATATGATCAATAAGGTGAAGAGAATACTACCAAAAAATTGTTCAAGAACGCTATATTTCTCACTTTTCCACAGTCATCTATCCTATGGGCTGGTAGTTTGGGGACATGCCGACCATGGAAATGCTATTTTCAAAAAACAGAAACAAGCCATGAGAATTATATCAAACAAAAGCTACAGGAGTCACACGGAACCCATCTTCCAAAATGAGAAGATACTGAAACTTCAGGATCAGTATGGACTGCAAGCGGCATCGTTCATATTTGACTGGAAGAGCAGAAACCTACCCGAATCGTTTAAAACATTCTTTGACGACACAGCCGCAATGAATACCCGACAAGCTGGGAACCTGAACACATCTACTCCAAGAACGGAGTTTTCCTCTGTCCTTCCAAAACATTCTTTCCCAACCATCTGGAATTCATTGGATCAGACACTCAGAAATGTCAAATTTAGAAGCTGCTTTAAAAAGGAATTAATAAAAAGTTACTTATCAAATTATTCTAATGTTGAAAAATGTAAGAACCACTTCTGTCCAGACTGTAGACAGGTTGCAAAACCCCGTACAATATGAGAGTCACTCTCGTCATTCTGCATTCTCCTCAACGCACTTTTAGTTGTTAATAATACAACTAGCTCCCTCTGATTAAATCTTGCTATATATAGGAATAGAAGTCTTGTAGTTCACCGCCCGCTTAAGATGGGAAACAGGCAATGGAACAAACCGACCAATCAACATTACAAATTGAGCTCCATTCCCCTTTCCAATACTCGATAACCAGACAACATATCCCAGTCAGAACTAACAATAACAGTACTTTTCTACCAGTAGTCTCAACCACTGAAATAAATGATATTTATACATGTGGATATTTAACTATTTACACACTTATATACTTATAACGCAAGCAGATTTTGCTACACCATGCTTTTCATGTGTCACCTGTGTAGCCATTTCATGTCGCCTTTCAGTCTCAAATCTGAAAATAATTTACTTTAGGTGCGGCAGGAAGACGGACAATCTTGTCCATGCTGCCCCTGTGCAATATATTTAATGCATTTGTTATTATTGTATTTAACTTGTATGTAAGAAAATTGTACAAATAAAATATCTATCTATCTATGAAACCAACGAAGAAATATCAGGCTGAGAGTATATTATATACCAGTTTAGTGACTTTGGGGCGAGTTCCCACCCCAACCCACATCCCCTCGCAAGCCATCCAGGATACGCTGCTGATTAAGCTGAACTGTTCTAGATTTCCCATACCAGGCTTTGTACCAGCACGCAAAAGTAAGCATAACAATAATACATCATTTACTTTCACTTGTTTAAAAAGTTACCGAAAAATTGATGGTTAAAATTTCGAAATGTTAGCGATTTTGTATCATCGATGTGGGCATCATTTCACACTACGAGCACTTTCTACAGAGTAGTATAAGAATACCAGGAGCTGTCTTTTTATATCTTTTCCCCAATCAGCAGGGAATGTTTGACTATTATTCTCTAACAGAAGCCTATTTAAAAACAAGAAAACGGCGTTTTAGTCCTGTTTTGATGTTCTGTAACTTTTTCTGTTAATTATATCAACAGCGTGCGCATCATGAGTAATAATACAGACGCTAGCCTACCCATTAATGTAAAAGTATAAGGGAGTGAGATTTGCAATTTTTTTTCCCTGGGAAGATTAAAAAAAATTGCAAATTACTGTAAAAATACATCCGCTAAACAAAGAACCATAGTGTACATTTAGTGTTGGTGGGTGGGATACTGATAGATATTCTTAATGTCAGATTATCTGTGAACTAGTTGCTTCGGATTAGCTTTCCATAGAAAACCTAGTTTCCTTTTGTTACTTTTATAAAAAAAAAACAACAGACAGCTCAGAGAGTTGACTGTTGTTTTCGTTTAATAAAAGTAACAAAGGAAACCTTGCTTTCTTTTCTACTTATGTCAAAGGTGTTTCCCCAACAATTACTTGTTTCTTAATTGGACCTCCCTCGCTTATCTAATAATTTCAAGTTAGATACTTTTATCGAAAGTCGATATTCATGACAACTTAATTCAGGTATGAATCTCACCCGAGTTTCCCCCTCACAGTGGTCAAACAACTGATGACAGCGCATTTCGGCGAACAATAGAAACATACATTTTGTCACTATTTTCGTCGTGCCAAGACACCGCCAACTGGTTTTTACCTGACCCTATTCTTCAAAATATCGACAAAACACCGCTTGCTTTGTTGCGAAAGATTTACTGTAAAAATACATTCACTGAACAAAAAGCCAATGTGGGCATTTAGTATTGGTAGGTGTGATTCTGATAAATATTCTTAATGACGGATTATCTGTGATTAGCTAATTGCATAGCCATAAAAACAAGTTTCCTTCTTTTACTTTTAATAAACGAAAACAACAGACAGTTCAGAGGGCTGTCTGTTGATTTCGTTTATTTAAAGTAAAAAAGAAAACTTGGCTTTATTTTCTACTGATGTCATAGGTGTTTTCTCAACAATTACTTGCTTCTTAATTGGGCGTCTAATAATTTCAAGGGAGATAACATTATCGAAAATCGATTTTCATGACGATATAAGTCAGGGATGCCTGCCCAACTTATAGTTTGATAGAGACTGTATATATATTGCGTTCATTGACAGTCAACTACATCCCCATGCGACAGGTTTGACCACGGAGGGTGGCGCTGGGTACAAAGGCGTGGGGCACGAGGCCGGTACACTCGCCTTCAACCCATTCCAATCCCACTTACGTCACATCAGTAAATTGGAGAATCCATTAGAAGGTTACTCCGACTTCCTTCACCTATAAAACTGTCTGACATTATAAGAACTCAGCTGTTGAAAAGTGTCGTTAAAACTCAATTAACTAACTTCGATAGTCACAGTCCGTGTGTATGGCAGTAGCGGGGAGGGGGGAGGGGGTTGGTGCTTAAAAAAATCCTCTATACAGGGCCGGATGGGTGGGTGGTCCCGCCGCGAAACAAGTCACTTTTTTTCCTTCATCAAAATGATATATTTTTGTCTGTTGTAATCTATATAGATACACTCTTAGGCGATTTAATGGTGTTTGGGTAGTTAGTACATATGTAGCATAGTAGTATGACTGATAACTATCTGTTGTAACTCACATTTGGTGAGACGGCGACAATCAAACAGTTGGTGGTCAATATCGGCCACCCATAACATGTTTCTTGATAAAGCCATATAATATAAACGAGAACTGTATTTTGGAACAAATGCCAACTTAAACACAATGTGAGCTACCAGTTTTGTTCCTGTTCCTTAGGAACTACTTCTTCGGCAAAGATTATAACAGTCTGACAAAGAAATTACAGTAACTTAACTTCATCATTCCTGTAAGAGTACTCACTCTGCCCATGATCTTAGAAGTGCATAGCAGAAAAGTTTTCAAATACTGCAAAAGTTTAAGAAAGAAAAACAAAACTAAAAAAGAGTAGAAAGTTAGACTAAACATAAAATCAAGCGATATACATTAAGGTGCATTGTATAATAAATTAGAGCTGAAACGGTTAATCGATAAATCGATTAATCAATGATCAACATCTTGATCGATCCAAAAAGTAATTGATCGATTAAACCGCTACTTTTGAACTACTGTATTAAATGGGTTAACAAAGGAACAAACTTGCTCAAAACAAGGCAAACATTGTCACACTGACACACACCAATTATACGAGAGAGAGTAAAGCATGCAAGTTACTTGCTGACATGATCATCATACTGTATCAGTATCTGGAAATGGTCATTCTTAACCCTTTACTCATTGCGGATAGCAGACGATATTTGCAAAATAAATTAATGACTTACTAAAAACTGCTCAAAAACATAGCTTATGACCCCCCCCCCCCCCCACCCCATTGGAACGAACTCGTTCCAATGAGGGGTCATAACCTATGTTTTTGAGAAAAAAATTGAAACCATAATAAATTTGAATGAAGATTTTTGTAGATAGGCCTAGTCAGTTTTATTTGTTACGTTGGGTAAAGGGTTCATGCTGTAAATCATCAACGGTATGGCAATTATTCAGATATCCATTTGGACAAGTGATTAATCGGTTAACCAAGGTTAATCCACGCGATTAATCGATCACGAAAACCCCTTAACCGTTTCAGCTCTAAAATGAATCGGTGCAGCTGGGTTGTGTGTAGTAAGATAGTAAGTAGGGAAAAATCAGGAAGAAAAATGAAAATTAGAATAGGAATATCTAACTGACGCTAACTGAGGAGGAAGTAATAAGATGAGTAGATGTTGAAGTAAATGAGTTAAACAAAAGAATTCACATCACATTTTTTCAAAAATATGTTTCTCTACAGATTTTAGCGCTACACGTACAAATGGGCGCAGAATATTGGCCATCCATATTAGGTCTAGCTTAGTTCATACATGTATAACTGCATCCCCACTCCCCCTCCCCTTACCCGATTAATCCCATCTATTCTAGTCTATCCTGGACTCTTGGATTTTGAAGTGATATACCCGGTAGTCACCGTCATGAAAGCCCATTTTCTTCAAGAAGTGCTTGAAATTATCTCTCGATCACGGCTGAGCGCAGCACCTGCCCTGTGTGATAGCTGAATAAGACATGCACCGAACTACATTAGAGTCTACCCCGACCAGCCGACCAGGTTGGGATAAGTAAAAAAAAAGGATCCCAGTCTAATGCGCCACATAATGGTAGTGGCATCGGTAACTGCATGATGCTTCAATACAAATTTAAGCAGTCCACCGGTTGCCCACAGAGTTGTGTCGTACCGGGGTCTACAGAGTTGTGTAGTATCAGAAACCCATGCTTCACAATGAATTTGATATTTCAAGTAAGGGTATGTGATCAAGTTTGTCAGTTCCTCCACAAAATCATTGTGCTGGCTGGCGATGGTGGGTCGGAAAGATAGCATCAACACTATGTACATGAATATCCTATAGGCTAATGCCTTTTTCTACCACATCACCCCATCTCACCTCACGTGCATTATTCCACTGAATCTAACTTCGATTCTAATGGTTACTACAAGTGTCCTAAAGATGATTTAATATTGGTGCTAGGTTTTGTTCAATATTGCATGGGGGCCAAAAAACACTTTGCCAACATTGTGTCAGTGAGCAACATCCTACACATCTACTCAAGTTAGTGAATATAACTGAGCTTGTCAGATCAACAACCCATGCTAAAACACTGTAAGATATAATTTGCAACAATTATGTACCATTAAATTATTGCGGACTTGAAGAATTTATCTTATTTATCTCTGGTTTTGCTCAAAATCTCAATTTTTTTTTTTTTTTTTTTTTTTTTTTTAAATTATTGCTAGATATCTACCTTTGGTGTTGTAAGAAGAGTGGAAAAGCAGAAACGGATCAGTAATATAACTAAACACTGGAGTTTTGTGCTAAGGATTCATTTTAGGGATTTGAACTGGGTTGAAGGGGGTGGGCCGGCCACATGAAAAAGGAAAAAAAAAATCCTCCCCAAAAGGGGTTGGTGGGTGGACTCAAAGTGGAAAAAAAGTTTTTCCAACCCTGTGTATAGGAATTGTTTTAATAAAATTTCCACGGTCGCAATAATATTAGATATCAAACACTAATTATAGGAATAATCCAGAATAATCATCAAAAATTTAATCAATGAAGCACCGGATATAACCCAGTGTGCTTCATTAGTTAAAATTATATATATATTTCTTTATTTCCTCCGATATAGAAGCGCATATATAAATACAAATGAAAAACAGAGAGTGTGTGAACAAACAAATAGAGAAGAAAATAAAAGAAAGAAGTGAAAAATGACAGCGGGATAATATCAGTATGTGTACAAGGTTATCTACACAATCAGGTATTTTGACTGGGGCTGAAAGCGTCAGTCACAACTGCACCCCACCCCCCTACAAATCAAGACGAAAGTGATTTGCTTTAAGAGCTGAAATAGTTTTTCCAAGAAACAAGAGCCACAAAACACAGTATGACATTTTTTAGTACCACAGATCTGCAGAAAGGAACAGCTGTAACCGACTCCCAAAGCTCGCCGCATAGGCAGAATGTAGTTAGTTATGACCGCTTTTCCCTCTCAATGAAGGCTCGTCTGTCTTGTTTGCTTATTGGAGTGAGATATGGACACACTATGAGAGATGCAAT
The DNA here is from genome assembly GCA_031216915.1 of Pictodentalium vernedei. NCBI lineage: Eukaryota > Metazoa > Mollusca > Scaphopoda > Dentaliida > Dentaliidae > Pictodentalium > Pictodentalium vernedei. Next base: position 182,609,047 of record CM062291.1, read on the forward strand.
GACAGAATGTTAGAATTATTAGTTATTCGTGAAGACTTTAACCATTTCAGCACTATAGACCAATATGGCGGTCAACTCACTTCTTCCGTTGTGTCATATAATGTTAAAAAACAGTCAACTAAGTACAAATGGTGCAACAATTACTATACGCAAGCTGCCGTCCATGGGCGGCAACTTGGAGACAGTAACTGTTCCATCATTCGATCTCACAACGGTTTGATCTCTTTAATTAACTGACTGGTCACTGAAGATACCATACAAAAATTCAGGATTGAAATAGTTAAATAAGTAAACTGGTTGCTGGAAGCATTTTGTGGAGGGGGAAGCAAACACAATAATTGGAGGATGATCGTGAAACTAATTAGGAATATGCCATATATTCGTATCATTACATTGATCTTCTGTGAATGTATTCCATAACTGTGGTGTGTAACAAAGAAGTGCACAAATTTAGGATATCGTCTACAAGATCAAATACCTGTTCAGAAAGATAACTTTGAAACACGGACAGTGATGCTTTTTCGCTGAGTTGATCCAAATACAGGTACCATGTCACGCCAAACATGCCGATTGTGGAATACCAAACAGAATTGCGTATATCGTTAAGGTATCTGCAGGCCAGAATTACATGATAAGCTTCGTCTTACAAGAAGCAATTGCATTTTGCACAGACTAAGGGACCAGATTGGAGAGTTTTAGTGAGAAGTTTAGCAACTAAAATGAAGGCTGTTTTATCTTCTGGGTATTTCTTCATATCTTCCACAGACAAGACATTTCTAAGTGGTGGTTATGCACACTCAGAAACTCAATGAACGTGTTGTTGTCGCTCAGACGACCAAACCATTCGATACGATTTCTCTGGTTTACCTGGTATCGTACAATTTGTTTCCAGAGAGGTTGGGGGGTGTTCATGTTTCCTAAATTCAGACATATACTCACTGACGGTATACTTATACACGGAGCTTTCATTTAGGATAATGAATTCTTTGATTTCTGGTGGTAGTTTTTTCTTCATTCACCGCTTCAAATATTACTATGACAATTCAGATACAGTTGTGAAAAACACAAAAACAACTGGACATTATCAGACATAGGTTTCTATGTAAAATTATGCTCGTATGATAATCGTAGTTCTGTGAATAACAAAGTGTGAATATGGGTATAAAATTTACAAAATAGGACTTAAATACTACAAAGATATCAGATAAATGAGTGTTGCAGAAGCAGGTGTGAAAGCTCAAGAAACAATGGTATAGCACAAACTATCGCTGCTCATGAAGTTGGGATATCATTCTTGACGCCTGTGGCTCTCCTCACCAGCAAAAAAAAAAACTTGTTGACAATTCGGCTCACCTCGCCTTCAGCTCCAATGCCTTTTTAGGTGAGTACACACCAATAGACATTAATTCTATATTGTTGTACTCATTCAGTTCTTCAATGAAGCTTGTGAAAGCTGGAGGGCACTTTCTAACTTTGCAGGAATGAATGAAATTTTTTATACATAAGAATACATATATCTGTTATTGGTTCCATTTTCTTCTTGTTGTTGTGACCCAAAATGACATATTGTTTTTCCAGCGGAAGTGAGATTTCACATCCCTCTTTTAACTTTTCCTTCAAGTTTATTAATATTGTTTTCGAGAAGGAACATTCAAAAAAGGGGTGCGAGATTGTCTCTTCAGCATTATTACAGAAGGTACATAATTCTGTTTCAGATAAATTACATTAATAAAGTTTAGAGTTTGGGTAGAGAATCCCATGTAGAGTTTTGTATTGCCATAAAAATTTAAAAACCAAAAAAAATTACAACGATAATCACACCTCTATTTGTGTAGATGTTGTTCATTCTCGCAATATTGAACTCAAAATTACACCATTTATTTTTATAGAATTATTTGATAATACTATAAGTGTGACTGCAATCGTGAATCCAGTTAGTAATATTTTCAGCAATGGCAGAACCTGCAAGGAATTCCCGGTGTCGCACGTAAAGTCGAGATCTATGCCGTTCATCAAGTTCTGGTATCAACCCCTGTATCACAAAGTTGATGTCTTCATCCGCATAGGGGATAAATGCATTTTTAAAAGCACTCCTAGTCTTTGATAGCCGCCATATTTAGCGTTAGAGAGATAATAAAGATACGTTAGTACCATTTTTGGAGTCGGACCACAAGACCAGTAAAGACGTACTAAAAGACGTAGGGCATGACGACTTTACGCTTGCCTTTAAACAATACTGCTTATGCCGGGTTAGTCAGTTGGATAGTCTGACAGTTACTTGTCGTTCTTCGGTGTTTCTCTTCTGGTACTCCGGTTTCCTCCATTCGTAAAACTGTCCAACAACACAAGATACTGATTGTTAAAAAGTTTCGTTAACCCTTTACCCAAAGTAACGGCTAAAACCGACCTGCGCTATTCTCAAAAATCGCCAATTAATTTTCATTATTTTTTTCATTTTTTTGTCTCAAAACATAGGTTATGACCCCTCTTTGGAACGAGCTCGTCGAGCTCGTTCCAATGAGTGTCATAACCTATGTTTTTGAGACAAAAATAAAAAAGTAGCTATTCAAGAATTTTTTTTTTTGCAAGTTGCAAGTGTCGTCTGCTTTTCATGTTAGGTAAAGGATTAAACCCAATATACAAACAGAAAAAACATTAAAAGTCATAGTGGGCAGCAATGTTTCCTACTCCGTGCCATATCCTGCCACGCATGATTCCTAACTATGAACCTACAGATCGCCGAAAATCATTCCAAAACGATTCGTTTTCGGTATATTTGAACACAGAGTTTTTATTTAGGATCTTGAATTCTTTGATTTCTGGTGGTAGTTTTTCTTCATTCAACGCTCCATAAATTACTATGATTATCACATCTCTATTTGTGTAGATGTTGTCCATTCTCGCAATATTGAACTCAAAATTACACCATTTATTTTTTATAAAATTATTTGATAATACTATAACAGTGTGACTGCAATCGTGAATCCAGTTAGTAATATTTTCAGCAATGGCCACACCTGGAAGGAATTCCCTGTGTCTCACGCAAAGCCGAGAACCATACTGTTCTTCAAGCTCTGGTATCAAACTCTTTATCACAAAGCCGACGTCTTCATCGGCATACGAGATAAATGCATCTTTTTTAAACTCTCCTAGTCTTTGATAGCCGCCATATTTAGCATTAGAGAGATAATAAAGATACGTTAATCGCCATTTGTAGTGTCGGACCACGAGGCCGGTAACAATCAGTAATACTACAACCAGAAATGAAGCGCCACCTATGATATACGGTACATAAGAGGTACAATGTGAATCCAAATAGCTAGTAATGGAATCAATGTTCGATAAATAACATACATTTTCTGTGCCATTCTGAAATGGACACTTACATGTGTATTGTGGTAGTTCGAGTACTTTGATATGTGTAGACTTTAACCATCTAAGAAAATCCAGTGTTCGACATGTACACTCCAGTGGATTACCTAATAAGTTGATTTTCATATTTTTACTTTTTCTGTCTAATTCTTGAGTGATTTTAGAATTTAACATAGTTAACATATTGTTCTCAAGTTTCAGCATGTTTAATTTATCCATATGAGTAATCACTGCTGTCAAGTCTTTCAACCTGTTGTTACTGAGATCTAGTTCCTGTAAGTTTAATATGCCCCGAAACACATTTACCGGAAGTACTGAAATTCTGTTTCTATTCAAATCTAATTTTTGTAATTCATGAAGGTTTTTGAATATATTTCCATTGGTGTCAGCTTCTATGTTGAAATTAAATTCGTTATTGCGTAAAATGAGGCGTTCCAATGACGTCCCATAATCGAAAAAATCATGTGTTATATGGGAACAGTGATTGTCTTGTAACTCTAATTTTCTAATGTATTTTAATCCAGGGAACGGTCCAACCATTCTGTACACTGCATTATTGTTGTACAAAATAGTTCGAAGATTTCTATTGAAATAGACCGGGAGGCGCACAGTGGAATGCTTGGTTGCTTGATTACTCGCATCTATAAATTCAAGATTTGACAGACCTGAAAATATTTGAACTATATAAATGCCCTCAATGAAGCGGTTGTTGCGAATTGATAAATATCTTATCGTATGTGGCATGCAAAACGGTATAACGTCCATTGTTAGTTTTTCTATCCCATTAGAGTCCATTTCCAAGTGTTCAAGCGACGTGTTCTTCAGGGATTTGAAATGCGAACATTCAATGAGTACACTCAGGGAACTACTTGGTTGAATCTCATTAATTCTGATCGTTCGTATGGATGTTGAGTTCAGCAATCCCTCAAATGCAACGGCCGACATGTTGAAACCTAAATAGTAATTCCCGGATAAGTCAATGGCTATGATTTGGTGTAAAAGTGCGAAAGCATCCTTGTGAATATCTCTGATTTTACACTTTACCAGTTCAACATCTTCCAAATACGGCATATGCATAAAAAAATCAGCGCTTATATATTGAATTGAACAAAAACCTTCCTCTCCTGACATTCTCAGATTTGTCAAATGCTTCAGCTTGGACATTTCTTTTCCAAAAGTCTGATTTTCTAATCCGTCTATAGAAAGATAATTCAGTTGTGCAGCGTTACTAAGAGCAGATGATGGGTATTTGAAAGTTGGATTTGAGAATTTTATATTATTATTCAATCTTAGCACTGTCATATTCCTTAGATCTTTGAACACATCAGGGTGGTAGATTGTTGAGTTCATAGATAAACTATTCCCACTTAAATCCAAGATACGCAAATTCTCGAGGCCCTGGAATGTATTGTTTCCTATTGTAGAAATCTGGTTATTAGACAAAACCAACTCCAAAAGGAAATCTAATGTGTCAAAGTCGCCAGCATGAACAGATTTTAAATTATTTTCACTCAAATTGAGACTTAGGGTGGGTTGTGGAAAATGATCCGGAACATTGTACAAATTCCTGTTCGAGCAATCAACCGCCCATCCTATTATTCTTTCCACGGTTACACGTTTTTTATCACACGCTGCAGATCTAACATTCGGACGATTATTTGCTGTCGCCACATTCAATTTCAGCAGTGTGGCGGAAAAGAAAATCGACAAAATAATGGACATGAAATACGCATCCATCTTTTTTCTTTTTGGTAAAATTGTAGGAATCTGTAAAAAAAAAAAAAAAAAAAAAAAAAATCGTTCAGCATGTGTTATCCCTTTATCTAACACGACCAGAGGTCCACACAAGAACAACTCGCGAATAACTAACAAAGAAACGTTTTCCTCAAAACATGGCTTATCACGAGCTCATTTCAATGAGGAGTCACAAGTAACTCTATATTGGAGTCAAGAGTTGAAAACATATTAAACAATGAGTGGTGATTTTTGTGAATAACTCTGGGTTGATATGGCCGTTAAGGAAGTTAATCTGAACACGATGGGGGCGCGGTGGCGGTTCGGAAACCAGTTCTCGTCAGATCAGCGAAGTTAAGCAACATCGAGCCCGGTTAGTCCTTGGATGGGTGACCGTCTGAGCGATCGATTCGAACTTCCGCGTTGTGTCCTTGGTCAAGGCACTTAACCCCAATGGGGGCACGATGACGACGTGTACTAAGGCGTATTGCACGTCGATGGTGCGCATGTCTTCAGCCAATCTAACCCTGCCTTTGCTGCAGAGCGGAGTTGTGATGTTTGTGAGGTGGGAGCTGGTCCTCGTTGCTCGGTGGTTCTCTCCGGGCACTCCGGCTTCCTCCATCCGTAAAACTGTCAGCGACACGATATGACCTTGGCTGTTAAAGTATCGTTAAACCTTAATAAATAAATGTGAACACGATAGACATTCTTGTGGAAAAGACCGGAATTACACTTTTTGTTGGTAAAAGTTTTTGTGGGTAAAATGTAAATTCTAGTTTCTACCAAAACGCCCATACATTCAAGTATACTATAATAATTATTTATTTATTTATTTATTTATTTATTTATTTATTTATTTATTTATTTATTTATTTATTTATTTAGGTTTCACGGCACTCTCGACAGCCAGAGTCACGTGGTGTCGGGCAGTTGTGGACAGGCTGGAGGACGTTGGAGAATCGGGAGAAAACCACCGAGCAGTTGTGAGCAACAGTTACTGTCCGACTTCCCAGCTTTCTGATGTTATCATTGGCTGAGAGCACCATCGACGTGCACTACACCTTAGAACACAGCGCCAGGTTGACCCCACATCGGAAATCGGGAATAAGTGAAATTCCAGGGACACAACGTAGTTACCTCTGACCAGGATCGAACCGGGAATCTTTCGGTTTGAAATTCAATGCTTTCATCACTGAACCACCACACTCCCTATATAATACTACTAATAATACGGCTTGGTTCATCCGCTGATTTGCCGCGGTCCTCTAATGAGGAGACCTACATCAACTCGCGGGTCACCACCCCCCCCCCCCCACCCCCACCCCCACTCTCTTTCCTATTCTCCCATCTCCCATCACTCAGACATGAATTATAATATCCTAACGAATCTTGTTCTACCAGGCAAGTATTTGGGGTAGTCTAAAATGAAATATTCCAGGAACTCTGTTACTCCTAAGCGACACATTTGACCCTCTTCTTTCCTCGCATTTGTCTACCACCCCCCACCCCCACTCTAGTGACTTTGATCTCACTTTGTAGAACATCTATATCTAGCATCCATTTTTGTCAATAACAACCATTTTGTAAATATTCAATTTTCATTGCCGTGAAAAATGTGTATATCATCAAAATATTCATTTTTCATAGAGACCAAAAAGTGATGGGCGATTAAGAGGCGCAGGAAACTTAAAAAACTTCGACAATTTTTGTCATTGTTGAGCATTGTTTATTTAAAGTCACCCCCTCTCCCAAGATGGTAGCCAGAGCCACCGGAAGCACGGAAACAGCTATCATCCCTGCCTTCTGACCATGGAAGGGGGAGACAATGCCCTTCCAAGGTTATTCACTCAATTTTTGACAATGATTTTTTCTCGAAGAAAAGCTAAAATACACCCCAAATCCGTTCTGGAAGCCTTCAAAATTCAATGAGGGAGTATGGGAGGTGTCACCCTCCCTCAAAAACATCCCCCACCGCGGACCTTCGAGACATGCATGCTTCGACATGTCATATGGTGGAAATGCAAGTGTGAGTAAATGCCCTTTTTCTGACCCCCCCCCCCCCCCCCACCCCTCCTGCCCTGAAGTGCTTCCAAGATGGTAGTGGTGGAGACACTTTCCAGTGTGCGACCAATGAGCGTTCCTGCAATTAAAGTTAGACGGTATTGGAATTTTGAGTTCTGTATCGATTTCGGTATTTTAGGGGGTATACCTCGGTATCGGTTTCTGACTTGACTGACATTTGCTGATAGTCCCAAAGGGAAATTCACATCAGGAAAAACAGAATACCTTGCTGCAGCATCATTCTACCACAACGCTATAAATGTCACTGCCAATGAGCTCGACCTTGGCATTCTTTCACGATCACAAATCAGATCTACAGTAATTTTGAGACTTGTTCTAAACGTACCTTAATGGTCGAAGACGTATTTCTGGCTTTCGTGATCTTAAAGCATGTTCCCTGACCATGCTATTTTTAGGAGGTTCGGCTGATAATAGACAAAACACCCGGGCAGTAATTTCTAGCCAGTTCTTGGTTGCCTTGGCTTGGACAGAAACCACTGCTAAGCAGTTGGACATGTCAAGGTTGTAGCCTAGTGGGAATTCAGGACAGTTACCCAGTCCAGAGACTTTTCCCTCATTACTCTATTCCATTTGCTTTATGGGTAATCAACCGGGATATTTGTCCCTTGCAAAACGCGAGAGCTTCAATGTTTCAAACAACAAAACAGTCAAACCACCGATTTGTGTATGACTATTTTCTGTCAAGATTTTCGTAATAAGTATTTAGTCACGACAATAAATAAAAACCAAACACAACACAAAAATTGTTTGATTTTATTTGAGTTTTTGTTTTAATAAATCACCGTTTTATAACATTGTTTACACTTTGAAAACTTCCCGGCGATTGTCAAACCGAGGCTTTTGCTACGACAGCTATGCAATAATTGTTTTCAATAATTACGTTTTTGAAAGATTAATTTATATTTCTCTAACGTGCAGTATGTGTAACTCGTAAACTTTTTGACATGGAAGAGATTAGTAAATTTAACACTCATTCAGTACGCATGGGCGTCGCCAGGATTTTTCAAAAGGGATTCTAGTCCGACCTTGATGAAAATGGTAGACCGGGGGTACACTTGGCAGAACTCGTGAAAGTTGTTTTGAGTGTTAAAACAAAACCCTCCAGTTCGTCCATCGCCCCAACAACAATCCGCATAAGGAAAGTGTAGATATGTGGAGAAACTGACTCTAGAAAATGGAGAAAAGTTACTGCCCCCCCCCCCCCCCCCCACGCTCCCAAATTCATTCAAAACTGGTCAGATGATCTCAGAACTATGCCAGACATTGATTGTGCTGACATACATATATTCATATCTTATAATTTCAATTCCTATAAGGATAAGGTTAGGCCTTCCCAATATTGGAGTGAAAACCGTCACCAGGCATCGATTCTGATCCACAAAAAGGACATAAGCATAAAAGCAGCACATTGTCCATGTACAATAGAGTCCACACACACACTATAGCGGCACAGGATGAGTGTATTTTCCTTAAAACACGTGTAGGGTGGATCCCCACATGTGCATGTAACATACAACCAAGCTATTGGAAAAATAGCACATCAGCTATTTATTTATTTATTTATTTATTTATCTATTTATTTATTTAGTGGTGCTTAATGCCACATCCGCATCTATGGCTACGTCGTGGTGACAAAACAGTTGCAACAAGTATAAAGTCGAATTGAGCGAATCGTTTATACACATTGCCAACTTTAGAGGACTTCCACCCTAGGCGTCGGTGACCGGGTCCTATTTTATATATGTGAAATGGAACTTGTTTACCACAGTGGGCAAGCACTGCTCCACTTCTTACCCCAGAAAGTGAATGAAAATTTTGGGTGAAGACGGGGGTATTCAGGAATACATGTTCGGGGAGGGCATACATGTACATTTCTGGGCTCAGGCAAATGACATACTTTGGCATAACACAACAAGAGCACCGCTGGGCATTGCATCATACGCCCGTGAACTGTTCAAATTGTACCATTTTAACACAATTGCAATTTTTTTAGAGTGCGAGAAATTTATACTGGCATATATATATGTATGTTACGGTCAGACTTTGAAATCAGTGATTTTGTAAAATGACTAAATTTTTCAGTCATTTGAGAAAAAGACTAAAAATTAAGGACAATAGCTTCACAAAAGGACTCAATAATTTAATAATTTCAAAAAAAAATTCTTGATTTCACAGTTTGACTGTAACATATTTATATAGATATATATATATTAGAAATTTTAGTTTGTTGTGATTAAACCACATGCCAAGTTTGAAGCCGATCGAAAAACAAATACTAAAGTTATCATCCGGAAACTAAATATTTGACAAATTCCAAGTCCAACAGGGGCCATAATTCAGGCAAAAATTGTTCAGACCGACCCCATATTCGAACTTGACCTGTATTTTGTTGTGATTAAACCACATACCAAATTTGGAGCCGATCGGAAAACAAATACTAAAGTTATCATCCGGAAACCAAATATTTGACGAATTCTAAGTCCAACAGGGGCCATAATTCAGGCAAAAATTGTTCAGACCGACCCATATTCGAACTTGACCTGTATTTTGTTGTGATTAAACCACATACCAAATTTGGAGCCGATCGGAAAACAAATACTAAAGTTATCATCCGGAAACCAAATATTTGACGAATTCTAAGTCCAACAGGGGCCATAATTCAGACGAAGAATGTTCGGGCCGACCCTATATTCGAACTTGACCTGTACTTTGTTGTGATTAAACCACATACCAAATTTGGAGCCGATCGGAAAACAAATACTAAAGTTATTGTTCGGAAACCAAACGGACGGACGGACGGACGGACAGACGGACAGACGGACGGACAACGCCATACTATAATACGTCCCGTGGGGAAAAGCATGAGAGTGGTTTCCTCCAACAGGTTGGGGTTGGGTATTTTTGTAAAACGCTTTATCATCACTCCCAGGGAGCATCTACAATATTAGTTTCTATAAGACTCCTCACCACCTCAGGCCAACTTGAGCACTGACCCAAATCGGCTTGGGATAGTGAGGAGTCTTACAGAGACTGAGGGTCGGGGGCATCTTGGTAGAATTTTTTGCTGGACATGGTGGAAGAGACTGGGGAGGATACACAACTGGATAGAGACTCTAAGTGTCTACCTGTCAAATGTTTAAAGCGTATGGTGGTAATCAACTCATCTTGTGCTTTTCATTTAGTCATTTAATTACGGTTATTGCGTCCTTGCGAATGATTCCTGATCCAAGATGTCCAACCTGGGACCAATACTATAAAACCTTGGCGATTGTATTTACTAGAAGTGTATTTTCTAGTAATGACTTTAAATGGGTTAAAATGTACTATTAGCATTTCCAAAGATGTGGCAATTTGCCAATTGGCAAATTGCCATATCTTTTGAAATGATAATGAATCGTTTGAGTCAGTTATCTTAATAGGTAGAAAATACAATTCTAGAAAATACAATTGTAGAAGTTTTATAGTATTGGCTCCAGCAGGTTGCACCAGATTGTGTCATACTGCGTAGATCACGTCGATGGTAGACTTTCTCCAGTCAAAACAAACCATGCTTGAGCGGACTAGTTTCATGGAGGGAAAGGCGATTACTCTTTGGTGCTCCCTCGGATTCTCTCCACCCATATTGGTGTCCCACAGGATATGTCCATGGCCACTGAAGTGTCGTTACTCCTCAATGGACAAATAAACAACATAACGAACATGCTACCAAACACACCGATGAGAATCATATCGTTTCAGTCGACTGCGTATTTAGAAATCTTCTTCAGTCCGATTTTTTCAACACATTTCAATGATCTTTTTATTTCTGTTCGATTGGGGGCGCGGTGGCGTTGCGGTAACAGGCTCTCGTCAGATCACCGAAGTTACGCAACGTCGAGCCCGATTAATCCTCAGATGGGTGACCGTCTGAGCGATCGATTCGGACTCCCGCGTTGTGTCCTTGGGCAAGGCACTAAACCCCGATTGTCCACGTGGGGGCACGATGACGTCGCGTACTAATGCGTACTGTACGTCGATGGTACGCATGTCTTCAAGCAATCTAACCCTGCCTGTGCTGCAGTGCGGAGTTACGATGTTAGGGAGCTGACAGCTGCTCGTCGTTGCTCGGTGGTTCTCTCCGGGTACTCCGGCTTCCTCCACCCGTAAAACTGTCACGGTCATGATTAGCCACTGTGCATAAATATGTGACCTTAAAACACAAATAAATAAATAAATTCTGTTCGATTAAAATTGTACCTTTAAAAAAGAAAGTTGTGTGACGAAGATGGGTATATTGGGAGAAAGGACAAATCCACAGATTTTCACCCACAAGTAGGAATGATGCAGGGATGCATTTCATAAATGACATTCAACAATGCTTTAAATCGCTAACTGAAAGTCGAAGATTTTAACGTCTCGACTCCCAGCCCCACCAGTATTATGAGAGTGTGTATCCCCACTTAAATTAAAAACGTTCCTAAAAATAAATGTCTGAAATCCAGAAGGGCACACGACTCTTTGGATGAGTTAATACCAGGAGTATACAACGCATCATAAATTGTAATGTGACACTCACAGGAACAAATACAGATAAAATTTCAATTATTAATTTTATTTAGCAATGTGTATTTATGAATGTGTTACTATGATTTCTTGTGAATGTTTGAAAGGTTGTAATTAGCCAAATTACCTGAATGCAATAAATTTAACTTATAACTCGATTTAACTAACAGCATCGGAAAAGGTAAACATGTTGTATGTACTGACAAGTCGTAATGTTTGTTTGATTTATTATATTTAATTCTAGTTTTACCTTTTTAATAAATTATGTGTCAGAAGTGCCAGGAAATCGCATCTAGGGTACAAAAAAGTTACAAAACTCAGCATACAGTGTAACTGTTGACACGTAGCACCTAATGGTTTTCCTCGCAACACACTTGCCGTGAAAGATTCGGGTAGGGCAAGTAGCGGTGATCATAACCTTATTGCTCGCTTCATTTTCATGAATAAAAATCAGGCAAACAAAGCAATACAAATACTCACTTTAAATCGACTATATGGCTTAAAACCACTATTTCGTTGGAGTGTATTGACTTGAGCAGACACCAGGTGAAAACTACAAGCTCGGAGCCCTGTCCATGGGAATCCTCCAAGAGAATGTGATAAAATCATCTGAAGTTTACTTGAAAAACAAGTTTTGAGCTGGGAGATAATTATTGCCCGTGTTATTAAAGTATGTCAGTTGCATTATCAGGATTATAAAGTAAAATCATATTTTTAGAGTGTTACACAAAGGTAACTTAATACTAGCATTGAAAAGAGAAATACGTTTTTGACATCATGCATTAATCGCTTAATAAATCCGGATTTTAAACTTCCTTCTTTTTATGATGTGAAATAAACACATGAAGTCATGATGTTATCGAAAGGACCTCATTATTTCTATGTAAATAAAAGCATTTAACCATATCAAAATTTATTATTGAAAGGCGCGAGTCACTTCAAAGTCTGCATCGTTAACCCTCAGTCGTATGAAATAAGGTTATAACCTTATTTTGGTCTTCTACACTAAACTTCATGAAGAGTGAATTTATCAAACAAACGTCTGGGCTAATCTTGTAATTGTTTACAATGTTTTTAAGCAAGGGCGTTTCTGACCTTTTTGACTCTAAGAGAGAGCTCTCGATTGTTTGGATTATTTTTGTCAAATGCGTTTGGTGTCTGGAGTTCTTCGGCTCCCATTCAGTTATGATACAATGCATTCGCACGTTTGGTATCAAGGACTTTGGGCGGTATCTTCAAACTAGTCACTGCTTTAAGAAATTTGAGTTGACAAGTTATCATAACCAATCGTGAAATCATTATGACGAGCTATAACGAATTGCGAAGTCATTATAACGAGCTAATATGTTGTTATAACGAGTTCGCAAGCCGTTATTATATAACGTGAAATAAGTATAATGAGTTGCTCAGTCATTGTAACGAGTTGAAGTTGAAGAGTCATTATAATGAGATGTGAAGTTGTTACAAAGAGTTGATAAGTCGGTACAACGAATTGGCAAGTTATAATAATTTCCAAAAGTAATAGCAAATTGAGTAGTCATAATAATGAGTTGACCAGTTGTTAAATCGTGTTGCGCTGTCATTATGACAAGCCGCAAAGTATTGAAGTTATTATAACGAGTTTGGAAGACCCTACAACTAGTGGATAAACAATTATACAGACGTGACAACGCGTTATAATGAGTTGTAAAGTCGAAAGTCGTAAAACCGAATGGGCAAGTAGTTATAAAACGAGTTGACAAGTAACTTTAATGAGATGGGAAGTACTAATGAATCATAGAGTCGTGATAATGAGTATACAAGTAGTTACAGGGAGTTGATCAGACATTATAACTAATTGTCAAATCATTATAAGGGGTTGCTTTATAGTTATAATAAGTTTTCAAAGTCGTTATGAGTTATCGTAAAACCAAATGGACAAGTAGTTATATAACGAGTTGACAAGTAACTTTAATGAGATGGGAAGTACTAATGAATTGTGAAGTCGTATTAATGAGTATACAAGTATACAATTAGTTGCAGGGAGTTGATCAAACATTATAACTAATTGTCAAATCATTATAAGGGGTTGCTTTATCGTTATAATAAGTTTTTAAAGTCATTATGAGTTGTCGTAAAACCAAGTGGACAAGTAGTTATATAACGAGTTGACAAGTAACTTTAATGAGATGGGAAGTCCTAATGAATCGTAAAGTCGTGATAATGAGTATACAAGTATACAATTAGTTACACGGAGTTGATCAAACATTATAACTAATTATCAAATCATTATAAGGGGTTGCTTTATCGTTATAATACGTTTTCAAAGTCGTTATGAGTTGTCATGTCATTGTGATGAGTTGAAATAATATAACCAGTCAATACACAACCAGTCGAGAAATAATCATAACGAGCTGATCAATCATTATAAGGGATTTCTTTGTCGTTACAATTAGTTTTCAAAGTCGTCATATTGAGTTTCCATGCCATTATAATGAGCTGAAATAATATAACTAATGAATAACCAGTCGCGAAAAATCATTATAACGAGTTGATAAACCATTATAACAAGCAAACAACTTGTTATAAGTACAACCGTTATAATGAGATGTGGAATCATTATGACGAGTTACACTGTTGTTATAGCAGGTTAACAAGTCTTTATAGCGAGTTGGCAGGTCGTTATAAAGAATCTTAAAAATTCGCAACGAGCTGTGATGTCATTAATAGCATTTGACGAGCTGTTATAACTAGTTATGGAATTTTTATAATGAACTGTGATGTCATAACATGCTGAAAAATTATTAAAAAGAACTCTAAAATTGTTATAATGAGTTATGATGTCGAAATAACAAGTCCGTACATGTTGATAAGTTTGATAATGACTTTCAATGTTGTTATATATACAATCGTTATAATGAGCTGACAAGTCTTTATAACCAGTTTAGAAGTAATTACATGTTGTAAAGTCATTATAACGAGTTGTAAAGTTATAACGAAAGTCGCCATAACGATTTGAAAGGCCATAACGAATCGAGATGTTATTATAATGGATTGTGAAGCCCCTATAATGAGCTTACAGTTCATTATTACGCGGGATAAAGACATAATAACGAATGTGCAAGTCATTATAACGAGTTGGAAGGCCATTATTGGGAGTTGTGAAATCGTTATAACGAATTGAATTGTGGCGTAAGTATTTGCCAAGTCTCTATAACAATATTTCCAAGCAGAGAGCCCGAATTATAGCCATTTAGCTCATTTCAATAAATTGTAACAAAACAATTATATATTAATGTTATAAAAATGTACTTGTGGTTATCCTACAACTTTTTTCCACTGGTAATATGCATTATTTAATTACCGTACCTTAATTTATTATTTAAAGAGTGAAAAATAATCTTATTTATGCCTGTGTAAATAGAGACATACAATGTTCTGGTCTTATTAAGTATTTCATACATGTAGCAATAAAAGGTATACATGTATGGTATATCAAGTGTTATTCATTTTATATGTAAGGGTGAGTAGTCATACTCGTACTCGAGTACTTAGCAAAGTACTCGTACATTTTTCCCAGTACTTTTACTCGTACTTCACTCACACATTTTCCGATTACTCTTATTCGAGTACTGGAGTCTAGTACTTGCCCCAGCCCTGTTGGCAAGTCATTATAACGAGTTGTAAACAAGTTATAGATAGTTGCCAAGATATATCGAATTGACTCGTCATAATGGTGAGTTGGCCAGTCGTTATAAAATGTTGTGATGTCATTATAATGCGCTGCTAAGTTTGGAAGTTATTTAAAACGAATTTGGTAGTCACTATAACGAGTGGCCAAACAGTTATAACAACTCGACGAAACGATATGATGAGTTGTAAAGTCGTTATGACAAATGGACAAGTAGCTATAACGACTTGACAGTTATAACGGTTTGAGTTCTGAGTTTTGAAGCCATTACAACGAATTGTGAAGTCGTTATAACGAGTTGTGATGGCAGGAGAACGAGTGAGTATAACTGGTTAACAAAGTCATAATTATGCGAAGTTTGAAATTTCTATAACGAGTTGACAAGCCTCAACAACTGGTTGAGAAATAATGTGTTGTGGTTACATTTAATGATAATATCATTATAACTAGATGGCATGTCATCATAGCTAGTTGTGAAGTTGTTATAACAAGTTGACAAGTCTTTACAATGTAAGCTTAAGTCGTCATAACGAGTTGCAATTTCCTTATAACGAAATTGCGAGTCCTAACGAATTGTGAATTGTGAAGTAGCTATGTTGATAAGCAGCTACAGTACCATGAGTACAGCCGTTGTGGATTGATCACTTTCATCGGATGGGTAATATTTCCACGGACGCAATAATATTAGATTCAAAACACTAATTATAAGAATAGTTATCGAAAATTTAATTACTGCATGGTACAAACCGGTGCTTCATTAATTAAAATTTTTCTTACCTGGTTACCGCCTGCGTCGACATCACTGGCGCTGCCCACGCGTGGATTGCGACCACGCCGCGGTGGTTGTGCTGTGTGGTAGGCTAAGAAGTCGTCATAAATAGTTGACGTTAAAACCAGTTGCGAAGTCATTATACGGAGTTGACAAGTGATTAAGAGTTGGGAAGTCGCTTAAAAAACACTTTTTTTTGGTTTTGCATGTCTTGGCTTAATGTTCTTCGGATCTAATTGTCTTTCGGAGATTTTCAAACAAGAATTGTTAATAATTGTTAAAGAAAATCGGAAATCGAGATACATTTTAGTATATTGTATTTGAAGAGTTGCGTGTAAAATTAATTGCAAAAAATACGAAACTCTGCACTGGTGAACACCCACATATTTAACACACTACACTGGTCCCACATCAGTGTCTCACTCCATCCCCGATATACAGCTGTATAATTGTGTCTTGCATTAATAATTCTGGCCCGGTCCACTTTCAAATTTTACGGTCCCGCCCACTCTTTGAGTGTTTGAATCCATACATGAACTTTAGAATGCATTAAGGGGTCTCACATGTGACTGGAAATATTTCTGAAATATGTAGTACAAGTGTAACAAGCTTTCTAAATTCTGACTAGGTCAACTTTCAAAGGGTTTACACCCCCCCCCCCCCCCACACACTTCTTCAAATTGATATATGTGCTCTAACTAATTCTAACGGTTACTGTTTTTTTTGTTATTTTATTACAGTAGTTCAGTTTTTCAATCATCACACAGGTAGGCGTTCCTAGTCTCTGTAAAACATCTGATCGATACGCTACTTGTGCTGTTGAATCATGTTCCGAGGCTGGGTAACGCGGCGCGTATGAGTTTTACATATTCTGGGGTTTTCTAAGTGTATAGTTGTATTTAATCAATTTATAAATCAAAATATAATAACGTCCTTCGAATTCGCCAAAGAAGTTGCCTGTAAGCAAATTATCACTTTATTCATTTATCACAATATCACCACTCACTGGGCTCCCCATATATAATTATGAGAATTTTCCACATAGGATTTCCAAGTTGCATCTCGTTTAATCAATTACCTAAAACAGCGGCCAAAACAGTCAGAAAATTAACCAAAATAAGCGTACCACGGCCAAAAGTGTTTTGCAAATTTCTCAATAAAACATTTATTTATCTTGTCTCCGATCTCATGGTAAAAATAACCCACTGTTATTTTTTAGGTTTAGAAAATAAAGTGGAGATGCCGGACCTCTCCCCTCCCGCCCCCCCCACCCCCCCCCCCCCCCACACACACATCCCTGGATCCGCCACTGCATAAAAACCACTGGGTTACCCCAATTACCTTAACAAATATTTTGGGAAAAAAAATCATAATTAGTTTCGATTCATTTCGATGTTGGTACTTTGTTCACAGGCCGAACCAAGTTTGAAATGTAAGCGTGACCAACTTCAAAACTATTTAGGTCCACTCACTTTTTGGTGCTTAAATTCGTATATAACTAGAGGGAACTGTTTTAGTGAACTAAAACACATGTCTCCCTATCGATTAGTTCCATGCTTCCAACTTACGACTAACAAAGGTAAAACTAAAGGTCAAATGTCAAGATCATGGAAGTTCAAGATAGAATGTGACACATCAGCCTGGCTGTTGCATTAATATGCCAAATATCATAAACCTAGGTAAACAATTCAATAACTTGACCTTGATGTCAAAGATTAAGGTCATCTGTCATCGCAACATTGCATGATACAATGTTGTCTTATGTTGATACACCCACATGCCAAATATCATAAGCTGAGGTGAAAAGGTAAATAAGTTCTGGCCCGGACAAGCTTACTTGCCAAAAATCAGTAATTTGACCTGGAGGTCAAAGGTCAAAGTCATATGTGGGCCATGATGGTACGCGACACATCGTCTCATGGTGATACAGCAGGTCAAAGGTCAATGTCATACATAGGTCATGAAGGTACGCGACACATCGTCTTATGGTGATACACACGCATATCAAATATCATAAGCCACGGTGAAAAGGTAAATAAGTTCTTGCCCGGATAAGCTTACTTGCCAAAAAATCAGTAATTTGACCTTGAGGTCGAAGGTCAATGTTATATGTGGGTCATAGTGGTACATCGTCTCATGGTGATACGCCCACATGCCAAATATCATAAGTAAGTCAAAAGATAAAAAAAATCAGTAATTTGACCTTGATGTCAAAGGTCAATGTCATATGTGGGTCATGATAGTACGCGACACATCGTCGCATGGTGATACACCCTCATGCCTAATATCATAAGCCGGTTTGAAAAGTAAATAAGTTCTTGCCCGGGCAAGCTTACTTGCCAAAAAATCAGTAATTTGACTTTGAGGTCAAAGATCAATGTCATATGCGAGTCATGATGGTACGCGACACATCGTCTCATGGTGAAACACCCACATGCCAAATATCATAAGCCGAGGTGAGAAGGTAAATAAGTTCTGGCCCGGACAAGCTTACTTGAGAAAAAATCAGTAATTTGACCTGGAGGTCAAAGGTCAAGTTCATATGTTGGTCATGATGGTAAGCGACACATCGTCTCGTCCGGACACGGTCGTATGAGAAGAAGAAGAAGAAGAAGAAGAAGAAAAAGAAGAAGAAGAAGAAGAAGAAGAAGAAGAAGAAGAACAACAACAACAACAACAACAACAACAACAACAACAACAACAACAACAACAACAACAAAGAGGATTTGAACGTGAGTTTTCCAGCATTTCTTTGAAAGACACTATGTGGCCCCAAATGACCCCGGTTCATATTAGCTCAACTTTTGAGCTTCGTTTGCAGTTGATATTTAAAATCGGATATTTATTGCTGCAAACAAAGCTCAATAAACGAAGCGATTAAATCATTTGCACGAATTGGGAAACATGACATCATTCTTCTTCGTGAAATATATACGTAGTATTTGACAAATATACAACACTTCATGTGTAGTTTACACAATATTAAAGAAACTGTATGGGTCACTGAAACGTAAAATATACAAAATATAAGGAAATTTACTTTTTATTACTGAACCCAGTCGGCACCGGAGTTGTTTAGATCAATTCCGTCATCTCGGAATTCTGTGATTGGCTGAAAAATCGGGTTTGGGCTGCAGAGCGAAAAAAATGCTCAGCAGCTCGTTATCGCAGAGTCGATAGTTAAACCCTTTGACATCTGTTTACCCCCATCCCCTCCTTCATCACATCCAACCGCTTAAAAATGAAGGCTCTCTCAACGAGAATATAGTCTGTTCGAAGGAATGAATGAAACACAAAATAAAACAAGAGGCCCCACGTGGCCTTAATCGCTCACCTGACAAAGTGACTCTAAGAAGTATTTTAGGTCACCTTCACCATGTCATGCTTCATCAACATTAACTGGTTGAGTGATAGATTTTGTTTGAAGTTCAACATTTGTTACCTAAAATTAGTTTTATTTAAAATCATTGGTGTGTGGCCAATCTCCAATGATTTTTAATAAAGCAAATTTATCTCTGCAGACAAACTGGTTTAGCATGAAGCACAAACAAGGAATGTGAAGAGGTAGCCTTGGACATCTCTCCCCAACTGTGGATATCTTCCATGTACTACATGTACATGGAAGATATGTATAGTGAGCCCAAATATGAATCCAGGGGCCGATTTGAACAAACTTGAATCAGATCCACCCCGCAATGTTGCATGCAAGAAAACAAAAATTTTCACAAATTTTCCAAAATATTAGTTTTTTTTATCATCATTGGAACAAGCTCAAACAGCTTATTCCAATAGGGGTATGGGAAGATCAGGTATATTTTTGAGACAGAAATGTGAATATATAAATAATGGTGTTTTTTTGTGAATGATGCTGGAGAATTTTGCGTAAAGATATGGTAAATGGTTTGTTCTAGATACAGAATGATGCAAAAGTATTTAAATTTGATTAGGCAAGTTGTTCCTATAATGCATTTAAAAATTGAAGTAACTGTTTTTTTGCTGACGAACTTTTAGATGTGTGTGTCTGTGTGTGTGTGTGTGTGTGTGTGTGTGTGTGTGTGTGTGTGTGTGTGTGTGTGTGTGTGTGTGTGTGTGTGTGTGTGTGTGTGTGTGTGTGTGTGTGTGTGTGTGTGTGTTTGTGTGTGTGTGTGTGTGTGGGGGAGGGGGGGGGTAGGAGTGTTCTTGCAAACAAAATTCCTGAATAAATGGAAAATTTTATTTTTTGTGTGAAAGACATAGTGCGTGAATGTTGATTGGAACAAGCTTAGAGAGCTCATTTTAATGTGAAGTCATAAAGCTGTGTTTTACGTACGAAATTCTGGAATAACTAAAAAAATTGCTTTTTTGACTCAAAAAGCATGGTGTGCGACCTCTCATTGGAATGAGCTCAAAAAGCTCATTCCAATGGGGTATTTACAAGCGATAAGTACATGTATGTTTAAGAGACAAAAATTAAAATTTGAATAGCGATTTTTGCGAAGAATGCTGACAAGTTTTGGCAGTTATGCTGGTAAAAAGATAAGATATGCAAAGTGGTTGTTTTTTAGAGGCGACATTTAATTAAGGGGAATTAACCCTTGATTACTGAGGTAACTTCTAAAAGTACTGAAATTTCATGAAGCAATGTGAATAACAGACAACAGTTGCCTAAAAATTTCATGAATAACTAAAATTTTTATTCTTTTGTCTCGAAAACATGGCATATGACCTTTGTTGGAATGAGCTGAATGCGTGTGTTCCAATGAGGGGTCATAAAATTTGAACGGAGATTTGTGTGAATAATGCATTAGTACTGCTAGATTTGGGTAAACGGTTCACCCTGGATACCACCCCTTCTATAGTAGATCTTTTCTGCAAATTTTGTCTAAGATTCTATCAACTTTACAAATAAATACGTTCATGAATCACAATCAGATCCACCCCACAATGTTGCATACCAAATATCAAAAGATTCTGCCTGCTGAATCTGGAGAAGAAGATTTTTTAAGAAATATGCCTGAAATGCACTAAGTTAAAATTTGGGCTCCTATACGGAGCCCAAATATAAACCCAGGGGGCCGATTTGAACAAACTTGAATCAGATCCACTCCACAATGTTGCTTACCAAATATGAAAAGATTCTGAAACTGGATCTGGAGAAGAAGATTTTTTAAGAAATTTGCCTGAAATGCACTAAGTTCGAATTCGAGCTTCTATAGTGAGCCCAAATATGAAACTAGGAAGCCGATTTGAACAAACTTGAATCAGATCCACCCCACAATGTTGCATACCAAATATCAAAAGATTCTGCCTGCTGGATCTGGAGAAGAAGATTTTTTAATAAATTTGCCCGAAATGCACTAAGTGCGAATTCGGGCTTCTATATTAAGCCCAAATATGAATCCAGGGGGCCGATTTGAACAAACTTGAATCAGATCCACCCCGCAATGCTGCATACCAAATATCAAAAGATTCTGCCTGCTGGATCTGGAGAAGATGATTTTTTAAGAAATTTGCCTGAAATGCACTAAGTTCGAATTCAAGCTTCTATAGTGAGCCCAAATATGAATCTAGGAAGCCGATTTGAACAAACTTGAATCAGATCCACCCCACAATGTTGCATACCAAATATCAAAAGATTCTGCCTGCTGGATCTGGAGAAGAAGATTTTTTAATAAATTTGCCCGAAATGCACTAAGTCCGAATTCGGGCTTCTATATTAAGCCCAAATATGAATCCAGGGGGCTGATTTGAACAAACTTGAATCAGATCCACCCCGCAATGTTGCATACCAAATATCAAAAGATTCTGCCTGCTGGATCTGGAGAAGAAGATTTTTGAAGAAATTTGCCCGAAATGCACTAAGTTTGAATTCGAGCTTCTATAGTGAGCCCAAATATGAATCCAGGGGGCCGATTTGAACAAACTTGAATCAGATCCACCCCGCAATGTTGCATACCAAATATCAAAAGATTCTGCCTGCTGGATCTGGAGAAGATGATTTTTTAAGAAATTTGCCTGAAATGCACTAAGTTCGAATTCGAGCTTCTATAGTAAGCCCAAATATGAATCTAGGGAGCCGATTTAAACAAATTTGCATCAGATCCATCCCACAATGTTGCATACCAAATATCAAAAGATTCTGCCTGCTGGATCTGGAGAAGAAAATTTTTTAAGAAATTTGCCTGAAATGCACTAAGTTCGAATTCGAGCTTCTATAGTGAGCCCAAATATGAATCTAGGAAGCCGATTTGAACAAACTTGAATCAGATCCACCCCACAATGTTGCATACCAAATATCAAAAGATTCTGCCTGCTGGATCTGGAGAAGAAGATTTTTTAATAAATTTGCTTGAAATGCACTAAGTTCAAATTTGGGCTCCTATACTGAGCCCAAATATAAACCCAGGACCCCGATTTGAACAAACTTGAATCAGATCCACCCCACAATGTTGCTTACCAAATATGAAAAGATTCTGCCTGCTGGATCTGGAGAAGAAGATTTTTTAAGAAATTTGCATGAAATGCACTAAGTTCAAATTCGAGCTTCTATAGTGAGCCCAAATATGGATCTAGGAAGCCGATTTGAACAAACTTGAATCAGATCCACCCCACAATGTTGCATACCAAATATCAAAAGATTCTGCCTTCTGGATCTGGAGAAGAAGATTTTTTAAGAAATTTGCCTAAATGCACTAAGTTCGAAATTGGGCTCCTATACTGAGCCCAAATATGAACCCAAGGGGCCGATTTGAACAAACTTGAATCAGATCCACCCTACAATGTTGCATACCAAATATCAAAAGATTCTGCCTGCTGGATCTGGAGAAGAAGATTTTTTAAGAAATTTGCCTGAAATGCACTAAGTTCGAAATCGGGCTCCTATACTGAGCCCAAATATTAACCCAGGGGGCCGATTTGAACAATCTTGAATCAGATCCACCCCACAATGTTGCTTACCAAATATGAAAAGATTCTGCCTGATGGATCTGGAGAAGAAGATTTTTTAAGAAATTTGCCTGAAATGCACTAAGTTCGAATTCGGGCTTCTATAGTAAGCCCAAATATGAATCCAGGGGGCCGATTTGAACAAACTTGAATCAGATCTACCCCGCAACGTTGCATACCAAATATCAAAAGATTCTGCCAGCTGGATCTGGAGAAGAAGATTTTTGAAGAAATTTGCCTGAAATGCACTAAATTCGAATTCGAGCTCCTATAGTGAGCCCAAATATGAATCTAGGGAGCCGATTTGAACAAACTTGAATCAGATCCACCCTACAATGTTGCATACCAAATATCAAAAGATTCTGCCTGCTGGATCTGGAGAAGAAGATTTTCAAAGAAATTTGCCTGAAATGCATTAAGTTCAAATTTGGGCTCCTATACTGAGCCCAAATATAAACCCAGGGGGCCGATTTGAACAAACTTGAATCAGATCCACCCCACAATGTTGCATACCAAATATCAAAAGATTCTGCCTGCTGGATCTGGAGAAGAAGATTTTTTAAGAAATTTGCCTGAAATGCACTAAGTTCGAAATCGGGCTCCTATACTGAGCCCAAATATGAACCCAGGGGGCCGATTTGAACAAACTTGAATCAGATCCACCCTACAATGTTGCATACCAAATATCAAAAGATTCTGCCTGCTGGATCTGGAGAAGAAGATTTTTTAATGTTTTTCCCATTGCCTACAGTGTTAAAAAGTGCTGACTCAGCACTTTTTCAAAGTCCCGAAACTGTACCCTATGATAAAACCGATGGCAATTTTTTTTACCAATCCTTTCTGTTGGTCCTAAGGAAGCTGCACACCATATAAAAATTCTCAGTGCCGTGCAGTTTTGGAGATATGGGCGTTTTAAATTTTTTCTATTTTTAGCTCCTGCGGTTCCCACGGGGCTGCAGGAAAATTTTTTTTTGCATAAATCAAGTACTCATGACCCAGTAAGCCCTCACATAAAATTTGGTTCAAATCAGCCTCTCGGTTTGGAAAATAGAAATTTTGGGC
The DNA here is from genome assembly GCA_031216915.1 of Pictodentalium vernedei. Taxonomy (NCBI): domain Eukaryota; kingdom Metazoa; phylum Mollusca; class Scaphopoda; order Dentaliida; family Dentaliidae; genus Pictodentalium; species Pictodentalium vernedei. Next base: position 182,633,202 of record CM062291.1, read on the forward strand.
GGGGCAAAAAATTTTGCCCCTCCCATAACGACGCCAAGTATAGCCCCACAAACTTCTCTTGAACAAATCTGAGTCTATACCTCAAAAGAAAGCTGCACACCAAATATCAAGTCTCTGCTACTGCTGGTTCATGAGAAGAAGATTTACAAAGATTTTGGTGCCCCTTGGGGGCGTGGCACCACCCAGGAGGAGGGGCAACTTCATTTGAACAAATCTGAATTGGCATTAGGTAATAAACATTTAGCCAACATTTGAATAAAATTGGGCTAGTGGTTTAGGAGGAGAAGTCGATAATGTAAAGTTAACGCCGGACGGACGACGGACGACGGACGCCGGACGACGGACAACGGACAGAAAGTGATTAGTAAAGCTCCCCTTGAGCTTCGCTCAGGTGAGCTAAAAATATGCATTCAGTTCAAATGTGCAGCACACAAGAAGCAGAATATGCATAGTCTCTTACATTCAGTTCACCATTTTGTAACCTCTGTTTGAGTATCATAAGTCTATTGTCAATATGACTGAAACTGAAATAAACTATAGTTCTTACATAAACACATTGATCCTAATTGTGTACATGGACATTGTTGGACAGTTAAGAATACTGATATTATAAATGTTGGACAGTTGAGAAGTCACCATTGTAATAAACTTGTTACAATAACCGTTGGTGCGAACTTTTTCATCAACCACTATTATTATGAATTTATTACAATTGTGGGTGATCCAAAGATTTTCATCCACCGCTATTGTAATAAACTTATTACCATAACGGTTGACGTACATATTTCCACCAACCGCTATTGTAATAAATTTATTACAATAAAGGTTAATTCGGGTAATGTCCTAACGGCTATTTTAAGTTTTTCCATTAATTTGAGAATAAACAAACTTGTGATTTCTTCAACAGACGAGCAAGTTTCATTCAAGATTTGATCTCTTTACCCATCACAGCAGCAAAATATAAGAAATTGTCTATATGGCGGATCTGAAGTATTTTGCCCCGAACAATGGTCGATAAAACCATACAAATAGGGATGTCAACAGTCATTGGCACCAGCTTCCTTTTTCTTTCAAATACATCAACAGCAGTACGGTTATAATTATGGTTAAAGTATTTATAAAATATAATATGTATGACCTTGCGATAGTTGGCAGAGATGGAGTGAATGCACTGCAGATGAGTTGACAGATACGAGACAGATTTTTTGCAATTGAATTTCTTGTATAAACCATTTCAATACTAAGCTTCTTACTAGGCTTCTGAATGGTGTGATCCAATATGCGGTCCGTGTATCCAGTTTGAAGAGTCTGGACTTTGGAATGATATCTGAGGGACGATCATAAGTATTCTTTTTACAATCAAATCTATCCCACGCGTATACAGTATGCGGAGTGACTCAGGGAGGGTGGATTGCCACTAAGTCGCGGTAGGGTAGATTTCCCACCGATGGTTATTTACGTGTTTATGGGAACAAAACACATGAAGCACAAGCAAATGTTTTGTCTCATGGACCACCGAGTTGCACTCGGAGGTCCATAGCTGATAGTCTGCAAGTGTCCCGTGTGATTTTTGGAAAACAAATTGTTTTTTTGTCTGGTCGAAAATCTACCCCACTGCGATTTAGTGGCAATCCAACCGCCGCGTGCTGTATATGATCTGTAGATTCTGTATTTTGAAAGCTTGTCAGATATACTGGGGAGGAAGGAGGGTTATTACACTTTATTGTGTGGTGCTCATTTTACTCATTTGTCGGCAGCAATAAATTTCCGATTTTTATATTCTGAGTCAAAAAAGAGAGTATAATAAACTTTGAAGAGTATTTTTTTTAGTATTATCGACTTTAATCCCAAACAAATTATTGTAAATTCATATTTCGAGTCTAGCTGTATGAATTGGCATAATTTCATGTTCTTTCTATTGTCAGCGTCACGTCAGGACGTCGCAATTCAGACATGAGGTGAAATGAAAAGTTCACACATGGAGCCAATAGCGTGTATGTCCACCCTTTGCCTCTTGGATGGCAAGGCATCGACGGCGCATGGACCTGATAAGTCTCTGAAAGTCACCCTGTGGTATTGCGTTCCACTGCTGCCTTAGAACATTACGTAAATCGCCTAGCGTCTGAAGGTCATGAAGTCGTACCCGACGGTCCAATTGATTCCAAAGATGCTCGACTGGCGATAAATCTGGCGAAAGTTGGAGCCAGGGAAGAAGTTCGATGCTCTGCTCCTCTAGAAAGTCACGACAGATACGCGTCCCGTGACATCAGGTATTGTCTTGCCGGAATAATTGCTATCCGACGTTGGTGTTGAACAATGTGGCAACAACAGCGTTAAGAATTTCGTCCCTATATCGCTGTCCATTCAGATTACCATCGATGAAGATCGGCTGCGTTCGATGGTGCAAGGAAATTCCCGCCCAAACCATTACACTACCCCCGCCGAAACGGTCGCATTCCCACGCGCAAGCATCAGAAAACCGTTCTCCTCGTCGGCGATACACTCTTGCCCTACCATTAGCGCGCCGTAGACAAAGTCGTGATTCATCACTAAGGAGAACTGTGCTCCAACGCTGCTGAGTCCAGCGAACACGCTGACGCACCCGTTCCATTCTGACGGTACGATGACGTTGAGTAAGGATTGGTCCGTGGTATGGACGCCTACTTCGGATGCCGTGTTCAGCGAGTCTGTTGCGGACAGTTTGTGCACTGATTCTATTGTTAGTACTACCAGGAGTAATTGTTGCTGTCCTCGTCGTCGGAAGGAAGCGATCCCGCACGTGAGACATCCTGATGTGTCGGTCTTCTGCAGGGGTCGAAACTCTTGGTCGACCTGAACGCGGTCGGTCGGCAGTAGATCCAGTGGTTCTACACCTTCCAATGAGACGGTAAATAGTCACCACAGTTACTCCGAACTCAGCAGCGAGCTCATCTGAAGGTATCCCAGCTTCATGCATACCAAGGGCACGCAACCTCTGATTTTCGGTTAACCTTGGCATTTTTTAAAATGTCGGAAGGCAAAATCTAGCGTGTTTTTTCAATAACCCAGGCTCTCTAGCACAACATAACACAACGAAAATCGTCGGTTACCCATTCAATTTGACATTCTCGGGTAGCACGTGCTATTTTGAAATCCGTAGGAAAATTGTATATGGATGGGTGGACAACAACAACATGCGCGACTTCTTGTCCACAAAATGCAACAGTAGAACTATTATATTTCATCCTTTACAGGGGAGGGGGTGGGGGGTAGGAAAAATTTGCAGACACCGATTCCGATTTTTGGTTTTTGACCGGTCGGAGGACCCACCCACCCACCCACCCCATGTAATTTTTTTTCCAGTTTTACAATTTTTTTCCGGGGTTATCTGAACCACCCACCCCCACTAAATACATGCTTCTGCATCATCCTTCCCACCATACTGCACCATAACCAATTTTATCATACAGTATTGAGTGATTAACCTTGTACAGTAGGACAGGTCTTGAAAGAACATCCGTTTTATCAGACCAAAGTGGTCTCTTAAGACAGATGGTCTCCCATAACAAATCAAATACAGAGTAAAGCTGGTATGTCCAGGTATGTCCATATAAAACATTGTCTCCAAAGACATCGGCTTCTTAAGGCATGTTCTATTGTAATTCATTAACACTCTTGAAAGTCATATCATTAACTTTTTACCTATAAGTTATCTCTCCATGTGTTCAGGCATGTTGTAGAAATCAACAATATATATGGTATTCGACAGAGTTCAGAGAGCTTTGTAAAATATCATACAAATTGTTGATTTTTTTTACGAAGGTTTGGGTGGGGCATGGCTGGGTTTGGGGAGGGGATTTATTACTTATTTTAAGTCCGGCCCTAGAAGGTCGGGTACATGATTTTGTTGACACCTGTGTTCTCGATGTGTTTGAAATAAATTAGCAGTTCAATCAGGTTCAATGTTTAGTAGTTTTTGTGTTCCATACTTCCTACAATGGCAATAAGAGTCATGGGTGTTTTCGTAATAGGTCTGGATACATCGTTGTACAGAATTGTTCCTGCAGCTGGAATCTGTAACTGTTCCTGAATTCACATAATTGTCTTTGCTCCTCATCTAAGCCAGCCGATCTCACCAGGGTGAACATATTAGAAATTTAATCAAACGGAACACCCTCAAGATAACTTATCCTTAAAGTGCAGTGTTTGATAATTGCAATTAGTGATGCATTTTAACTTGCATTATTCAATATGTCATACATTGTATCACTATAAGCCGAATCATAGCTCAGCCGCAACAACAGTTTTTATAATCGTATATAACCCATGGTAGGTACCCCCTGATAACTTGGGTGTCTTTTTTTGGTTCTTGAATGATATTTCACTGATTATGGTATACAATTTTGCCCAAAAGTGTCCGAGGAAAAAATTTGCAAGCATCGGATTTTATTTTTTTTTTTGTCCTCCTTGACCAAAACACCGGCATCAGTGTTTTGCAAATTTGTTCCACCCCCCCCCCCCCCCCCCTGTCCTTTATGCTATTTTTCACATTTGTTTCTATTATACTTTCTTTTTTGACACAATATATACTAACTGCCCACAAATCTGAAAAGTTGAAATGGTGTTGGAGTGGGGAAGGGGGGGCGGGGGCGAGGGCTTTGTGGCTTTTTTGTGGAAAGAGTGCTTTTGGAAATCAGAAATGATTGATTTCGTTCTCAGCCACGAAGTATTGTCTATGGTTATCAATCATATCTTTCGGGCGTACAATTTTGGCCCCATAAATCATTCCTCTTTCACTTGAAATGCTGCTGTCAATGGAGCTTATCAGAGATGGGGTTCCAAGGAGATATTTCGAAAAAACGGTCGAGAGGGAAAAAAAATATTCTTTCGTCATGATGGGTCAATTTGACTCCATCTTGGCCTAATATTCACTGTCTTCATATAAGTATAGTTTTGACTGTGTCCAGGGCCGATTTGAGAGTGTGTGCGGGTTATTAACCCCAGGGCCAGAAACTTTTTGGGGTCGCGGGCCTGGCCAGGGAGTCTATGGCTCCTGGGTTAGGTTCGGGTACCCCAAAGTTCCGCGTCGTATAGTACCTAAATTTTAAGAAAGGGCTCTATATCAAATGGCATCAAATGGTTCTCTGCATTTGGCCAACGGTTGTAGCTTTGGGCTACACGATTCTTGGGTGATAACCCTATTACGTCAACTTGAAGTCATAATGTTATCACCAGAAGAATTGTGCAGCCAGAAGCTATATCTCTGTGTCACTAAATGGTCACTGGTGAATTTGTAAATTTTAAACACACTGTTGAAAACGTCATTTGACGGCCAAAAGATAACGTGAATTTTCATCCTAAAGACCGTAAGAAGACTCTATTTAATAGCAGATTTCAACTTTTCTTGGAGGGAACCCCAATCCCCCATCACTGTTCGTGCCTTCTGTCCTCGTAGAAACACACCCCGTGACAACCCCCCCCCCCCCCCCCCACACACACACACAATTTCGAAAGGGTCCTGTAAGTTGGCGTAACAGAACAAACCCATGACCCGAATTTTCTCTCCCCGGCCCTGCCTGCGTCACACTAACAGCTTGCTTATCCAACATTTTAAGTTCGTAATTTTATTTTATTTTAAAGAGTTTGAGACAGATTAATCAGTCTAAGCGGGGGCCCACAATTACTCAGATTAAATATGCGATACGAGTCGCGGAAATAGTGTTAAATACCCTCCCTGAGCAAAAGCTCATAATTGGCAAATATTTGCAGACAATACAGGAGATGAATGAATAAAAATCAATCAATCAATCAATGTTCACAAGATTCGACCATTGTTTTCAGTTTTTAAAATATCAGTTCAGTTCGATAAAACCATTGATGGAAATTACGGATACAAAGTCAATATGTAGAAATTCTTCTTACAAGCTCTCCGGCCACCAGTCTAATTCTGTGAGATATTCGCCGTTGTTATAGCCTGGAACCAGTTTAGCTCTCAAATAGGTTATGGCCTGTGTTTAGATTCACTCTAGGGAACTCGGTGGCTCAATAGGCAGAAATGGAGGCTGCAACTGATATATTCTAGGCAACTGAATTTGAAAAAGTCTCTAAAGATTCATTTACTGTGAATCAAAGCAATAAATGTTGCTCAATTGAGACTTGATTTGAACGACATTTTGATAACATTACAATCAGAAATGAAGACTCATCACAGCCATAGTGTTATGATTACGCTGGGTAGTTCCACAAAATTATGTAGAATAGCTTGATGTTTTCCAGGAGAATTAAATACTTATTGATTGGAACATCTATAACTGAGGCAGGAAAGAATGCATTTATATCTTTGTAAGTAAAGAAACATCGCATTACATCAAGGGTCGGCAACGCGCAAATTTCCACAAAAGGTGAGTAAACATACAACCCATAACAACGTCGAATTCCGAAAAGGAAGATCTGGTAAATATCCCCGACAGCAGATGGTGTAAAGTAATGTTCCTGAGAATTTTCAACTCAAATATCAAGACAGGGTGGATGGTCCAAGTAAGGGAACTAATAGAGACTTGGACCTAGACGTTGGGGCAAACCAGGATAAAAAATCGTCAGAGAAAGGGTCATGGAGGATGGTAACCTTAATTGGCGAGAGGGGGTCAAATCAACGAGGTCTTTGGGTGGTCTGCGTGATAAAGAGAAGACTGGTTTTGAAGAGTATCTTGATGGAACCTTTGGGGGGTCGGTGTTGTTCAAGCTGAGGTCGCGGTCCCTGGAACTGAGGTGAAAAATTGGGAAAAACAGTGAAAAGGAGTGCCAGATGTGTAATTTGGGCGTGGTGGAAACCCTGGAACATTTTCTTCTAGAATGCCCAAAATACCAGTCTAAAAGAATATGATTCACTGGGGGTATAATGGTGAAGTGGGATGGGAGAATGAAGCCATGTGGTTAGTGGAAGACTCAATCGGAGAGATTAGGAAGAATGGGGCAAGGGGTGACATCAAGCAGTTCGTCTCCGAGTGTTGGGAGGAGAGAAGAAGCTTGGGAATAGGGAAGTAGTTGGGAGTACAGGAGTAACCAAGGCCTTCGCATCCGAGAACCGCGACAAATCGGCGGCCGGCCAAAGTGTTATTATTATATTACTGGTGACCCGAGAGCGCGCTCTATTTGTTCAATGATTTAAGTTACAAAAAGCCATAACTGGAAAAATATAATTCAAACCAACACACCCTTTCTGTGTGCACAAGCTCCAGCCATGGCTCTTCAAAACAAACCATATAAATGCAATCCGCGGCGTCGCTAATGGGATTTTAGGGTGGTGACACACCTGAATATTTTTCTGGTCGAGACATTTTCGTCTTGATTGGTCTTCGTAATCGATTCGCTCTTGCTCGTTGTGTACATTCTTAACCCTTTCAACTCTGGTGGTATCTTCCATGTCAGTTCAAATTCAGCAATTGGAAGAGTCCATATTCACTATTTGGGGGTAGAGCAATTAATATTTAATATTTTCAACGTGCAGCCCTGGGGCTCCACGTTGAAAATATTGATTGCTCTTCCCCACACAATCAGTAAGCAGCCATCCTTCTTGATGAAATTATGGCGTATCATGTACCTGGGCCGGAAAAGCGGTCTCTTGTGTTCAAAGGGTTAACATGCCAGATTTGATACTCTGATTAAAGTCACACACACTGTCGGTTATACAACAGTGAGGTCTTCACTATCCGATTCGGTCTGTTGGGGCCCAACATGATTGATTTATTAGAGTACCGGTACAGTATGTGTTAATTAAATAAGTTGAGTAACGACAACTAAATGCATATTTTATTTATACTAAATGCATATTTTATTTATACTAAATGCATATTTTTGTTTCTCCACAAATACAAAAAAGTATTAAATAAGATCCCCATTGACTAATCTTCCAACTACATCATCAATGCATGCTTTCGAATATTTTATCAGTTGGGACTTAGGTCATCTGATTATAGTCGGGGGACATCAGGTTTTTATCCCTTCTCCTCGAAATGATCTCCACGTACCTGAATGCAATGCGACAAAGACAGTGAGACTACTTATGGAAGCAAAGTTAATCTACAATAATTCTTCTTGTTCAAAGATCTAAGTTACAAATGTTTATAACTGGAAAAATGGTGCCAAGCAACACCTTAAGTACCAGGATGTGTTGTTTTCTAGGGATTAAACGACCACTATTCGCGATACCTCCTTTTCGGCACCCCTATCATAAGTTGTCTTCAAGCTGGCATCCCAACTGTTCGAACTATTACACTACACTAACCAAGCGACTTGAGAGTGCGGGGTCTCAGTGGTGAGAGCATGGATATTAAACCGAAAGATCGCCTTTTGACATCTTACAAAAATAACTACCTTGTGTCCTTGAGTAAGACACTTAAACCCGATTGTCCCTGTGGTGGAAGGTTGCACTGTGTAGTACACGCCGATGGTGCACTCGCTTTCAACCACTGCTAATTTTGTTTCTTCAGAGTTAGTACGCTGGTGAGCCTGACAGTTGCTCGCCGCTACTCAGTAGTTCTCTCTGTGTAACGGTCCGACACGATGTGAGTATGTCACACCTAATAAACAAACAATCAAAAAACTAGGGAGTATGCCGATAAGAAGTTTGACTTCACGTGGGTGAAATAAAAGAATTCAGAATAATGAGCGAACACGACCAGGTCCTTCGCTCTAGCCAGATCTCAAAGATGAACAGCGAATTCCACAGTGAAGCGACAGCTGGGGAGAACGAAGTGCGAAAAATACTATCACTGAAATGAAGAATGCCGAAGAAGAGACCATGGGTTGAAACTTCGGAAGAGAGCAAATGCCAAAGAGAAGGAAAGCAATCTCCATAACATCAACACAATAAAATTACTAAAAACTAGAGAAACAGAATTTACTGCATCCAGTAAATTCCGGTGTGTGTGAAAAGGGTTAAAGTATCAGGAAAATACTGTATAGAAAGAGAATTTATGGAGGCTTATTTTCGGGAGTAAAATAATTTTAAACAAATCAGAATTTTTTTTTGTTTACAGATATTCATACAGGAATCAGAACAATTTTTCTAAGAAACCGGAAAGGGCATATATGTGCACAGCATTTAAAGGGTTCGTTCAAGAAGTAAGAAATCGACATTACTGGCTCTGCCACTTATTTGAATGATGACATACGTGTATAATCTTCAGAGTTGTTATAAAATGCAATTCCTAATAGTTCTGAAAAATGTGCACTTAATGACCTCTGTGAACCGCATTGAGGTGGACCATATTTCAAGCCCCAGCAAGTTCCACTAATTCGGTGTAGGTCCCATGGCTATATGTCATACCAAGCCAGAAGTATGAACATAAACCACTTTAAAAATATCGTCACTACACCAGATCTGCCATATTTGTAGATGACGGCGAATATTCATATTAGCTAGAAAATATTAAGGTACATGGTGCCTCTGGAAAATATATTGCAAGTGAAAGAATTCAGTAATGTTGGAATATAAACGTAAAAAGGCCTTAAAGGCCCCCAAGAGCCTGTCTGAGGGATTATTGGCATTGACAAAATACCAGGGTTCCAGCGATGGCCATATGTGTTTAGAGCAACATTGTGAGAATGGAAAGGGTTATCTGTACTCTCGTATTGCATAAAGTAAAATTTAAATTCTCCATTTTAACCCATTAAAAACAAGCTCATTCCAATGAAGGATCATAAGCTATCTTTTTCAAGCAAAAATGAAAAAAAAACAATAAAAATTGAATGGGAATTTCTGTGAATAACGCTGGCCGGTTTGTTCCGTTACATTGGGTAAAGGGTTAAAAAGCAAGCCATTTAAAAAAGTACACAGCGTCATGGTGCCCCTTCGAGGGCAATCGGGATGACGTTCCTTGCCAAGGACACAATACAGATACACATGGCTACGCTAGAACCATAAACCTCTTTCGTTGAAGTTCCACGTCGTAACCTCATCGCCATCACGCACCTGTCTGATCCATTTAACCCTTTACCTAACATGAAAAGCAGACGACACCTGCAAACAAAATTCTTGAATAACTCATTTTTTGTCTCAAAAACATAGATTGTGACCCCTCATTGGATGAGCTCGTTCCAAAGAGGGGTCATACCGTTTGCTTTTGAGACAAAACATGAAAAAATAATGAAAATTAATTGGCGATTTTTGTGAATAGCGCTGGCCGGTTTTGTCCGTTACGTTGGGTAAAGGGTTAAAGGTCTTAAAATGCATCTAGGGCCATAAAGAAGCCGTGTGGGAAATAAGAAGATGGCTGGGTCTCAAGAATGGAGGTTGTGAACAGTGGAGCAATGTGACAGAAAACGAACAAAACGTTCTGCTGTCATCAGTTAAATGAAAGCATTTGGACTAACATTGAAGTATTAAGAGGGTTAAAAAGAGACCATTTAAATATTCCATTTTATTAAATTATAATTGTGATAGGTGTTTCGAGAAAGCCATTCACCGTCTTTGCTTCATGAAACCCGTCGATCTTGAGCTCAGTGAGCTCTGTCAAACAAGATATAATTGGTTAAATTTATAGTTACACAAGAGAAAAACAGAGAGCTTGGAGAAATTTCTGTTGTACTACCAGAGTGCTAGGGGTTAAAGGACAATACTCAAATTTGAAGTTGGACTTGGCCATAAGGGTTAAAAGCTATTTTCAGCTAATAGACCAACAAACACTAGTCAAAATTTCACGGATGATTTGGTTTAATTGGTCTAAAACATGTTATTCATATTATGCATTTTAATGTAAAAATCAAACTATTATTCTACAGTCCAGATGAGAGAAACATTTTAATACAGACCAAGGTACAACTTAAAGGAGCTATAACTCTTCAGGAGAGCTATAGCTCTTCCATGGAAGTAGACCAAAATTATTAATTTATAATAATAAAAACTAGGTTATAAGCTCTTTTGCCCAATTAGCCTAACAGAGGTAATTAAAACTAATCTCAAAATACAATATACATGAGCTCTTTAGGAGAGTTTAGCTCTTTAAGAGAGTTCAGTGGGAGTGGTAGCCCGCACTATCAGTACTTTGAGAGTAGTGAATGTAGTCAACTTGCCAAAGCTGCGAACTGAAGTTTCTCAGCTGACTACGCGCTTTTGTACACCGGTGGGATGAAACGGCACCAATCAGAGACATTCTCTTAGTGGCACTTTGGCACCAAGTTTTTCTGCACTCTCAATGAGACGGAGCCCAGCACAGAGAAAGACTACAGAACTCCTCTAATAAATGAGTTTTAAACAGTCATAGCACTAACACTGTTAACAGTACAGTCAACCATTTCAGTATTGCATCTTTTACCGGCATCCTGACAGCTTTGTGATAGGTTTCAACAATTATTCAGTGCAGTGTTATGGAAAGGGTTAACTTTATTTTCACTGAAATAAAATATTTGGAACCCACATTGAAGCCTTGAGAGGGTTAAAAGCATTGAACTGAATAATTTATACTTTATTTCCTTGCAAAGCAAAGGGTTTCTCTCAACTTAGATCCAGGAACTTACATCCGATTGTAATAACAAGATTACATTTAATGTTTGTCAGCTGACTCCACTGATGTTTACATTGTCTCCAGTGTGAATAACGTAACATAGTATTGCTTGGGGATAATTTACTGTATCAGGAAATTGGAGGCTGTGAAAACACCGTGGCCGACTGGGCCATACTCAATAGCCCTAGCGACCTGCAAAACATAGGTGGCCGAGAAGTTGTGACCAGTATGCCAAACATCAGCGAGTTAGGATGATTCGTTTTCGAGTTATCGTGAGGACAAGGAATTGCATAGAAGAAGAAGAAGAAAAAGAAGAAGAAGAAGAAGAAGAAGAAGAAGAAGAAGAAGAAGAAGAAGAAGAAGAAGAAGAAGAAGAAGGAATTGCATAGAAGAAGAAGAAGAAGAAGAAGAAGAAGAAGAAGAAGAAGAAGAAATCGTACAAAAACAATTGTCTGTGTGTTTCACACAGACTAATAATAGAGTTTTGTTCAGTAAACGAAACAAATTGTCTGATATTGGTAGTACGACAATCGGTAGGATGTAGTAATCTCAAAGTTCGTGAAAGGAACTACTCACAATGTTTATCAAGAAGCAGTTGGCAAGCAAACACACTTTCAACCATGCCTACTATACTTCACTTTAATCACCCTGAGTATCAAAAAGGGCATTCGACTCTAGGTTTGAGCTAAGATCAGGAGTTTACAACGTATCATAAATTATAATAGTATTAGAAGTCCCTCCGCCGATTGTGTAACCTCTTGTCTAGCTGGGTGATAATTGGAGTTGTGTGCACAAAATGTTGTTCATGAAACACTGCCATACGTAAAATACGTTAGAAACGAATACTCGAGAGTTTCTCAGTTACAGTTCTCGGAAAGAGGAACATGTTAGCAGTGTTGGTCACAGTCGATCACATCATCCCTTCAGTGCAACAAGAAGCGATCTGTAGTGCTTTAGCACTGCAGATGACGCATTGTTGTACTCAACCCACGACATGAGAGTGAGTGGTATCCATGGTATAAATCAGAAAGTACTAGCAAACCCATGTAGTGTTGATGGTATTATATCACTCTAGTGATAATTAACCCTTTACCTAACATGAAAAGCAGACGACACTTGCAAAAAAAATTCTTGATAACTAATTTTTTTCATTTTTTGTCTCAAAAACATAGGTTATGACCCCTCGTTGGAACGAGCTCGACGAGCTCGTTCCAACGAGGGGTCATAACCTATGTTTTTGAGACAAAAGATGAAAATATTTTGAAAATTAATTGGCGATTTTTGAGAATAGCGCTGGCCGGTTTTGGCCGTTACGTTGGGTAAAGGGTTAACAGTTGAGATAGCGGTCTTCGGAGACGTTGGTAGTAAACGCTGGACGTCGTAGTGATTTTTTAATACCATCAGCGATTCCTTGTGGACCTATTAGCTGTTTTTGAACGGGAAAAGATAGAGTAGTGTGAGTGTCAAAGTGAGACGAATGGCCAAAACAAAAGTGAAATCTGATTTGTTGATAGGTTTCGTTTTCTTCGGTGTATTTCATTGACTGATTCAATCCACATGTAGTAGTTATTGAGCATTTGAAACACGAACGCAAGTTGAATATTCTTCTTCACTTTCAAGGTACATCCCAATATAGAATATACCCATAGAGAATCAATCTATGAGATCACACCCACAGGTTATCATAGAACAAGGCCTGAATGGATTACCAGACATTCACCAGGCTTAAAACAAACCAAAATGGTTATAGACTTTCGTTACAACACTTCTATAAACACTATACGCAGGAGCGTAACTATGGGGAAGTTGGGTAACACCTCCAATGATTGTCGAGTCGGGACAAATGAATCTGGATTGGAGTCTTAGATATCAATTCGCTCTTGCTGTACTTTCTTACGGTTCTAGATTTGCTTCTTAGACTAATATCATTGGTCCCATTTAAATGAAAGTCTGTGGCTCATTGTGATATTGGAGTCCCAGCATAGCCAATTTTGAGTCCGGTACGTGCTAATTAAAAAAACAAGTTGGGAAGCCCATGCATCACGTCTACTACATAACTTGTGTTTATCCACAAACAAATGAGTTTTTTAATTATAATAACTATTGACAAATATTCCAACTGCACCATCAATGCATGCCATAGAAGAATATTTCTTCAGTCAGGACTTGAGTTATGACAGTCGGGACAAATTGGGTTTATACCCCCCCCCCCCCCCACCCCACACTTCAATCGGTCATCTTGGCGACGCCACTGAGGACACGTATTCATGAACACTGCATGTGTTTCATAAAACCACGTCACATTTTAGGAATCGAATACAGTCGCATTCAAGCAACAAAATGGACGTCGGAAACAATTTTGCCCTAAGCAACATGCACACTGAGACAAATAACACAATAGCAAGGCGTTATAACAATAACATTCCAGCTCACACAGTGTTTTCTTGGCCCCTCGGGATAACTTCCACTGGAAATTAAGTCCTAAAAGTTTTTTTAAAAAAGAAGAAATTTTAAATCTCGCATCTTATTATTGTGGTATGTTTCATGTCCAGGTAAAATGCCTTAACCCTTTGAACTAGCGGTATCTGCCGTGTCAGTTCAATGAAAGCAATTGAAAGAGTCCATATTTATTATATGGGGGTAGGCCAATTAATATTTTCAATGTTCAGTCTTGGGTCTGCACGTTGAAAATACTGATCGGTCTGCCCCATCCTTTAACTTAGAAGCCATCCATCCTACTTAATGAAAGTATAACGTATCATGGCCTGGGCCGGTAAAGAGGCCTCTTGTTTTCAGAGTGTTAATGAAAGACAAACCATGTTGAAAGTAAAATACTTATATTTATCGCAGTCTATCACGATCACTTCTTGCTCTATAATTTAAGTTCGCAAAGTCGCAAATAAATAATTCTTTTATAATAATGAATGTACTCATTAATTATGTTTGTTATAATACTTTGTAAATATATTCATCCTTTCGGGAAAGGTTATTTTATTAGTCCGTTTGTTAGAGTATGTTTGTGAGTATGTTACATATTAAAGCAAAATACAATAGGGGCATACGTAATAATAATAACATTTTGGCCGGCCGCTGATTTGTCGCGGTTCTCGGATGAGAAGGCCTTGGTTACCCCTGTACTCCCAACTGCTTCCCTATTCCCACGCTTCTTCTCTCCTCCCAACACGAACTGCTTGATGACATCCCTTGCTCCATTCTTCCCAATCTCCACGATTAGCATATTAACCCTCTCCTTTGAGTCTCCCACTAACCACATGTCCTTCATTCTCCCATCCCACTTCCCTATTATACTCCCAGTGAATCTTATTCTTTTAGACTGGTATTTTGGGCATTCTCGAAGGAAGTGTTCAAGGGCCTCCACCACGCCCAAATTACACATCTGGCACTCCTTTTCACTGTTTTTCCCAATTTATCCCCTCAGCTCCAGTGGTACTGGAATTTACGACCCGAGTTGGAGTTTCCCTGTATTTCACAAGATCAGAAGGGAAAACACCCAAAAGGGTCGTTGATTCCTGACCTCATAGTCTACGCCACTTGTATTCTGTATGTATACCACGATTCAGCTTGAATAAAGTGAATGAAACTAATATTTTTACAAAAAATATCTCCTTCGACGGTCTGTTTACATTCTTGCTTCACACCGTTTTGTGGCAAAGCATTTCATCCATGTCATAATGTTACTCAGGTACGTAATGATGAATCAGATGCAATCTTACATGATGTTCTTACACGCAGGCCGGATTCTACGCGTGGTGTACTTAGCATATTTTCAATGCCCGTGGTGTATTGAGCAAGGCTGACTACACACAGCAACCAAGGTATAATGGTTCAACTCCATTTACAATAAACGAAGACTGGATTATTTATTCTGTATTTCTTTATTGGAGTTTATCGACACTTTCAACTGCCAGAGTAACCCCGTGGATGAAGGGGAGTATATCGCGAGAACTATCTAGTAGCGGCCGGCAGCTATTTGCCTCCCAAACGTACTTACTCCGTAAAAGTATGGTTAGCATCGGTTGAAGGCTTGTGCACCATCGACGAGCAGTACGCCTTTGAATACAGCGCCATCATGCTCAGCGTGGGCAATCGGAATTAAGTGCCTTGTCCAAGGACACAACGTAGTTATCGCTAGTGAGGATCAAAACGTAGACCTTTCGAGTCGAAGTTCATTCTCTAACCACTGAGACATCGCACTCCCGACTGGAGTATTACTAAAATGCAAGTGGAGTTCTCACCTAGACATTATCTTTCATTCTGTTGAGAAGTATAGGCAGTGGTCTGTTGTGTGAAACACAACTCGCATTTAAGGGAGTAACTATAGGGGTGTAGAGAGTGTGGCACTTCTCGTCGGGGGGATTGCAGTCTAAGGTAGAATTGCTACTTTAATTTATGTCACACACGCAATCGGTCTCATGTAAATGGAGGTCTGTGGCCGATTCGGTCCCAGCATAATCAAATCCCGGTGAACGTCTGCGGTACGCGCCAATTAGATAAGAAGTTGGGAAGCCAAGGCATCACGATTTCAACAAGTATTTATCCACAAACAATGTTTTAACTGTAATCCCCACTGACAAATATTCCAACTACACCATGAAGGCATGACTTCGACTTAATGATGTAGATGGAATATTTTATCAGTCGGGACCTGGGTCACGACAGTCGGGATAAATAGGGTTTACACGCTCATCTTCGCGACGCAGCCTTCATACTCCATATCCTTCATTATATTTATGGTGCTATATAAGTAAAAGTTATTGAAATTCCAAGTCTGAAATCCCGTAATACGATACACACATTATACACCAGAAGATTGTGGTCTACAGAATACGAAACAAATACGTGCCAGGCATGGATGGTTCGTGAAAGTCAGGTACCGCATTCGTACCAGAACAGATCCTAAAACATTTCAGGAGAACAACTTGAGGTCAATTTGCTTCAGATATCCAGGAACAAACCTAAGAATTCAAAACACTTAAAAATAATACAGTGACAACGTTACTTGGAGGAAAAATCCTAACACTGTCTTCGCGGGCAAAAATTAACTTTCCATGCCGACTGGAGCAGCATGATTACCTTTTGAAGTTTACGTGCCCAGAAAGTTGAGGAATAACAATATGAAACCAACGAAGAAATATCAGGCTGAGAGTATATATGCCAGTTTAGTGACTTTAGGGCGAGTTCCCACTCCAACCCACATCCCCTCGCAAGCCACCCAGGATACGCTGCTGATTAAGCTGAATTGTTCTAGACTTCCCATAGGAGGCTTTGTACCAGCACGCATAAGTAAGCCTAGCAATACATCATTTACTTCCCCTTGTTTAAAAAGTTACCGAAAATTTTAAGGTTAAAATTTCGAAATGTTAGCGATTTTGTATCATCGATGTGCGCATCATTTCACACTACGGGCATTTTCTACAGAGTAGTATAAGAATACAGAAGCTGTCTTTTTATATCTTTTCCCCAATCAGTAGGAATGTTTGACTATTATTCTCTGAAGAAGTCTATTTAAAAACAAGAAAACGGCGTTTTAGCTATCTTTTGATGTTCTGTAACTTTTTTCTGTCAATTATATCAACAGCGTGCGCATCATGAGTAATAACAGACGCTAACCTCCCCATTAATGTAAAAGTCTAAGGGGTGAGATTTGCAATCTTTTTCCCTGAGAAGATTAAAAAAAATTGCAAATTACTCTAAAAATACATTCGCTAAACAAAGAACCATAGTGTACATTTAGTGTTGGTGAGTGGGATACTGATAGATATTCTTAATGTCAGATTATCTGTGAACTAGTTGCTTCGGATTAGCTTTCCATAGAAACCCTAGTTTCCTTTTGTTACTTTTATAAACAAAAACAACAGACAGCTCAGAGAGCTGTCTGTTGTTTTCGTTTAATAAAAGTAACAAAAGGAAACTTTGCTTTCTTTTCTACTTATATCAAAGGTGTTTCCCCAACAATTACTTGCTTCTTAATTGGACCTCCCTCGCTTATCTAATAATTTCAAGGTAGATACTTTTATCGAAAGTCGATATTCATGACGACTTAATTCAGGTATGAATCTCACCCGAGTTCCCCCCTCCCCTCACATCGGTCAAACAACTGATGACAGCGCATTTCGGCGAACAAGAGAAACATACATTTTGCCACTATTTTCGCCAAGACACCGCCAACTGGTTTTTACCTGACCCTATTCATAAAAATATCGACATAACACCGCTTGCTTTGTTGCGAATGATTTACTGTAAAAATACATTCACTGAACAAAAAGCCAATGAGGGCATTCAGTATTGGTAGGTGTGATTCTGATAAATAATCTTAATGACGGATTATTTGTGATTAACTAATTACCTAGCCATAAAAAACAAGTTTCATTCTTTTACTTTTAATAAACGAAAGCAACAGACAGTTTAGAGGGTTGCCTGTTGTTTTCGTTTATTAAATGTAAAAAAGAAAACTTGGATTCATTTTCTACTGATGTCATAAGTGTTTTCTCAACAATTACTTGCTTCTTAGTTGGGCGTCTAATAATTTCAAGGGAGATAACTTTATCGAAAATCGATTTTCATGACGATATAAGTCAGGGATGCCTGCCCAACTAAAAGTTTGTTAGAGACTGTAGATATATTGCGTCCATTGACAGTCACATTCAACCCCATGCGACAGGTTTGACCACGGAGGATGGTGCTAGGTACAAAGGCGTGGGGCACGAGGCCGGTACACTCGCCTTCAACCGATTCCAATCCCACTCACGTCAGATAAGTAAATTGGAGAATCCATTACAAGATTACTCCAGACTTCCTTCACCGATAAAACTGACTGACACGATAAGAAAAGTGTCGTTAAAACTCAATTAACTAACTTCGATAGTCACAGTCCGTGTGTATGGCACATACTGAACAATTTTCCATCCCCCAGATACGCATGTGCCAAAAACCCTGTTGAGACAATCATCTAATTTACTGAAGCGATCAATGGAGAAAAATAATAAATTTCCATTTTCTAGAAAAGATAAATTTTCTCATCATAGACGGACGTATGGACAAATTCTATATAAAATCTCCTTTAATATGGTATCAAATACTTTTTGATTAAAATATATTTAGATGTTTCCAATTTTATTTTAATTTTTCACAATTTATTCCCGTGCATTGCCATATAAATTCGTTGAAATTCATCGACGGGTCCTACTTCAAAGTTAAATATAATAAATCTTGAAGACAAAACTTGGACGGACGTACGCTGAAATAGAGCAAACCCTAATTTTTGTTTTGCTATAAAAATATATCAGGTGTGATATTGTTTTGATGTTTCCATTTAACTTTGAAAAAAGGTGATTTTTTGTGTTTTCTGTCGAACACCGACTAACGTTAACAGCTTTCTAAACCAAAGTCTTTACCGTTGGACACCACAACCGTATTTTCTACAGACTAGGAAAATACAAGGTGTTCACAGTGGCGATATCGCATATGGTTATAACAATTTAGGTTATAGTAAATCTTTGCTGTGTGTCTTGTTTTTTTAACAATTACTCAATAACAGGTAGCAATTCTATAGAAAACCCGAAAACCCACATGCTGCATTAGTGATATGGAGTCCTGCATAAACCACTCAAGTCGTTGAAATTGTCCCAAACCAACTTTGAGAATGTGCATCCGAAATCACCTAAATTGTTCTACATTAGGGTCAGGTTGTCACGTATATGTAACATAAATAGAAATCCAGCAACAACTATGTAGAGACAGAGAGTGTTTTTGCAAGGGAGATAGATCATTTTTTTTAATTTAGTTTTATATATGTGACATTATAATATGGAAGAAATATAAAACCAAATGATTTAAAAGTGCCGTGGTGGGGATTAAATGAAGTGTTAATAAATTTGAGTGCTTGTAATAAAAACCACTGTCAGTTTTAAATTGTCTTTTAATCTACTTGTTAACTGAGTGAACCAGGAAGTTTATAAACTGTCTGACTGAGTGAACCAGGAAGTTTATAAGCTGTCTGACAAGTTCAGTAATTTTATAAATTTAATGATAGTAGGCATTTACCATAATACACATACGCGGGCACATGCATGCGTGCGTGTATGTGGGTGTGCGTATCGCACGTGATATCCCCATACACATATACATTGTTTCTTTTAACTCTTTACCTAACACGGTGACCAAAAAAAAAACTCAAGAAAATTAACCATATCCATATCTGTGTAATTTTATTAAATAATTGAGATTTCATTTTGGAAAAAAATAGAATTGAATTTTTAGTTAAATGCCGTGTAAGGTAAAGGGTTAATCAAATATCATGGTGTATACGCATGTTCTTTAATATATTTGAGATATTTGTGTAAAAAAATTTGTTACATACTGAATGTTAAAGTTTTCAAATTTTATTGAATAAAGCCATTCACTGAAATTTTTGTTTATGTTTATTGTTACCATTGGCT
The DNA here is from genome assembly GCA_031216915.1 of Pictodentalium vernedei. Taxonomy (NCBI): domain Eukaryota; kingdom Metazoa; phylum Mollusca; class Scaphopoda; order Dentaliida; family Dentaliidae; genus Pictodentalium; species Pictodentalium vernedei. The sequence goes on from CM062291.1 coordinate 182,653,144, forward strand.
GCTAACAAAATAAGCAGTCAAATACGATGCATGTGCATTGAAGCATATATATCCACGGGCGACAACTCGAAAATACGAAATGTACTACATCATTGGATATAGTTGAACATGGTAGAGGGGGTGGTCTTCAAAAAATTCCTATACACAGGGCTGGGGTGGGTGGGTGGTTCCGCCACGAAAAAAAGTCACTGTTCTTCCTCTTCCTCTAAAAATTATACATTTTTCTATCTAGTTACACTCTTAGGTGATTTAATGGTGTTTGGGTAGATAGTACATATGTGGCATAGTAGTATGACTGATAACTATTTGTTGTAACTCACATTTGGTGAGACGGTGACAATCAAACAGTTGGTTGTCAATATCGGCAAACCACAACCTGTTTCTTGATAAAGCCATATAATATAAATGAGAACTGTATTTTGGAACAAATGTCAATTTAAACACAATGTGAGCTACCAGTTTTGTTCCTGTTCCTTAGAAACTACTTCTTCGGCAAAGATTACAACAGTCTGACAAAGAAATTACAGTAACTTAACTTCATTCCTGTAAGAGTACTCATTCTGCCCATGAACTTAGTACTGCATAGCAGAAAAGTTTTCATATACTGCAAAAGTTTAAGAAAGAAAAACAAAACTAAACTAGAGTGATGTCACGCATGCAGCCCGACTGTCCCAGGAATGGCAATGCTTAGATGCAAAACTGTCGGAGCCATTTTTTGTTAACAGTTTACCTAACGAATCTGCCATATCTGCACTCGTGATATACAAAATTTGCTATTCAAATTTTATTTTTCATTTCTCTACTTCAGAACATACCTCATGACCTATTAATGGAACAAACTTGATGAGCTTGTTCCAATAAGGAGTAATAAGCCATGGTTAGAAGTAAATGAAAAATGAAAAAATCTGATCTTTCAGAAAAATAATTTGTACTGTTGGCTTCAACTTGTGTTAGGTAAAGGATTAAAGATGCAGTACATAAAGCAATGTTGGGCTATATGAGTCAATTTTCTTTTTTGCATGTAATAACTACCAATTCTTCAAAATGCATTTTGGGAATTGTTTGTGTGTGTGGGGGGGGGGGGGGGGAGGAGGGGGGGGGGGGGAGTTGTGGAATCTATATTGCAACCTGGCCTGTATTACTAGCTGGAAAATACACATATCAAATTTGGTTGAAAACAAATAATCCAAACTGGAGTAAATCAATTGTTTGCAGACAGATGGACGGACGAAAGTCATGACTATAGCCCTGACTATAGTAAGGCTAAAAATGCATTTTCTACCAAAGAAAAAATATTGCATGAATGGCCCTGGGTGAGGAGGAGGTGGGGGTGAGGGTGAGGGGTGGGGGAGAGTGGGGGGTGTGTTAGGGGAGTCCATTTTTTTTTCCACATGTGGTCAGTCTAAATCCTTCAGAATGCATTTTGAGCAGAAAAAAAAATACCTAACTGGCACCATGGGTGTGGGGGTGGGGGGTGGTGTTTGTCTGGGTTTTTAAACACAAACTTTAACCAAAACTGTAAAACTGCATTTTTGACGGAAGAAAAAAAGTGCCTAATTGCCCCCCCCCCCCGATGGGTGGGGTGGGGGAGGGTGGGGGGTTATGTGAGTTTAAAAAAAGGTTCCGCATGTAGTGACTGTAAATAGTTCAAAATGCATATTCGAGGAAAGAAAAAAAAATGTCTAATTGGGGGGGGGGGGGGGGGGATAATTTCTGTCTGGATTTTTAACCACAAACTTTAACAAAAAAAGCATTTTTGACAAAAGGAAAAAAAAGGTTCTGCATGTAGTGATTGTAAATAGTTCAAAATGCATATTGGAGGAAATAAAACAAAATAAAATGCCTAATTGGGGGGGGGGGGGGGGGTGGTAGGGGGTGGTGGTGGTGTTTGTTTGGGTTTTTAACTACAAACTTGGAGTCACCCTACCAAGCTACAATGAAATCCCTTCATAATTATGGCCTGTGGAATATTCTAAGGGTTTTCGGGCTTCGGGCCTCTGTTGCCGTCACAGTTGCCCAAAAGGGGACGTTCTCATCTAGACATTATATGAAGTCAACCTATTAAGTTACAATGAAATCCCTCCATAAATATGACGTGTAGACTGTGCCAAAGGTTTTCGGGCTTCGGGCTCGGGCAGCCATCATGGTTGAATGATCACAACCAAAAGGGGACATTCTCATCTGGGCATCATGTGGATTGATCCTACGAAGTTACAATGAAATCCCTTCATCAATATGACTGTAGACTGTGCTGAAGGTTTTCGGGTTTCGGGCACCTGTAGCCGTCAAAGTTGCCCAATCACGTCCAAAAGGGGACTTTCTCATGTTGACATTATATGAAGTCAACCTATCAAGTTACAATGAAATCCCTCCATAAATATGACCTGTAGACTGTGCTAAAGGTTTTCGGGTTTTGGGCTCGGGCAGTTGTGACGGTTGATAGATCACGCCCAAATGGGGAAATTCTCATGTAGACATCATACGGAGTCATCGTATCAAGTTACAATGAAATGCATCCATATTAAACATGACCTGCAGACTGTGCTAAAAGTTTTTGGGTTTCGGGCTTGGGCAGCCATCACGGTTGACAGATCATGCCCAAACGGGGATGTTCTCATCTAGGCATTATACATAGGCATTCTATGAAGTTGCAATGAAATCCCTTCATAAATACGACCTGTAGACTGTGCTAATGGTTTTCGGGTTTTGGGCTCGGGCAGCCATACCGGTTGACCGATCACGACCAAAAGGGGACGTTCTCATGAAGACATGACCTAAAACCTGCATATGGAATTTCGTGACGATCAGACAAGAACTACCGGGTATAGCCTGTACTTGAAGGTTGAATAAAAAAAACTTTAACCACAAACCTTAACCAAAACTCCAAATGTCAACTGAACAGGAAAAGAGAAAAAAAAAAAAAATCCCACTTGAACCTTCAGTAAAAAACTTTAACCACAAACTTTAACCAAAAACTCTAACTGTTAACAGACGGGCAGACGGACGGACGGACGGACAAAAGTCATTACTATACCCCTTACTGTAAACAGTCGGGCTAAAAAGAGTAGAAAGCTAGACTAAACATAAAATCAAGTGATATACATTAAGGTGTATTGTAAAATGAATTAGAGCTGAAACGGTTAATCGATAAATCGATTAATCAATGATCAACATCTTGATCGATCCAAAAAATAATTGATCGATTAAACGTTACTTTTGAACTACTGTATTATATGGGTTACAAAGGAACAAACTTGCTCCAAAACAGGCAAACATTGTCACACTGACTCACATCAATTATATGAGACAGAGTAAAGCATGTAAGTTACTTGCTGACATAATCATCATACTGTATCAGTAGCTGGAAATGGTCATTCTTAACCCTTTACTCATTGCGAGTAGCAGAAGATATTTGCAAAAATAAATTAATGAATTACTAAAAATGTTCAATTTTTGTCTCAAAAACATATCTTATGAGCCCCCATTGGAACGAGCTCAACGATGACTAAAAATGACCGTGACAGTTTTACGGGTGGAGGAAGCCGGAGTACCCGGAGAGAACCACCGAGCAACGGCGAGCAACAGTCAGCTCCCCAACATACCAACTCCACACAAGAAGGGTTAGCATTGGTTGAAGACAGGTGCACCATCGACGTGCAGTACGCCTTAGTACACAGCGTCACCGTGCCCCCACGTGAGCAATGGGGGTGAAGTGTCTTGCCCAAGGACACAACGCGGTTGCCGCAGGTGGGATTCAAACCGAGGACCTCTCGGCTTGCAGCCTGCACCTCTACCAACTGAGCCACCGCGCCCCTTGAAAACATAATATACTACTCAAAGTTTGCTAAGCACCAAGTATAACCAACTGCCTGTTTTACGTTTTAGTTGAGATATTGTTACGAAAAGTGTGTATCTTTTATATTTAATTATATCTTTAATGATTTAAGCACAGAAATTGAGATTTTGTTTGTGTTTGACATTATTGTTTAGCTTTTGAATACGATAACCATGGAAAATGGATATTATTGGTAAAAGAGGAAATTTTTCAAATTTTCCAAAAAGTTGACGCAGCGAACTGATATGGGTTCAATATCGAGTATGAGACCCATTATTGTTAATTACAGCTTGACAACTCCTTCTCGTGCTCCCAATCAGGTTCCAGATGGTCCTTTGTGGGATGTTGTTCCATTCTTGGACCAGCATGGCACCAAGCTCTTGGACACTTCTTGGTTGAACTTGGCGGACTGAAATTGCAAGCTGCAACTCATTCCAGACATGTTCGATTGGATTGAGGTCAGGGGCCAGTCGATACGCTCAATCCCCTCCTTCTGTCGGTACTCCCGGACTGCAATGGCAACATGAGGACGGGCATTATCGTCCATCAGAATGAATCTATCACCCACTGCACATGCATACACTCTGACGTGGGCATCCAAGATCTCACCAATATACCGCTGTGCAGTCAATGTACCACTGTCAAGGACACGAAGCTCTGCATGTTCATCCCAGCCGATGCCGCCAGACATTATTGACCCTCCACCATAGCGGGCATGCTCAGAAATGTTGGCTGCATGGAATCGCTCTCCTGGTCTTCTCCATACCCTAGAACGCCTATCTATGTTGTCTCGGCAGTACCTTGACTCATCTGTAAGGACAGGTCGTCAATCTTCTTTGGTCCACCCAACGTGATCCATGGCCCATTCATGTCGTGCCTGGCGATGGTTCTGGGACAGCTGAATGCGAATACATGGTCTTCTCGATCGGAGACCACCTTCGTGCAACCTTGCCCGGATAGTCTGCGTCGAAACATTTACCCTGGATGCAGTCTGAAGGTCACTGCGAAGCTGAGTTGCTGTGTCAACGAGGTTCCTACGGGCCTGAATGATCAAAAACCGGTCTTCAGCTGCAGATGTTACCCTGTCTCTGCCACCACCATGTCGTCTGACTGGTGTGCCATACTGCCGAAATCTTGCCCAGGCTCTGGTGATCACCGTATGGTGCACACCAAGGGCTTCATAAACCTGACGATGGGTAGCCCCTTGTTCCAACATCCCTACAGCCCACCACATTTCTGCTTCAGACAAATGTCTTCTTACAGTTGCATTTGCCATATTCAATCATTAAATCACAAGGGTTTGTGTTGAAATGAAGACTGAATGCCCTACATATCTCATGTACACCTAGACAGTACACGAATACATCATGGAAATCAAGGGGCACATGCTTTCCATGACTGTCACGAAAAATCTGCCTGTCAAGAGAGCTAGTGTAAACACTGGGGACCATCTCAATACATTCCTCAATCATATCCACCAAAAATATTGCGAATGTGTCACAAGAAAATTTCACAATGATGTGTCAAATATGTGGTGCTTAGCAAACTTTGAGCAGTATAAATTTGAATGGAGATTTTTGTATACTGGCCGAGTCGGTTTTGTTTGAGAGGTTGGGTAAAGGGTTCATGCTGTAAATCATCAACGGTATGGCAATTATTCAGATATCTATTTGGACAAGTGATTAATCGATTAACCAAGGTTAATCCACGTGATTAATCGATCAAGAAAACCCCTAAACCGTTTCAGCTCTAAAATGAATGGGTGCAGATGAGTTGTGTATAGTAAGATAGTAAGTAGAGACAAATCAGGAAGAAAACTGAAAATTAGAATAGGAAAGTCTAACTAACGTTAACTGAGGAAGTAATAAGATGAGTAGATGTTGAAGTAAATGAGTTAAACAAAAGAATTCACAACACATTTTTTCAGAAATATGTTTCTCTACAGATGTGACCGCTACACGTACAAATGGGACCAGAATGTTGGCCATCCATATTAGGCCTAGTTTGGTTCATACATGCATAACTATATCCCCACCTCCCCGATTAATCCCATCTATTCTAGTCTACCCTGGACTCTTTGATTTTGAAGTGATATACCCGGTAGTCACTGTATGAAAGCCCATTTTCTTCAAGAAGTGCTTGAGATTATCTCTCGATCACGGCTAAGCATATCACTGCCCTGTTTGATGGCAGATTAAGACATGCACCGAACTACATTAGAGTCTACCCCGACCAGCCGACCAGGTTGAGATAAGTGAAAAAAGGACCCCAGTCTTATGCACCACGTAAAGGTAGTGGCATCGGTAACTGCGTGGTGCTTCAATACAAATTTAAGCAGTCTACCGGTTGCCCACAGAGCTGTGTCGTACAGGTCCACAGAATTGTGTCGTATCGGAAACGCATGCTTCAGAATGAATTTGATATTTAGTTGGGGTTCAAATAAGGATATATGATCAAGTTTGTCAGTTCCTCCACAAAAACATTGTGCTGGCTGGCGATGGTGGGTCGGAAAGATAGCATCAATACTGTGTACATGAATGTCCTATAGGCTATCGCCTTTTTCTACCCCATCACCCCATCTCAACTCACGACCATTATCCCACTGAATCTAAGTTCGATTCTAATGGTTACTCCAAGTGTCCTAAAGATGACTTAATATTGCTAGGTGTTATTGTATATTGCATGGGGGCCAAAAAACACTTTGCCAACATTGTGTCAGTGAGCAACATCCTACACATCTATTCAAGTTAATGAATATAATTGAGCTTGTCAGATCAATAACCCATGCTGAAACACCAATTTGCAACAATTATGTACCATTAAATTATTGCGGACTTTAAGTATTTATCTTATTTATCTCTGGTTTTGCTCAAAATCTGCTCTACTTTTTTTTAAATTTTTGTTTGTTAAATATCTCCCTTTTGTGTTGTAATAAAAAGTGGAAAAGCAGAAACGGATCAGTAATATGTCTAAAAACTGGAGTTTTGTGCGAAGGATTCATTTTAGGGGTTTGAACTGGGTTGAAGGGGGTGGGTCGGCCACAGGAAAGAGGAAAAATAAATTCCTCCCAAAAAGGGGTTGATGAGTGGACTCAAAGCGGATTTTTTTTTTCAACCCGGTGTATAGGAATTGTTTCAATACATCCCCACCACCCCTAGCAGTAGAGTTCTTTTCTCGGCGCCATGTGAGATATACAGTACGGTAGTCGTGGACTAGTCACTTTTCACGGCTGGGTAATATTTCCACGGACGCAGTAATATTAGATTCCAAACACAAATTATAGGAATAATCATCAAAAATGTAATCAATGAAGCACCGAGTACAACCCAATGTGCTTCATAAGTTAAAATTATATATATATTTCTTTATTTCCTCCGATATCGAAGGGCATATATAAATACAAATGAAAAACAGAGAGTGTGTGAACAAACAAATAGAGAAGAAAATAAACATAAACAAAGAAGAGAAAAATGACAGGGAGATAATATCAAATATCAATATGTGTACAAGTTTATCAACACAATCAGGTATTCTGACTGTCGCTGAGAGCGTCAGTCACAACTGCACCCCCCCCCCCCCTATAAATCAGGACGAAAGTGAATTGCTATAAGTGCTGAAGCAGTTTTTTCCAAGAAACAAGTGCCACAAATCACAGTGTGACATTTTTTAGTACCACAGATCTGCAGAAATGAACAGCTGTAACCGACTCCCAAAGCCCGCCGTGTAGGCAGAATGCAGTTAGTTATGACCGCCTCTCCCTCTCATTGAAGGCTAGACTATCTTGTTTCCTTATTGGAGTGAGATATGTACACACTATACGAGATGCCATGACAGAATGTTAGAATTATTAGTTATTCGTGAAGACTAACAGATAACTAAGCACAAATGGTGCAACAATTACTATCCGCAAGCTGCCGTCCATGGGCGGCAACTTGGAGACAGTAAATGTTCCACCATTCGATCTCACAATGGTTTGATCTCTTCAATTCACTGATTGGTCACTGAAGATACCATACAAAAATTCAGGATTGAAATAGTTAAATAAGTAAACTGGTTGCTGGAAGCATTTTGTGGAAGAGGGAAACAGACAAAATAATTGGAGGATGATCGTGAAACTATTTAGGAATATGTCATATACTCGTATCATTACACTGATACCTGTTCAGGAAACACAGACAGTCATGCTTCTTCGCTGAGTTGATTCAAATACATGTAACATATCACGCCAAACATGCCGATTGTGGAATATCAAACAGAATTGCGTATATCGTTTAGGTATCTGCAGGCCAGAATGACATGATAAGCTTCGTCTTACAAGAAGCAACGGCACAGATTGAGGGACCAGATTGGTGCGTCTTATTGAGAAGTTTAGCAACTAAAATGAAGACTGTTTTATCTTCTGGGTATTTTCCTCATATCTTCCACAGACAAGATATTTCTAAGTTGTTATGCACACTCAGAAACCTACTGAACATGTTGTTGTCGCTCAGACGATCAAACCATTCGATACGATTTCTCTGGTTTACCTGGTATCGTACAATTTATTTCTAGAGAGGTCGAGGGTGTGTTATGTTTCCTAAATTCAGACATACACTCACTGATGGTATACTTATACACGGAGCTTTCATTTAGGATGAATCCTTTGATTTCTGGCGGTAGTTTTTCTTCATTCACCGCTTCAAATATTACTACGACAATTCAGATACAGTTGCGAAAAACAAAAACAACTGGATATTATCAGACATAGGTTTCTATGTAAAATTATACTCTTATGATAATCATAGTTCTTTGCCTAATAAACTGTGAATATGAGTAGACAATTTACAAAGTGGGACTTAAATACTACAAAGATATCAAATAGATGAGTGTTGCAGAAGCAGGTGTGAAAGCTCAAGAAACAATGGTACAGCACAAACTATCGCGGCTCATGAAGTTGGGATATCATTCTTGACGCCTGTGCCTCTCCTCACCAACGAAAAAAACTTGTTGACAATTCGGCTCACCTCGCCTTCAGCCCCAATGCCTTTTTAGGTGAGTAATACACCAATGGACATTAATTCTATATTGTTGTACTCTTTCAGTTGTTCGATGAAGCTTGTGAAAGCTGGAGGGCACTTTCTAACCTGGCAGGAATGAATTAATTGTTTTATACATAAGAATACATATATCTGTTATTGGTTCCGTTTTCTTGTTGTTGTTGTGACCCAAAATGACATATTGTTTTTCCAGAGGAAGTGAGATTTCACATCCCTCCTTTAACTTTTCCTTCAAGTTTATTAATATTGTTTTCGAGAAGGAATATTCAAAAAAGAGGTGCGAGATTGTCTCTTTAGCATTATTACAGAAGATACATAATTCGGGTTCAAATAAATTACATTAATAAAGTTTAAGTTTGGGTAGAGAATCCTATGTAATATTTTGTATTGCCAAAAAAATTTCAAAAATCAAAAAAAATTACTACGATAATCACATCTCTATTTGTGTAGATGTTGTCCATTCTCGCAATATTGAACTCAAAATTGCACCATTTATTTTTATTGAATTATATGATAATGCTATAAGAGTAACTGCAATCGTGAATCCAGTTAGTAATATTTTCAGCAATGGTAGCACCTTCAAGGAATTCCCGGTGTCGCACGCAAAGTCGAGATCTATGCCGTTCTTCAAGTTCTGGTATCAACCTCCGTATCACAAAGTTGATGTCTTCATCTGCATACGGGATAAATGCATTTTTTAGAAACACTCCCAGTCTTTGACAGGCGCCATATTCAGCGTTAGAAAGGTAATGAAGATACGTACGTCGCCATTTGTAGTGTCGGACCATAAGGCCAGTAAAGACGTACAAAAAGAAGTGGGGAACGACGACTTTACACTTGCCTTTAAACAATACTGCTTATGCCGAGTTAGTCAGTTGGATAGTCTGACAGTTACTTGTTGTTGCTCGGTGTTTCTCTTCGGAGACTCCGGTTTCCTCCATCCGTAAAACTATCCGACAACACAAGACCAATTAATTTTCATTATTATTTTTTTCATTAACCTATGTTTTTGAGACAAAAAATGAAAAAAATTAGTTATTCAAGACTTTTTTTGTAAGTGTCGTCTGCTTTTCGTGTTAGGTAAAGGGTTAAACCCAAATACACAAACATGGAAAATCACAGTGGGCAGCAATGTTTTCTACTCCGTGCTATATACTGCCACGCATGATTTCTAACTATGATCTTACAGATCGCCGAAAATCATTCCAAAACGATACGTCTTCGATATACTTGAACACAGAGTTTTTATTTACGATCTTGAATTCTTTGATTTCTGGTGGTAGTTTTTCTTCATTCATCGCTTCATAAATTACTATGATAATCACATCTCTATTTGTGTAGATGTTGTCCATTCTCGCAATATTGAACTCAAAATCACACCATTTATTTTTTATAAAATTATTTGATGGTACTATAACAGTATGACTGCAATCGTGAATCCGATTTGTAATATTTTCAGCAATGGCCACACCTGGGGGGGGGGGGGGGGAGGGGGGAATTCCCTGTATCGCACGCAAAACCGAGACCCATACTGTTCTTCAAGCTCTGGTATCAAACTCTTTATCACAAAGTCGACGTCTTCATCGGCATACGAGATAAATGCATCTTTCTTAAATTCTCCTGGTCTTTGACAGGCGCCATATTTAGCGTTAGAGAGATAATAAAGATACGTTAATCGCCATTTCTAGTGTTGGACCAGATTCTGAGGCCAGTAATAAACAGTAATACTACAACCAGAAATGAAGCGCCACCTATGATATACGGTACATAATAGGTACAATGTGAATCCAAATAGCTAGTAATGGTATCAATGTTTGATAAATAACATATATTTTCTGTGCCATTCTCGAATGTACACTTACATGTATATTGTGGTAGTTCGAGTACTTTGATATGTGTAGACTGTAACCATCAAAGAAAATCCAGTGTTCGACATGTACACTCCAGTGAATTACCTAATAAGTTGATTTTCATATTTTTACTTTTTCTGTCTAATTCTTGAGTGATTTTAGAATTTAACATAGTTAACATATTGTTATCAAGTTTCTGCATGTTTAATTTATCCATAAGAGTAATCACTGCTGTCAAGTCTTTCAACCTATTGTTACTAAGATCTAGTTCATGTAAGTTTAATAAGCCCCGAAACACACTGAAGTACTGAAATTGTGTTTCTATTCAAATCTAATGTTTGTAATTCATGAAGGTTTTTGAATATACTTCCATTGGTATCAGCTTCTAAGACGAAAGTAAATTCATTATTGCGTAAATTGAAGTGTTCCAATGACGTCCCATAATTGAAAAAAACCTGTGTTATATGGGAACAGTGATTGTCTTGTAACTCAAATTTTCTGATGTATTTTAATCCAGGAAACGGTCTAGCCATTGTGTACACTGCGTTATTGTTGAACAAAATAGTTCAAAGATGTCCAATGAAATAGATCAGGTGTTCTAAAACGGAATGTTTGGTTGCTTGATTACACGCATCTATAAATTCAAGATTTGACAGATTTGAAAATATTTGAACTATTTAAATGGCATCAATGAAGCGGTTGTTGCGAATTGATAAATATCTTATCGAAAGTGGCATGCAAAACGGTAAACCGTCAAATGTTAGTTTTTCTATCCCATTAGAGTCCATTTCCAAGTTGTCAAGCCACGTGTTCTTCGGTGATTTGAAATGCGAACATTCAATGAGCACACTCAGGAACGTTTTGAGAGAATCTCATTAATTCTGATCGTTCGTGTGAATGTTGAGTTCACCAATCCCTCAAATGCAACGACCGTCAAGTCGAAACCAAAATAGTAATTCTTGGATAAGTCAATCGCTATGATCTGGTGAAAAAGTGCGAAAGCATCCTTGTGAATATCTTTGATGTTACAGTTTACCAGTTCAACATCTTCCAAATACGGCATATGCATAACAAATTCAGCGCTTATATATTGAATTGAACAAAAACCCTCTTCTGAAATTTTCAGATTTGTAAAATGCTTCAGCTTTGACATTTCTTTTCCCAAAGTCTGATTTTCTAATCCGTCTATAGAATGATAATTCAGTTGTACAGCGTAATTAAGAGCAGATGATGGGAATTTGAAAGTTGGTTTTGAGAATTTTATATTATTAATCATAATCAACCTTAGCTCTGTCATATTCCTTAGAGCCTTGAACACACCAGGGTGGTAGATTGTTGGGTTCATAGATAAACTATTCCCACTTAAATCCAAGATACGCAAATTCTCGAGGCCCTTGAATGTATTGTTCCCTATTGTAGAAATCTGATTATTAAACAAAACCAACTCAAAAAGGAAATCTAATTGTTAAAGTCGCCAGCATGTACAGACTTTACATTATTTTCACTCAAATTGAGACTTAGGGTGGGTTGTGGGAAATGATCCGGAACATTATACAAATTCCTGTTTGAGCAATCAACCGCCCATCCGATTATTCTTTCCATGGTTACACGTTTTTTATCACACGCTATAGATCTAAGAACATTCGGACGATTATTTGCTGTCGCCACTTTCAATTTCACCGGTGTGGCGGAAAAGAAAATCGACAAAATAATGGAAATGTAATACGCATCCATATTTTTGGTAAACTTGTAGGAAACGGTAAAAAAAAAAACAACGTTCAGCGTGTGTCATCCCTTTATCTAACAGGAACAGAGGTCCGCACTTGCAAGAACAACTCGCGAATAACTAAAAAAAAACGTTTTCCTCAAAAACATGGCTTATGACTTCTCAGTAGAACAAGCTCGACGAGCTCATTTCAATGAGCAGTCACAAGTAGCTCAATATTGGAGTCAAAAATTGAAAACATTAAACACGGAGTGTTTTGTGAATAACTCTGGGTTGATGTAGCCGTTATGGTAGTTAAGGTGAACACGATGGGGGCACGATGGTGTTGCGGTAACCGGTTCTCGTCAGATCACCGAAGTTAAGCAACGTCGAGCCTGGTTAGTCCTTGGATAGGTGACCGTCTGATCGATCGATTCGGACTTCTGCGTTGTGTCCTTGAGCAAGACACTTAACCCCGACAGTCCACATGTGGTCACCATGCCGTGTACGAAATAAAGCTAAAATACATCCAAAATCCGTTTTGGGAGCTTTCAAAATTAAATGAGGGAGTTGGGGGAGTTTGGGAAGAGGTGTCACCCTCCCGGTGGGAGGAAGACGCCTCCTCACAAACTCCCCCATCTCGGATCTTCGAGACATGCATGCTTCGACATGTCATGTCGGGGCTGCTAGTGCGAGAAAATGCCCTTTTCCAGAGTCTGACACCCCAGCCCTGAAGCGCTTCCAAGATGGTAGCGGTGGAGACACTTTCAAGTGTGCGACCAATGAGCGTTCCTGCAATTAAAGTTGGGCGGTATTGGAATTTTGAGTTCATTCTTTCACGATCACAGATCACATCTACAGTAATTTTGAGACTTGTTCTAAACGTACCTTAATGTTTGAAGACCTATTTCTGGCTTTCGTGATCTCAAAGCATGTTTCCTGACCATGCTATCTTTTGGAGGTACGGCTGACAATAGACAAAGCACAAGGGCAGTAATTTCTAGTCAGGTCTGTGTCACAATGTGCCTTTTCACATAAGCACATATCGGCACATCCAGCATGGGCCTATGTGTTAGTGCACATTGTGTCACATTGTGCAATTTCACATAAGCACATGCGACAAACCAGAGGCTCAAGTGAGCCTAAAACGCTCACCTGGCCAAAGTTGTCAAAAGAGATGAGTGTATCAGTAAGTGATCAACAGCAAGAGCAATTTTTTGATTTGCTATGACACAACAACGTTTTTGGACATTCATTTCTGCTGGTCCTAGGAAAGCTTTCTATCAAGCTCTGTTCTGTGATTTTTTGTTTTTGTTTTTCAACTACTGTGGTTCTCTCTACCCCCCCCCCCCCCCACCAAAAAACAAAAATAAGAAAAAAAAATGTTTGTTCATGGCATCAATAAAATCTTTGGAACCCACATTGCAGTCTTGAGAGTGTTAAATTAAAGACATGCATACATGAATCAGATAAATGTTGTCCATCATCGAAAGGGTTCATTCAACATGAAATAACTCATATGTGCACAGTAGTGAAAGAATTTATCATGAAATAAAATCTTTGGAAAAAACACACTGAAGTCATGAGAGGGTTAAATTAAAGATATTCATATAAGAATCAGATCATTTTTTCCCAAGGAACCAGAAATCTACAATATTGAGAGGGTTTTGTTTGTTCATGGCATCAATAAAATCTTTGGAACCCACATTGCAGTCTTGAGAGGGTTAAATTAAAGACATGCATACAGGAATCGGGTGTTTTCAAGCATTGAAATGGTTCATTCAACATAAAATAAAATCTTTGCAAAACAAACTAAAGTCCACAGAATTTTCAGATTAAAATAACAAGACTCTACCCTCCCCCCCACCCCCCCCCCCCCCACCCCCCTCCAAAAAAAAAATATATTAAAAAATTGTTTGTTCATGGCATCAATAAAATCTTTGGAACCCACACTGCAGTCTTTAGAGGGTTAAATTAAAGACATTCACACATGAATCAGATAAATGTTTTCCAGCACAGAAAGAGTTCATTCAACATGAATGAACTTTTTTGTGCATAGTAGTGAAAGAGTCCATCATGAAATAAAATCTTTGGAAAGATACACTGAAGTCATGAGAAGGTTAAATTAAAGATATTCATACAGGAATCAGATAAATTTTTTTCAAGGAACCAGAAAAATTCATCTACAGTATTGAAAGGGTTTTTGTTTGTTCGTGGCATCGATAAAATCACTGGAACCCACACTGCAGTCTTGAGAGGGTTAAATTAAAGATATGCATACAGTCATCACATGTTTTCCAGCATTGATATGGTTCAACATAAAGTAAAACAAACAAAAGTCCACAGAATTCTCAGATTAAAAAAAAACAAGATAACAATGTTCATAACAGAAGGCTTGGGGCGCGATGGCGTCGCGGTAACCGGTTCTCGTCAGATCACCGAAATTAGCAACGTCGAGTGCGGTTAGTAGTTGGATGGGTGACCATTTCAGCGGCTGATTCGCGCTCCCACGTTGTGTCCTTGGGCAAGGCACTTAACCCCGATTGCCTACAAGGGGCACGATGACAGAAGGAACAATATGTCAATCTAAGTTCTCAGTGAGTGAACAATCCTCCAGGATAAATTACTGCAAAAAAATGCTGACTCATCATTTTTTCAATACCCTCTAGCGGGCACCCTGATTGAACTGGTGATAATTGTTTTTAACCAATCCATTCTTCCGGTCCTAAGGATGCTTCATACCAAATAACAGTTCTCTGTTCCTTGTGGTTTGGGATATATGGGCTTTTAAATTTTTTTGTTTTTAGCCCCTGGGGTTGTCACAATTTTTTAGGCATCAATCAATTAATTAGGACCCACTTAAAGTACACGTCAAATTTGGTTAAAGTTGGCCCACCTGTTCTTGAAATAGAAATTTTGGGCACAGCCCAAAATGGATATGCCCCCCCCCCCCCTCAGAGAGCCCAGATATTGACCTATCAAATTCTCTTGAACAAACTTTAATCTTCTACACCAAAGTATGTTCCATACCACATATCAGGGCATTCCCTCTGGTGGTTCATGATAAGAAGACTTTTAAAGGTTTTTAAGCTTTTGGGGCATGAGCCAGAGTCAGAAGAAGGCAGCCGCTTCATTTGAACAAATTAGAAAGGATATACTCCAGGGTTGGTTTGTGCAATATATGATTGAATTTGGATGAATGGCTGTGAAGAAGAAGCCAAGTTTGCAAAAGTTAACGGACGACGGACGACGGACGCCAAGTGATGGCAATAGCTCACAATGACTTGCAGTCAGGTGAGCTAAAAAGGGATTTTCCAGAAGGTATCCTCGAAAGGTATCCCCAAATAATACAATACCAGGCCATAGGTATCCTCAAAATACCCGTATGTGCCTATGTGCTAGTGCACAATGAGTCACATTGTGCCTTTTAACATAAGCACATATCGGCACATCCAACATGTGCCTATGTGCTAGTGCACATTGTGTCACGTTGTGCATTTTCACATAAGCACATGCAACAAAAAGGGGATTCTCCAGAAGGTAACCTCGATAGGTATCCTCAAATAATACAATAGGTATCCTCAAATACCGATATTTGTGCCTATGTGCTAGTGCACAATGCGACACATTGTGCCTTTTTACTTAAGCACATATCGGCACATTCAGCATGTGCTTATGTGCTGGGGCACAATGTGTCACAATGTGCCTTTTCACATAAGCACATATCGGCACATCCAGCATGTGCCTATGTGCTGCATGTAATGTGTACAGTAGAACATAAACATGTTTAGGGAAGTCAGAATAAATAGAACAAAGAAGTCATAACAGAGCTTGTAGATACATAGTTAGAAACTGAGAATTTACTGGGAAATCAGAGCCAAAGTAAACAATTATAGGGTTATTTGTGATAATTCTATGAAGTAAATATGGCTTATAGCACTATGCGCTACTATTAAAATCTACAGCATGGCGGTCCCAAATAGGATTCTTGAAGAATCCGTAGTAAATAATTTGAATTTTGGTGATTTAGAGGGATTGTCGGGTTGTTTGTGGTAATTAGATTTACTCCTATTCAATCGAGCACACCCTCCAAACATACCCCTGCCCCATAAGGTTTTAGGTCACATAGCAACCATGTGCTACCATAGATGGCGGCCTCCAGTATACAAAATGGACGACAGAAACACGTATCACCCTAACAACACACGCTGTGCACTAACACCGCGTATCACTATGGGGGATGGCGTCACAACATGGCCGCTCACGCGGGTTACAATGACAACACAACATGGCGTCGCTGGGTCACGTGACATGACGTCACTTCCACGGTCCTGCCAATGTTCCCTGAAAACCACATTGCATACTACTCACACACTATAGTGTAATTTTCTTAAAACACACGTAGGGTGGATTCCCACACGTACATGTAACATGCACCCAAGCCATTGAAAAAAATAGCTCATCAACTATTTATTTATTTATTTATTTATTTATTTATTTATTGGTGCTTAATTCCACAGCAGCATCTATGCCTACGTCGTGGTGACAAAACAGTTGCAACAAGTATGAAGTCAAGTTGAGCGAATCGTTTATACAAATTGCCAACTTTCGAGGACTTCCACCCTAGGCGTCGGTGACCGGGTCCTATTTTATATATGTGAAATGGAACTTGTTTACCACAGTGAACAAGCACTGTTCCAATTCTCTGGGTTCCAATGTCGAAGCATATCGACTAGCAGTTTTTAATTTCTTACCACAGAAAGTGAATGAATATTCATGGGTGAAGACATGGGGTATTGGGGGAATATATGTTCGGGGGGAGGGGGCATATAGGTACATTTCTGGGTTCGGGCAAATGGCATACTTTGGCTTATCACAAAATGTGAAGACCAGCGTGGGAAAAAGCATGAGAGTGGTTTCCACCAACAGGATGGGTGTTTTTGTGAGACTCGTATAGGATCACTGTAAGTTCCGGCAATAGTTGATCGATATACAATATCAAATTACTGATATAAGAAAGTGTGAAATCAAAATTAAAAAAGACAATGTGTCTTCTTGTTCAATAATCCAAGTTCCAAGGGGATATAACTGACCAAAACTAGCACATAACAATACAGACTAATGATATGCGCAAGCACTAACCGCTGTTCTTCACTATTCAAAATATGTATAGGTATAGATAATGAATTAAAGTAAAACTAAACTAGATTGGCATACAAAGCCAATATATCAAAACTCTTTCTTGTTCAATGATCTCATCTGCAATAACTTGCAAGTAATGGCGCGGCTCTACAAAGGTTAACGACATAAGTTCAAGTCAGGGCAATTCACTACACAAAATATCAAACCAATGCAATAAAAGACTAAAATCAGTTGGGTTGAAAACCAACCAAAATCAACTGGATTGAATGAATATCAACTCAACCGAGTTCATATTCACTCAACCCAGTTGAATTGGGTTTCAGTACAACCCAACTCATTTTTAGAGTGTAGTTTCGGATTCAAAGTCAATACAATAACTCGTCAGGTTTAATGATCTTAGTTGCAATGCACAACTGGCAGAAATTACGAATAGCGACACAGCCTAACATTATGCGCAAGTTATATCCACGGTTGCTATATAAAATATCAAAGCAATGTGATAAATAATGAGAGACCAGTTGCAGACACAAGTTTTGAACGAATGAACGCTCAGGTGGACGGAAGGACGGTTCCACGAACGACCGGACACAATAAATCCTGTATATTCCATCCATAATCGGACTTATAAAAACTGACGTTAATTGGGAGTCTCCCAACGACTTACAATCAAGACTGCGACCAATTTTCAAAACGGTCACCAGTTCCACAACAGTCTTTCGAAGCAGGTTAAACTGAAGGTATTTCTTTACTTCCAAACTCCTTTTATATTCTCTTTTTCATATCCTTCTTCATTTACATGCAAGGTTTTAAATAAAGTCATATATCGCTGTCTGTTCTGCCTGAGCTCCCTATGCTCTATCTTCTATGATCAGAACTGCCAACAGGAACTGTTGTCTCCTCGGTTTTGTGCCGAGTTCGGGCGTCGCATCTTTGCACCTGTAGTTACCAGCGTATTTTGGGTACGATGTTATTGGGTGATATGTGAATGATCCCACAATTATTTGCTCACATTCTTAGGATCCTTGGCGGACCCTTACTGTGTGTAAGTAGGGGTACGTCGTCCTGGCTTGGTATCGGGCGGGGACGATGACTGACCTCAAAATTAAATCAACATGGTGATCGACCGCTGGCCCTACCCTCCAGGGGCGATCTACTGTGTTATACCACCTTTTTTAGTACATTTATGTTTGACTCAGGAAGATGACTTTCGTAAGCTGCAAGCTTCCTGTCAAATACTCCACTACTCGGCAATTTGTTTACTTTTTATATATGTTATTTTGTGAACTGCTCTACGTGCACTGTAACTTTTCTGATATTCACATCTGTATTAAACAGCATATTCCTTGAATAAAATATTGTTTACACTAAAGGTATAATATACACACTTGGAAAAAAGTATCGCAATACTCCATACTGGCAATGTTATCATCATGTCTTTACTGGCTATAACCAATGTGTGTCAAAAAACGTGAAACTAACGCAACATTTGCAAAAATGATACACCTAGGAGTAATTAGAAGATAAATGCAACTCAGAGAGAAGCAAATTCACCAGTTTATTCAGAGAATAAAACAAGTACCACAAAATGACTTTTCCGCAGGTGGTAACAAAAAGTATGCCCGTGTGAGGTACACTTGTGTAGTTACTGTACAGTTGCTGCCTTCTAATCATCAGGGGTTAACATTAGTTTCCATAACGAAACACAATATCAGTATCTGGTGTAACTCCCACCAACGCCAATAACACTCCGAACCCTCCTCCTCATCGAGTGAATAAGACGTTGAAAGTGACGTTGTGGTATAACATTCCATTCCTGATGAGGGGCTTGCTCCAATTCTGCCAGATTTTGTATTGGAGGATTACGCTGACGTATTTTCAAGGCTATCATATCCCGAACATATTCAATCGGATTGAGATCCGGACTCCTGGCTGCCCATGGTAGAGTTGTTATTGTCCCTTGACGTAAACATTCGACAACTGCACGTGCACGGTGTGGCTTAGCGTTGTGATCCATGAAGACTGACCTTTTGTTCTGAGGATGATTGTCGAAATGAGGTACAACAACCCTTTCTAAGTTTTCGGTGATATGCCGTTGCCCAGTCACATTCTGTCTTACAGTGACAAGGTCGAGTTTGCAGTCATGCATCCCCATTCCATAACTGAACCACCATCTAATGGTACAGCTCTGCCATCAGACATAAATAAAAAAAAATCGAATTTCGTCTGATCAGTGGACCTTTCGCCATGATGTCAAATTCCAATCACGCCGTGCCTGGCACCAAGCCAGTTTTGCTACTTTATGAACCTGAGTTAACAGAGGACGTCTGCTAGGTCGTCTGGCTTTGTATCAAGTTGACTAGAGTCAATTACGGACATTCTATCTGAAAGGCGACGAAGTGGTTGCCCCTCACGTTTCAATACACAACTTGTCAGGAATGGACTGCGACTAGCGATTCTCAAAAGAACTGCATCTTCTCTGACATTTGTCACACGTGGTCTTCCTGAATGTTGACGATTTTTAACATCATGGGTTTGCTGCTGCTTCCTTATCAAACGACTGATGACCAACATCTCTTGCGTTAGCTTTCAGTAACATACCAGCATTTTTTATGCCAATAATTTGCCATCGTTTAGCAGATGACAATTGGGGCGGTCCCATATTTGATTGCAAACAATTAACTCAACCGATTATTCAGGTTAGCAAAATTTCCGGATGAGCTGTTGAAACTACAGTTTGGCCACACGAGGGGTACATGTAGTGCATGAGATTTATGCCTTTTGCAATAGCTCGTGCAGACCTCAACTGAATGTGTGGTGCGCCAATAGGGTTACAGTTATCACTTAAATATATAAAATTATTTTCCAGTGAAAATGGATCAATGGGGTGTAAATGTATTGGGTGTTGCGATACTTTTTTCCATGTATATATATTAGGTTAAAACACAAATCGAGTGATACGTATATATACTACTCAAAGTTTGCTAAGCACCACATGTTTGACACATCATTGTGAAATTTTCTTGTGACATATTTGCAATATATTTGGTGGATGTGATTGAGGAATGTATTGAGATGGTCCCCAGTGTTTACATTAGCTCTCTTGACAGGCAGGCGTTTCGTGACAGTCATGGCAAGCATGCACCCCTTTATTTTCATGATGTTTTCGTGTACTGTCTACATGTACATGACATGTGCAGGGCATTCAGTCTTCATTTTGACACAAACTCTTGTGATTTAATGATTGAATATGGTTAATGCAAAAGTAAGAAGACATTCGTCTGAAGCAGAAATGTGGCGGGCTGTTGGGGCGGTGGAGCAAGGGGCTACGTATCGACAGGTTGGTGAAGCCCTTGGTGTGCACCATACGCTGATCACCAGAGCCTGGGCAAGATTTCAGCATATGGCACACCAGTAAGACGGCATAGTGGTGGCAGAGACAGGGCAACATCTGCAGCTGAAGACCGGTTTTTGATCATTCAGGCCCGTAGGAACCGCTTTGCAGCAGCAACCCAGCTTCGCAGTAACCTTCAGAATGCATCCGGGGTAAATGTTTCGACGCAGACTATCCGGGTAAGGTTGCACGAAGGTGGTCTGTACGAAGGTGGTCTCTGATCGAGAAGACCATGTATTCGCATTCTGCTGCCCCAGAACCACCGCCAGACACGATATGAATGGGCCATGGAGCATGTTGGATGTACCAGAGAAGATTGGCGCCCTGTCCTTTCTACAGACGAGTCAAGGTTTTGCCTGTACTACACAGATAGGCGTTCTAGGGTATGGAGACGTCCAGGAGAGCGATTCCATGCAACCAACGTTGCTGGGCATGGCCGCTATGGTGGGGGGTCAATAATGGTCTGGGGTGGTCTACAGAGCTCTGTGTCCCCGACCGTGGTACACTGACTGCCCAGCGATATATTGATAGGATCCTGGGTAGCCACGTCAGATTGTATGCAGGTGTAGTGGGTGATAGATTCATTCTGATGGACGATAATGCCCGTCCTCATGTTGCCCATGCTGTCCGAGAGTACTGACAGGGGGAAGGGATTGAGCATATGGTCTGGCCAGCAAGATCCCCTGACCCTAATCCAATCGAACATGTCTGGAATAAGTTGCAGCTTGCAATTTCAGCCCGTCCAGTCAAGCCAAGAAATGTCCAGGAGCTTGGGGCCATGATGTTCCAAGAATGGAACAACATCCCACAAAGGACCATCAGGAACCTGACAGGGTGCATGAGAAGGCGCAGTCAAGCTGTAATTAACAGTAATGGGTCTCATACTCGATACTGAACCCATACCAGTTACCTCCGTCAACTTTTTTGCAAATTTGAAAAATTTCCTCTGTTAACAATAATATCCATTTTACATGGTTATCAGATTCAAAAGCTAAAAAATGATGTCAATACCATTGCCCGTCCTCATGTTGCCCATGTTGTCCGAGAGTACCTGCAGGGGGAGGGGATTGAGCGTATGGACAGGCGAGCAAGATCCCCTGACCTCAATCCAATCGAACATGTCTGGAATGAGTTGCAGCTTCCAATTTCAGCTCGTCCATTCAAGCCAAGAAGTGTCCAGGAGCTTGGGCCATGCTGGTCCAAGAATGGAACAACATCCCACAAAGGACCATCAGGAATCTGGTTGGGAGCATGAGAAGGCATTGTCAAGCTGTAATTAACAATAATGGGTCTCATACTCAATATTGAACCCATACCAGTTCGCTCCGTCAACTTTTTGGCATATTGAAAAATTTCCTCTTTTACCAATAATATCCATTTTCCGTGGTTATCGTATTCAAAAGGTGAAAATAATGTCACACACAAACAAAATCTCAATTTCTGTACTTAAATCATTAAAGATTTAATTAAATAAAAAATATATACACTTTTCATAACAATATTTCAACTAAAACGTAAAACAGGTAGTTGGATATACTTGGTGCTTAGCAAATTTTGAGTAGTACATATAAAAAAACATGTCTATATTCTGAAGAAACAAATCTGTTTCAAGTGTGCTGGATCTGAGGGATGCAACATACTAAAGTGAAAGAAATTAGTCTAAAGAAAGCTCACCCAGCACCGGAAAAAAGCAATTTTCACCTAGCTTTCGGTCTGATGAAGACCTTCTTCAAAGGACAGATACAACAAGAAAAAATACACACAGACGACGAAAGAAATAAAATGTGGCAATAAAAGTTCTCGTAAAACAAATTCTGACTGAACAGGAGTGTAAAAAAACAGAAAAGAAAATAAATCGGGGAAAAAGTAGAAGGCAAATGGTAAAAAAAAAATTCTGTTGAGACAAATTCTGAAAATTATTCTAGAAAGTCCTAACTCCTGGTAGAACCCGATTTTAATATACCCTTCGAAAATTAAAACGAACTGGAATTTTATAACTGTCAAGATATTTCCATGTGTTACACGAAAGTATGATAACTGGATGATTTAAACAAATTTGTTTGCAGTCCGTCGCTATAAAATGCACCCTCTTTTAACTTTGATTTCTCACATTTTTTATATCAGTAATTTGATATTGTATATTGATCAACCATTGCCAGAACTTACAGTGTTCCTACTACGAGTCTCACAAAAATAACCAACCTGTTGGTGGAAACCACTCCCATGCTTTTTCCCACGCTGGTCTTCACATTTTGTGATATGCCAAAGTATGCCATTTGCCCGAGCCCAGAAATGTACCTATATGCCCCCTCCCCCGAACAGATATTCTCCCAATACCCCCTGTCTTCACCCATAAATATTCATTCACTTTCTGTGGTAAGAAATTAAAAACTGCTAGTCTATATGCTTCAACATGGGAACCCAGGGAAGTGGAACAGTTCCATTTCACATATATAAAATAGGACCCGGTCACCGACGCCTAGGGTGGAAGTTCTCGAAAGTTGGCAATGTGTATAAACGATTCGGTCAGCTTGAATTTATACTTGTTGCAACTGTTTTGTCACCACGACGTAGCCATAGATGTTGCTGTGGAATTAAGCACCAATAAATAAATAAATAGTTGATGTGCTGTTTTTTTCAATGGCTTGGGTGCATGTAACATGTACGTGTGGGAATCCACCCTACACGTGTTTTAAGGAAAATACAGTATAGTGTGTGTGTGAGTAGTATGTAATGTGGTTTTCAGGGAGCATTGGCAGGACCGTGGAAGTGACGTCATGTCACGTGACCCAGTGGCGCCATGTTGTGTTGTCATGGTAACCCACGTGAGCGGCCATGTTGTGACGTCACCCCCATAGTGATAAGTGGTGTTAATGCGCATGCACAGCGCGTGTTGTTAGGATGATGCGTGTTTCCGTCGTCCATTTTGTATACTGGAGGCCGCCATCTTGGTTTCTATGGTAGCACGTGTTTGCTATGTGACCTAAAACCTTCTTATGGGGCAGGGGTATGTTCGGAGGGTGCGTTTGATTGAATAGGAGTAAATCTAATTACCACAAACAACCCGACAATCCCTCTATATAACCAAAATCCAAATTATTTACTACGGATTCTACAAGAATCCTATTTGGGGCCGCCATACCGTAGATTTTAATAGTAGCACGTAGCGCTATAGTACTGAGGGAGCCGCTGGGGGTAAGTTCGATCGAATTAGAGAAGTTTTCTGGTTCGAATTTTCCCCAGAGGTCATATTTACTTCGCAGAATTATGACAAATAACCCCATAATTGTTTACTTTTGCTCTGATTTCCCAGTAAATTCTCGGTTTCTAGCAATGTATCTGCAATCTCTGTTACACACTGGCACAGACATTTCTCCCCCCACTATACGCGAAACATACGCGTGTCCCGTGTGAGACAGCAGGATGGGATATTTCTATCCCACCCACCCCACGTGATATACTCATTTGCATATTTTATTAGGTCGCCGGAACTATTTTATCATCGAATGCACAATTGTAAATAAACAAAATGGCTTCACGATTTGCAAATATAAAAACTGACGAATCTGTCGCGGAGTAAAGGAATAAAGAGACGGACCTAAAAACAAATCGACGTTCTAAATAGTTCTAATAGTGGGGCGGTTAAGGAACAATTATTGGTAGAATTGTGCATTTTGGGTTAAAAGCATGAAACTTGGCACACAGATTAAATGGACCCTACTGATTATTTTAGGATGTGGATCCATGGCAGCAACCTCCCCTGGTGGCCGTTATGCTATTTTTTTTCAGAATGGCCGCCAATTTATCCAAATACATATAACTTTGGAACTATACACTCTAGAATCATGTTCTTGGTGTCTAAAAGTATAGTTTTGAGGTGAACAGTGTCAATGGATGCAATAAAGGTTAGATAAATACGCTCAGTGTGGAGAAACAGTATCTATATCATTAAAAAATATACATAGCAATGCTTCTTTGAAGAGTTTAGAAAGTATGGTAGTCTTGGTCTTCTAAGTTCTACTTAAACAGGCTATTTACAACATCACACCTAAGTAAAATAAAATATAGGGGATATCAATGTGCATTTAAGAAGTGTATGACAACCACAAAATCATACACTGGTACTACAGTAAGGATTTCCATATATGACATTCACGATTCATTCAAAAGTCCAGACACAAGACTCTCAATCTAAGAGGAAATATCATTTGATATGCAGATTTTCAGTCACTCTTGATAACAGTTGCCTTCACAACGGCAAAGAGTAGTGCACTGGAGGCTGGCCTTGTAGCACTTGCACAAACCCCTGCATGCCTTTTTGCAGTTGCAATGAATCAGTTCATAGCATTCATCTTGAGCTTGGCCAATGGTGGTCCACTTTGGTTTCCATGATCCATCACTCCTGTCCCATCCCCAGTCTGTAGGACTTGGTAGTGTTGGCTCTTTTTGCAGAACTTGGCCCCAAACATGCCCTCCTTGGTAGGCTGCCCTTAGTGCATACTGCTTGAGAGCTGCTTGTGTTCTAGGGATATTCTCCAAAGCTCGGGATCGTCTTGCAAAGAGATGCTGCCTTGCCTCATTCACCTTGGACAGTCCACATGTTCTGTCATTCATGAGAACAACAAATTTCTCCAGCAGATTAAAGGTGTTGTCAGGGATACTTGATGGAGCATCACCAAGTAGCAGGAATGCATCAGTGACATCTGCAAATACAGCCCAGGTGTCCCATGCTGTCCTTTTGTCTTTGCCCGCGAAGAAGAATGTCGTATCACTCCCTGTGAAAGCATCAAACATTGCCAATGCTGGTGCTTTTGCTGGGCCAAGGGTAGCTGTGATGCAATGTATCTGTAATGTTTCCCTACTCCAAATGATATCCACACCTCACTTACTGGAATGTTGTGCAGTTTGGACAGGATGAGTACCACCACATCAGTGCCTGATGTCCTCACCATAATATTCTCATGTCCTCTATGTGCAGCATCCTACAGATGCAGTACCAATCGTGTATCTGCTTCCTCATGTTAGCATGGTTCTGTTTGACCTTTGTCTACTCTCTGAGGTGTTGATAGTACCTGGTTTCCATGTGTGCTGTACACCTCTTTGCCTTGAAACTCTGTGGTTGTAACCTTTCCCGCCAGCAAGTGAAAGAGCTCTATTTTGTTTTCATTGACACGAAGAAAACTTTGCCAGTTACTTGGCACCTTTGATGAACCCTCAACTCTTCTCCGAACTCCCTTTCCCCTCCTCTCTCTGGTTGCGGCCTTCAGACTGTCTGTGTTATAAACATCCCACACTATGTCAAGTCTTTCCACATTTTGCAGCTGGTGCTGAATAAATGGCATGAACACAGTCTTGATGTAATCGTCAAAGGTCTGGGAGGTTCCTGGTGACAGCATTTGAACTATCACTGCTCCATCCAATACCAATGCAGTCACTTGTGGTCTTACTTCTGCTGGTTGTGCAAATGACTCAAGCTGTGCGAGAAGACCTGCTTTGTTGCCTGATCTCATGTCACCAGCTTTGGAAAGTGATGGGGGGGGGGGGGGGGGGGGCATGGCTGATTCTCATGCTTGAAAAAGTCTTCGAGTTTGCCTTTCCTGGACTGGCATGCAATGTATAGTCTGGAGAACAGGGTACAGTCTTCCTTCATTGTTGCCACTTGGGACTTCTGCCTCTGAGGACTATTCTTGCTGGAGAACAACTGGAGCTTATTCTTTTTGATTGGCTCTGTGATTGGAAAAGCTTGTACTGCTCCTGGCTCAATTTATAGACATTCCCGACAGTCTTCGGTACATTGGAGTCCATTATGAGCTTTGTGTCGATTGTAAGGAGATCATCACTGTCCTCTTTGAATGGATTCCCCATGTCCTCAAAGACCTCAATAAGAGCTGTCACTTCCTTGGCAAACGCTGTTTGAACTGCTGAGGTTTGTTCATGGTTTTTTCTTGAATCACTTTTGCTGGTTGTGCTGTCTTCAAACCCTGCTATCATTCTTGATATTTCAGGCCCTGCCACCATCCAACGCTGTAGAGCATTTGCGTTGTCTGTCAAACCAACAGCCCCACCATCACCTTTCACAAGGGCATTTACTTGCTCATGGGCCTGATCGAGTGCCATGGCAGAGAATGGGCGCTTTGTCTTGCGTGCGACAAACCCTCCTGAGATGAATTCTTGGTAGACACTTGGATGCATTGTTGACAAAGAGCACATGTCTCTAATATGTACGGAGAGCCAACTGGCATAGTTGATATGATCAAGGCTGAAAACCCATGGAATGAACTGTACAAGTGATTCCACGTACTTCTTGAAGTGTCCCTTCCTGAATGATTCAATGATTTGAAGAACCAGAAGCTCCAATTCAAGAACAAGTGTAAGTGCCCAATATTGAAACTGAGGTTGTTCAGTCGACATTCTGTCACTCCAAGATCTGAAATCCAAAGGTTCCTCTCCAGCTGGCAGTGCCTTTGTGTATCTATCATCGGCGTGATGCTGCAGGATAAAGAGAGCAGCTACCGTGACTTGATGTGCATGTCTGGTCCTGGTTACATGTGTAGCCTTCAACAGGGAGTCATTGCAGATGGCAGTCGTCCAACCACTACCATCAAGCAAGTCACCAATGATTTTGAATGCCGCAATCTCAATATGTAGTCCTCCAAACATGATCAGATATTTATCTTCTCCATGTTAGGCAGGGAAGTTCCATTGAATTGTTTTTGCAATAGCAAAGAGTGGCTGATCCATGGCTAACACTGGAGGTATTCAACAGCTGCCTTGACAACATTCATTGAGTGCTGTATCATGGTGACTGAATGTGCACATTCCAGAAACTGAGGCATGAGGGCCAATATTGTGGTAGGAGCTGTTAAGGCCTGCTGCAATGAAGCATGGTAAGCAGCCCACGAGAGAAAGTCATCTTTGCCTATCTCTGGTTTCTTCAACAGTTCCCTCACATGCTCCAACCAATCATTTTCCTTTGTCAGGCTAGGAGTTGGAGAAGGAATCACTAGTGTGACTGGTCCAGTTAGGCGAGGAACAACAGGATCAGGTTTGGTCAAGGCCACTGGTGGCACATTTGTGTAAGCTGCCGGAAGTGCCTGAATCCTCTATCTCTTCTGTGAATTCCCATCCATCACAGGAATAGCACGTGCTATTCCCTCATTTTCCACTGAAGGGTGCTGTATCAAAGATATGCCTGTCCCATGAAAAGAATCCTTTGCTGTTGTGGAACTTGAATTGTGGTCAATATTATCAACTGCTGCCACTGTGAAGAGATTCCTTGCAAGCTTGGGGGACAAACCACTTCTTCCTCATCATAAATTGCACAAATTTTGTTGGCTATGTCCAAAGAAATTCCAAGGACACGGTCATAGGAGATGCACAACCCCATGTTGTGGAGAGTATCAACCAGGCCTCCCTTTCTTGTCTCTCCATGGATCTTCAGAGCAAGATAAATGGATGCAGGTGTCTCTCTCTCTTTGTTGTACCGATGAGTTGTGCTTGATGAAGCCTGATGTTTGGAACATTTCAAACTGTTAAACACAATAAGCTGTGAGATAGTTTGGTTTGCTGAGGACGTGGGCTTATCTTGAACAGATTGCTCTTTAGTCTTGGGCCCAGCAAGTATCATATTCACTAATGCAGTAAGAGTTGAAGGCACAGCTCTCTCCTGACAGTCAGCTGGAAAGCGTCCACTGAAGGCCTGCTTCAGTTTAAAGACATCGCGACGTATGATCTTCGATTCCTTTGCTGGAGTCAGTGCCTCAGAACCAAAATCTTCATTGCATGCTTGTTTTAGAGCTGCTCCAATGTCTTGGTCATATGCAAGTAGAACCTCCCTGCCCTCAGTATGAGCTCTCAGGTCTGGAATGGCAGCCAAGATCCGATTCTTACGTCTTGTGGTATGAACCTGGACATCATTCACACCAACTTTCTGTAGCCTAGATATGTAAAGGTTCTTGAGGTCTCCTATACTGAACACAGGCTTAGCTGCCATTGACTCCCTGTAGGTTTCTATATATGAGACCAGTTCAGCAAAGCTATGACATGTAACAGACTTTCTGATGAACTTTCTGCCAAGTCCTTACTTGAGAGTTGTGCCTTTTTTGTGCAGTTTTGCTAAGCATTTGGCATGATACTGGGCATCAATAGCCACCATGTCTCCAGCAGCTAACTTTGCCATCAGGTGTGTGTCACAAAGATCAGTAGCACACTTTCTTACTTTGAAATCAACATCAAATGTACAAGCCTTGTGAAGGCCAGCAGGTCCGGCAACTTTGTCACAGAATATACATGTGTCTTTTGTTTGTTTTTGTTGCTGGTGCCTAGAACTGGGTCTTCTTGTTTTCCAGGACTTGGTTCCTGTGATTCCTCGCTCTTTTTCTTGCATGCTCTCAGGAGTTTGGCATTATTTACTTTATTTCTACAAGACTTGTGCCCAGACGCACCATTTTCATGTAATGTATCCTCCAGCCCTGAGCTTATATTTAGGTGCTGTATATTTATATCTGGAGGCATGGCATGAAGTTCATACAATTTCGGAAGATTTTCAGCAACATATTTGTACTCGGCGCCAACATCCTTTCTTGTTGAATTGATAGGACATTGAAGTGTCTCTGAAGAATTTCTCTGGAAAATTATGCATAATGTCCAGTCAGTGGGACTGCTAGTCTGATAAGAACAGCCCGGCTCCACAGTATCTACAAGCTTATATTGCTTTGACATCGTTAGTTGTGTCTAGTCTAAACCACCACCACTACACTACGATTTTGCCTTGATTTCTGTTTTCTTGGAGATACCTGTAACTCGAAAAATCATGTTTTCTACGTAGAACGCTCTTTATACAGCTAATTCACGAAAAAATGGCAGGGCTCTTTTTAATGAACGCAATCCAAACGGACCCCAAGCTCTTACATTGAAATTCAAAACTATTAACGATTCGGTAGTGATTTGCCACCATCGAGGTGGACGAAACCTGGGACTTAGTGTTTTTGCATGACCTTGATCTTCTATATAGCCCGGACGAAGTCGGGCACCCCCATCTAGTCGCGTGTGATATTTTAAACAGGTAAGTATCCTTGCATACTAATGAGTGCATATATCTGTTTGTTGTCCCCAGTGGCTTTGCACACCTCAGAACTATACATTTTGACTTAAAGTTCATGATTCTACAATATATAGTTCCAAAGTTATATGCATTTGAATAAATTGGCGGCCATTTTGAAAAAAAATGGCCATAACGGCCACCAGGGGTGGTTGCTGCCGTGGATCCACATCCCAAAATAATCAGTAGGGTCCATTTAATATGTGTGCCAAGTTTCATGCTTTGAACCCAAAGTGCACGTTTTGTTTGCTTAACCGCCCCACTATAATGAATCAGTGTTCACAAACGTTCAAGCGCTTCTTAAACTGTGTTCGTTTATTACCTATTTATCTGTTCCTTGTTGATATAGACTCAAAATTTAATTATTATTCAAATATTAAACTAGATTTGTTTCAACCCCGTGCTTCTCTGCAGATTTCATAATATCAATGCGCGAATTTATCGATCGATCAATAATCTCACAATGCCCTTTACATTCGAGTTTGACACGCGCAAATTTATTAACCCCATAACGGACAGTGTTACAGATCATTTTTTAGTATATAGCTATGGTATATACCTAACTTTTGTACGATCTTTCCGATGAGATTGTTCGTTTTTCGAAAGAACTACGACTTGATAAATTGGGTATGTCAGCACGTGACCGCCAATTATCTATAATGACGTAATCCTCGTGTGTGGGGAGAAAAATCATCCTCGATGAGTCTGTAGGTGGGAATGGGGAAATCTCACCCTCGGGGCAAGATATATGAACCAGACCCTCGGCAAGCCTCGGGTCTGGTTCAAATATCTTGCCCTGAGGGTGAGATTTCCCCACCCCACCTCCAGACTCATCGGGGATCATAATATTCCCACTGATACGTCTTTTTTTTCTTTTAATATGCCGCCGAAAAATTGTTTTCTTTTATAGAACCCTGATGGGTTTCAAACATGACAAAAAATACATAACATTGATTTCAACTAAGTGATGAGCTTAGGAACTGGTTAAACTGACAGGCAAAAATTGATGTTATTCATTGATGGGCTCTAATTTAGTCCTTACAAGGATGTTACGCAAGCTTTTGTTTTAATTATAGACGAAGACAGGTCGAAGGTTCAAAGGTTCATTTAATTTAACATTGGTTAAGTTGAATTCATCTTTTAACATTTTTGCTTTTTCGATATTCAATCTGTTGTATGTTAAAATGAAAGGAATGATGGACCTCCTTTCGCATTCTCTCTCTGATATGTTCATACCAAAGGGCCGGAGGGTTTGAAGCGCATTGATCCAAAAACCTTCACGTTTTTTTTTCTAAATTCATCCGTTTCTTCTAATGTGTCTTTAATTGGTGGTTGTTCAATCGGATGGATTTCGAAAATCGTCCAAAGAGTGGTTAGGAAGGTTAAAATGTGCTACTGGGGCATCCGCGTTGTTTTATATCCTGTTTGTGTCTAGTAGCACGTTCTCGGAATGGATTTTGACTTTGACCAACATACTGCTTCCGACAGCACTGCACGTGGTAAGGTAAATAATATTTGGTGATTCCCAGTAGAGGGGGTTAAATATCTGATAATGATTTTTTGTTTGTTCGGAGGAAAATTCCTCTTTCTTATCAGGCATAAAAGTATGCAATCTACAACGAGGCTTTTTGCAATTAAATACCGCGCCACTACCATCCTGCAACGGTCTGCTGTGTTCAATTTTCAGTGGTTCGAAATCAGTAGTTTCAGCTGGACTTTCGAGCTTTTTCAGAGTTTGAGATTTCAGGCTACGCAAAAAGCGCAGTGAGTACTCCCTCGATCTGAGGGCGCCAAATAGAATAGAACAAGCCTCAATGAAATTTACCTTATCACTTGAATTGCGGTGGAAACGAATGAGCTGTGATTCGATGAGGATACCTTTAAATGTATGTTGAGGATGAAATGATTTTGTGTGCAACAATTGATGTGAATCAGTTGGTTTAAAATATACTTTATAATCTAAATGACCGGACGCCTGAAATTGCTTGCCCTTATACACGGTCACATCGAGAAAATCAACAGAACTTTCACCGATAGTAGCTTTTAATTTAATGTTTGGATCATGATTGTTCAAAATTTCCAACAATTCATCAAAATCTTCTTTTAAATGTTCCCAAATAATAATGAAAGTGTCACTGACACTGTAGCTTAACTTGTGTGTTGTGTTTGATGAAAAGGATAATGTTCAATGTTTATGAAAGGATTAAGAAATAAGACAAGAATTGTGATAATTGGGAATATGTTCATTTCTGTTCCCTGTATGCTATGCTTTTGATAAAAATAATAAGAGGTGTACACTGTACTAAAGAGCTGAGGGGTGCGTTAATATGACCTCACAGTTAATGTATGTGGCCCTCACAGTTAACGTATATTAACGAAAGTTACCAAGTTACAGTGAAATTATTCCAAAACGGGTCATCCTATCAAGTTACATTGAAATCCCTTCATAAATATGGCCTGTAGACTGTGCTGAAGGTTTTCAGGCTTCGGGTCCCTGTAGCCGTCAGTTTCCCAATTGCGTCCAAAGGGGACATTTTCATCTAGACATTATATGAAGTCAACCTACCAAGTTACAATGAAATCCCTTCATAAATATGACCTGTAGACTGTGCTAAAGGTGTTTGGGCTTTGGGCTCGGGCAGCTATCATGGTTGAATGATCGCAACCAAAACGGGACATTCTCATCTGGGCATCATCTAGAGTGATCCTACGAAGTTACAATGAAATTCCTTCATACATATGACCAGTAGACTGTACTCAAAGTTTTCGAGCTTCGGACCCCTGACGCCGTCACAGATGACCAAGCACGACCAAAAGGGGATGTCATTATCTAGGCATTATATGGACTCAAATTAACAGGTTACAATGAAATCACTCCATAAATATGACCTATAGTCTATGCTAAAGGTTTTGGGGTTTTGAGCTCGGGCAGCCATCAAGGCTGAATGATCGTGACCAAAAGGGGACGTTCTCATCTAGACATTATTTTGAGTCATTCTACCAAGGTACAATGAAATCACTTCATAAATATCACCTGTAGACTGTGCTAAAGATTTTCGGGCTTCAGGCTCCTGTAGCCGTCACAGTTGCCTAATGGTGTCCAAAAGGGGCTGTTCTCATCTCGGCATTATATGAAGTCAACCTACCAAGTTACAATGAAATCCCTTCATAAATATGAACTGAAGACTGTGCTAAGGGTTTTCGGGCTTTGGGCAGCCATCATGGTTGAATGATCGCAACCAAAAGGGGACATTCTCATCTGTGCATCATCTGGAGTGATCCTACGAAGTTACAATGAAATCCCTTCATAAATATGACTTGTAGACTGTGCTCAAGATTTTCGGGCTTCAGGCACCTGTAGCCATCACAGTTGACCAATCACGACCAAAAGGGGATGTTATCATCTAGGCATTATATGGAGTCAACCTAACAAGTTAGAATGAAACCCTTCCATAAATACGACCTATAGACTATGCTAAATGTTTTTGGGCTCAGGCAGCCATCAAGGCTGAATGATCGCGACCAAAAAGGGACGTTCTCATCTAGACATTATTTGGAGTCATCCTACCAAGCTACAATGAAATCCCTTCATAATTATGACCAGTAGACTGTTCTAAAGGTTTTCAGGCTTCGGGCCCCTGTAGCTGTCACAGTTGCCCAATCGTGTCCAAAAGGGGACATTCTCATCGAGACATTATATGAGTGTCAAACCTACTAAGTTACAATAAAATCCCTTCATAAATATGACATGTATACTGTGCTAAAGGTATTCGGGCTCGGGAAGCCATAATGGTTGAATGATCGCAACCAAAAGGGGACATTCTCATCTGGGCATAATTTGGAGTGATCCTACGAAGTTACAATGAAATCCCTTCATAAATATGACCTGTAGACTGTGCTCAAGATTTTCGGGCTTCGGGCACCTGTAGCCATCACAGTTGACCAATCACGACCAAAAGGGGATGTCATCATCCAGGCATTATATGGAGTCAACGTAACAAGTTACAATGAAATCCTTCCATAAATACGACCTATAGACTATGCTGAAGGTTTTTGGGTTCGGGCAGCCATAAAGGCTGAATGATCGCGATCAAAAGGGGGTGTTTTCATCTAGACATTATATGAAGTCAACCTACCAAGTTACAATGAAATGCCTTCATGAATATGACCCGTCCAAATTTTACGGACTCAGCTAGGAATCTCAATAACGGAATGCCTTATATGTATACAGGGGAAATCTGATTCAACCTTGATCAATGTTATAGTCGAGACTGAGATAGGTATAGCTAGGAAGTAATGGGTGAGATATGGGGCAGAATAACAGAAGCCAATAGTACCGGTACAAGGCCGCAATGGAACAAGACTGTTGTAGAAGCCAGTGATAGGACAGATAGGCCATAGTCCTGTAATGGCCTTGAAGTTTTGGCGACAAGATGGAAGCGGTTGGTAAGACTACATTTGACCCATTGGGGGCTTTTACATAGCCTAATGCGACAAAAAAGGGATTTTCCAAAAGGTATCCTCGATAGGTATCCTCAATAGGTATCCTCAAATAATACAATACCAGGCCATAGGTATCCTCAAATACTGAAATGAGGCTAAGAGTCGTAGTAAATTATACCTCATTGAGGGATTTTTAATGGTCCTCATAACCTCAAAATTCAATGAGGCTATGAGGATAATAAATGAGGACTCATTGAGGGCTTTTACATAGCCCTCATGGCCTCATACGACAAAAAAAGAGATTCTCCTAAAGGTATCCTCGATAGGTATCCTCGAATAATACAATACCAGGCCATAGGTATCCTCAAATACTGAAATGAGGCTAAGAGTCGTAGTAAATTATACCTTACTGAGGGATTTTTAATGGTCCTCATAACCTCAAAATTCAATGAGGCTATGAGGGATAATAAATGAGGACTCATTGAGGGCTTTTACATAGCCCTCATGGCCTCATACGACAAAAAAGGGATTCTCCTAAAGGTATCCTCGATAGGTATCCTCGAATAATACAATACCAGGTCATAGGTATCCTCAAATACTGAAATGAGGCTAAGAGTCGTAGTAAATTATACCCCATTGAGGGATTTTTAATGGTCCTCATAACCTCAAAATTCAATGAGGATATGAGGGATAATAAATGAGGACTCATTGAGGGATTTTACATAGCCCTCATGGCCTCATACGACAAAAAGGGATTCCATAGCCACAGGTGTTTTGCAAAAAATGGGATTCCATGGGACATGCCCATTGGATATAGTCTTTTGTTATACACAAGGGAGATAACTCTGTATAGAGATTATGGGAAATCAAGCAATCTGATTGGTTATAAATGATCTAGATATATGAAACAACGAGAGTACTTGGAATAGGGTCAGAACTAACAAGAATAGACCAGAAATTGCTAAATATAGCAATAATAAGGTAAACTGTTCCAGTTGATAGGCTCTTCTACGCTACTGGAGTATACTCTAGAATAAAGGAACATGACCAGATAAACGATAACTATTACATATATAGATAGAAGCAGAAAATTCTAGAAGAATTCGAAATAATAAAACTTGGGGTGGATTTTGGTGATTTGGAGGGATTGTCGGGTTGTTTGTGGTAATTAGATTTACTCCGATTCAATCGAACATACGCTCCGAACATACCCCTGTCTTGTTGTAGGTCTTTAGGTAACATAGCAACCACGTGCTACCATAGAAACCAAGATGGCGGCCTCCAGTATACAAAATGGACGACTGAAACACGTATCACCCTAACAACACGCGCTGCGCATGCGTACTGACACCATGTACCACTATGGGGATGACGTCACAATATGGCCGCTCACGCGGGTTACCATGACAACACAACATGGCGCCACTAGGTCACGTGACATGACGTCACTTCCGGGATCCGGCACCGGGGTCCGGCCAATGATGCCTGTCCGGGTACATGACATACTACTCACGTTTCTAAGTAAAACACCAGAGCTGAATTCTTGAAGTTATGCACAATTCCTAGTCACCAACCAGTTCGAGGTTGTCGGGGGTCTGACGCCACTACCTTACCACCAATGCGCACACTCAATCAATGAGATTCTTGGCCCTCACTTCCGTCTGTCGCCGCTTCGTAAGCAAAAAAATTTATTCGGGTCGCAAGTGATTCCAAATCTCACATCGCCCATGTGCGCCTTCGCCGACCTGAAACTTTCATTCATTCGGGTATCACACTGAATTCATACTGACATGATTCTGTCCACCACTTCTTAATGATCATTTTCTGTCACGCCAGTTGACTGTTGGCTATTGAATTATCTTTTCCCTATGGTAACAAGCCAAGACCAATACCGGGTCTGGACCTGCGTCGCTGCATGCAATTGAATCAGCAAACAGGAAGTGGCTGCACGGCAGATCTGAAAATTGCATACACGATACAACTGATCATTATCAGGCTCCAGATGAAATATAAAATCAATCCCTTGCATAGAAGCCGAGAAAAGTTTGACGAAAAATTTCAATGTTCAGTGGGTACAGTAAAATTTCAAAGTATCGGCAAACAGGAAGTGGCTGCACGGCAGATCTGAAAATTGCTTACACGATACAACTCATCATTATGAAGCAGCAGACCAAATATAAAATCATTCCCTTTCATAGGAGCCAAGAAAACTTTGACGGAAAAAGTGTTTCGGACGGACGGACGGACCGATGGACTGACGGACGGACGGACGGACGGACGGACGGACGGACGGACTGACGGACGGAGTCGAGCGGTTACTAGACCTGCTTCGCCGATGGCGACGCAGGTAAAAACATATCGCGCTCTCGACATCTCAAAAACAATGTGCTGACCTTCTTAAAGGAGTAAACAACAAAAACAGACAGGACATTTCTGACGCTTTGTTCGATCTAAATGGTTTACCAAGTGTTTGTATGTTTGTCTGTCTGTATGCCTGTGCACGTGTACAATGGATTGTGGGGCGTCTATCTGTTAGTCTTTTAGCCTAAGTTAATTGTAGTAGTGGCAGTAGTAGTAGTAGTAGTACTAGTAAACGTAGTAGTACACAACGCCACCGTATCCCGTGCTCCCACGTTGGCAGTGGGGGGGGGGGGGAGTGTCTTGCCGAAGGACAAAACGCGTTTGTTGCAGGTGGGATTCGAACCTGCTGAGCCCCCCCCCCCCCCCCCCACCCCCAACATAAATATTATAACAGAAAGCCGAAAATCACCATAAGGTAATTCATGAAATCATTAAGAAACATTAATTGGTTGAGGGCTAGTTTATTTTTGGTGGTCTGAATTCGTTCACCAAAATTTGTTTTATTACAAATTAGTGGAGGGTGCCCAAAGGCACTCTCCAATAATTTGCAATAAAGTAAATTTATGTAAACAAAATGTTTTTTGTTTTTTTTATTTGACTGAATTTGAAACATGAGCGAAGGAAATTTTGACTTTTGCTCTGGTACCTTCATTTTTTTCTAAAGCCCTGATAGTGGTTTCTAGCACTCAACCAGTTAAAAACGTTATACATTTTACGAAACTGATGTCAGTAACACAACAATTCATCGTAACCCATTGTCAGCGTATGCATGTTAATATGGTTGCAATTTCAACAAAAATGTATGCTCAGGACTAAAGTGAAATAATTTTATTTTCTCGTTATTTACTAAAAGTGATTTTCTGTGATTCTTTGTTTCTCGGGTTGAATAATTTCGAATTAAGTTTCAGGGAGTGGGTCTTAACAATTCAAAAAATATAAATACACTTCAAGTTTTATTCCCAAATAATATTAATCATCAAAACTAGAAAAAAATAAATATAATATAAAAATGAAATGTTGGGGGAGAGCTGTATCAATTAAAACTTGTCCTACTTGTCTCGTCTGGGCGAGTTTTCTCAGAGCGAGTTGTCTCTGGGGCGCCGTTATCTGTCACCCTTTACGGGTTGAACCCTGCAGCTAACATAACGGTTAATAACGGTCAGTGCTATTCATAAAAACACCATTCAAATTTTATTATATTTTTCTTATTTTTTTCCTCGGAAAAATAACTTTTGACCCTTCATTGGAATGAGCTCGTCGAGATCGTTCCGTTGATGGGTCATAAAATATCTTTTTGTAAAAAAATTAGAATTCTTGGTTGTTCAAGATGTTTTTGGTAAGTGTCGTCTGTTATTTGTAGTTGCTGAAGGTTTAAATCCTTACAGTTTGCCTCAGATAAGAGCGTCAGTACAATGTTTACGTTACAATGATAACACTTTGGTCAGCCGTAATTTGTCGCGGTTCTCAGGTAAGAAGGTCTTGATTAGCTCTGTTCTCTCAGATGTCTCCTTATCCCCACTCCTCTTCTCTCCTCACACACTCTCAGACGAACTACCTGATGACATCCCGTACCCCCATTCTTCCCAATCTCCCCGATAAGCACACTAACCCTCTCTTTTGTGTCACCCACTAACTAATTGAAAAGTTAGTTGAAGCCCTATGCATTTTTCACGTTAAAATGATAATTCCAGACACGGTACGGTAGTGTGCTCTTCGCGAAATGGGTAAACTCCTACGATTTTTCTCCGATTTCCCAGGTCCGCGACGAAGACTCTTTACTTACTAACACCGTAGCAATACCAAGACACGATATACTTAATTCAAGTACCAACAAGGAAGTTAAAAATTCAATTTAATGCAGCGATTCGCGTATTCCTGTTGTGACGTGACTCATTATTATTTCTTTTATGTTCCCTATAATTATAGCAATGGGTGTCACGTGCGAATTGCGATTGATCTGTATGGGAGTCGTGGATAAATTCCCCTGATAAAACCAAGATGTTTAACCTTCAGTGGACTGCGCAGCTGCCCTGAATTCCCACTGGACTACATCCTGCACTTGTCCAAGTGCTTAGCAGTGATTTCTAGTCAAGTCCTGGATGCAATACCTGACTTGAATACACTTTCAAGGAAAGTGTTTTGTCTATTGTCTACAGGACCTCCTAAAGAAGGCATGGTCAGGACACAAGCTCGGAGATTGCGAAAACTTGAAATAAGTCTTTAAACATTAAGGTGTGTTTAGTACAAATCACAAAATTACTGTAGATATGATTTGTGGTCGTACAAGAATGCCACTGTTGAGCTTATTGGTTGTGTTATTTATAGCTTTGTGGTAGAATGGTACTACAACTGCTTATTCAGTTTTTCCTGATTTCATCTTTGGTACTATCAGCAAATCTCAGGTAAGTCAGATACCGAATACTAAAGCGATACCGAGGTATACCCCCCCCCCCTAAAAATACTGAAACCCAGCTCAAAATTCCAATTCTGCCCATGTCTGGCAAGTTCTTCGACATTATGAAAGGTAGCAAGAAAAGAACAACCAGCAAATAAGTGTATAATAAGCACACCAGCCAGAATTAGGGCCTTGGAAATGGAGGGAGTCCGGGGTTGTAACACCGGGGCTCGAAACTTTGGGGTGCGGGGGGGGGGGGGGGGGGCTGGCCCAGAAGTGCAGGGTTCTTGGGTCAGACCTGGGTCCCCAAAGTTCTAACTCCTGTGCCAAGCCTGCCCCCCCCCCCCCCCCGATACCCGAACGGCATTAAGCAAGATAAGTTGTCCGTCGTATTGGAATACTAATTGTCACGCATGTAAATAAGGAATGGGAGTGTCCCGTAGAGGGGGGGGGGGGGGCATCACAGAATTAACCCTGGGTCCAGAATGTCCTCTCCTCGGCCCTGGCCAGGATAATAATATGAGCGCAGTCGAAACTCATTCGTTTTTTATTTTCAAATAGTTTGAACATTTTTGGCTAAAAAGATGAGGGGGTTGAATCCCCCTTCCCCATTCCCTTCAAAATTCGCGGATCATGGTATCTTATAATCTTTGACGCCCCCGTTGGGTTTTCCTTTAAAATGTCTTGTCATGACTTGAAATGTAGGATAAGGCCTCTTATCCGTCTCTGTACAGGGACTTTTTTTAGTTTCAAGGAGT
Source organism: Pictodentalium vernedei (assembly GCA_031216915.1). Lineage (NCBI taxonomy): Eukaryota > Metazoa > Mollusca > Scaphopoda > Dentaliida > Dentaliidae > Pictodentalium > Pictodentalium vernedei. The sequence continues at coordinate 182,693,160 of CM062291.1, forward strand.
GGATTGTTTCTTTATAAAAAAAATGGCTGAATGTACCGGTGCATATGTCTTGAAATTCCCGACTAATTCCAGATATTTGATTCTGTAAAGATTTTTTTTTTCATTTTGTGTAATGAAGATAAGTTTGTTATAAGCTGCGACTCAGCCAAGAAAATAAACCGGGAAATGCATCAAGGTGGGCTCCGGAGAAAATTTTGATATTTCGAGCTGAACGAACGCTGCTTCCTTGCATCTGAGCGATCAATGGTCGTCACTCAGAGGGCCTCTCGATGGCATTTTTCCTTCATTATTCATTCGGCAAAAATGATATCAACAGGGTGGTGGTGGTGGGGGGGGGGGGTCAGTTCAGCCCAATGAGAGAAAATTTTAATTTTTCAAATTAAAAGAACGCTGTTTCCTTGCATCTGGGCGATCCGTGACAGACTAGATTGCTGGAAGGAATATCGAAATGTTCTCTATGGCAATCCACAGAGATAACATTTCAAGAAACCCGTATTTCAATTAGATTCATTCCGCCTGTTGGGCGTTTTCACCAAATTTCAGGCATCCACAGGCACTGGACTGCATATATTTTGGGGGCTCAAAGGGCCACCTAGTAGGGGGCACCAGGGGCCACCCAGTAGGGAGGCCCACCGGCAATTTTCCCGGTGAGCCATACGGCCAGTCCGCCTCTTCCACGACTCCACTAAGATGGGAAGGGAATCCAGATAAATACACCCTTCCTCTAAAAGATTTCGGGGTGAGTTGTCGCAAGAGAAGAGAAGGAATGGAAGTAAAAGTACAAGCATGAAAATACATTTTTGTTTTGATATGTCATGGCAGGCGAACGGTTTCCGACTTTGAAGTTATTACCCTGGGTCACCATGATGACACACACTTGCGTCATGAGCAAGCATGATGTGAAGAATGAACAAAATCTCCCCATTGAATTTATTTATTTATTGGTGTTTTAAGGTCACATACTTATGCACAATGACTAATCGCCATGACAGTTTTACGGGTAGAGGAAGCCGGAGTACCCGGAGAGAACCACCGAGCATCGATGAGCAACTGTCAGCTCCTCAACATTCTAACTCTGTTCAAGCTCCGCTCAAGCAGGGTTACAGCGGTTGAAGACATGTGCACCATCGACGTGCAATACGCCTTAGTACATGGTGTCATCGTGCCCCCATGCCCCCTAGAAGTCCAACAATCTACCACTGAGCCACCGCACTCCCATCTCCCCATTGAATCAATTTATATGGGCCGGACAAACAGAACACCTGATCCCCACCCACCCCACCCCATGACACTGCATACGTAAAATACGTTAGAAAGGAATACACTCCAAAATCAAACCAAATCAACAGGATGGAGTGAATATAAACCCAATTGGGTATTCACTCAACCCATTTGATTTGGGTTAATTTGTAATCCAACTGTTTTTAGAGAACTCAAGAGCTGCCCGGTTACAGTTCTCGGAAAGTGAAGTTTTTTTAACAGTGCGCTTTTGGCGAAAAAGGACACACACTGTCCCCTAGTCTCAGGACAAGGGGGAGCCGACAGATCCTCCGCTTCCGGTGCCCTTGCTACCACAGAGCTTCATTTGATATTCTTTTTCCAAAATTTTCTCCGTCAGTGATCGCGATCGTTTTTTGGAGTGGTATCCGACATGACAATTTACTTGGTCTATATACAGCAGTGGCGGTGGGAATGGACCCTGTCGTTATATGTTGAATAAAAAATACCCATGGAGGTTTTTAATAACATTTATGTATTATATTGATTAACCCAGTGCCTTGCACGATAATGGACGACACGTGGAAAAAAATGGAATAGCCGTAAATTTTCATCTTCCGATTTTAGTTTAGGAGCTCTCATTGGAGCGAGCTCAACGAGCTTATTCCACTGAGGGGGGTCATGATCTATGTCTTTAAGGCAAGAACTGAAATAAATAAAAAGTTACACCAGCACCCCCCCCCCCCCCCCCCCCACCACCCCTCCACATACACACACACACCCTCACTCACTCACACACACATAAGTAAATACACATTTTGCTTTTTGGACATCCTGCAAAATATTTCTACTCCATTTTCCAGTAGAAAGTTGACAAAGCCAATTTCTTGTTAATCGACCTCCGAGTAAGTTACTTAATAGTTCAGAACAATACATTTGTTTTCAGAATCTGACCATGACTTCAGAAACTTCGATTTTTCCAGGTGAGGGCATGAGGGCTTCAAGATTAGCTCGCATTTGGGTACATTTCTCACACTCCTGATAAGGGAAGAGACGAAATATCACGTCTAGAGACAACTCTGTACCGGTACACATTAGTTTGTTTATTGGGGTTTAATGACACTTTCAACTCCCAGGTTCACGTCGTGTTGTAGTTTTACGAGTGGAGGAAGCCGGAGTACCACCGGCGAACAACTGTCAGACTCCCCAACATACTAACGCTTTCACAAACAGAGTAAGCAGTGGGTGACGACAAGTGCACCATCATCGTGCAGAACGCCTTAGTACACACACAGCGCCTTCGCACCCCATAAGCAATTCCGATTAAGTGTCTTGTCTAAGGACACAACGCAGCTGCCGCTGGTCAGGGTCAAACCATCGATCTTTCGGTTTAAATTCCTGGGCCCTAACCACCTAGCTACCCCGCTCTCATATATACATTTGTAGCGACAGCGATGTGTCACGGAAGTGGTAGGTTATCGGAGTGTTACCGTTCCTAGTATAGGCTGTATGATGTATGAGTTTTAACGATATAATAGTCGTAGAACTGTAACAAAGACGCACGCAGCAGAAGACAAGGTATTGACCTAGGGCGCAACGGGACAAATAAAAGTAGTAGAGAAAGATGCAAATGGCAGTGGATTGTAGTAGAAGAAGGAGAAGTCCACTGAATACCCAAAATGTGGGTCATTGTGGTATTTCCGCATAGATCCATACCTCATGCAAGAAATGAAGAACTGACAGAGTCAGAGAGGTTGATCGAGGGAAATAATTGTGTTTACAGATATACACTGTATTGACAAGACTAGTGTTACTAAACTATGCCTGAAAGAAAGGAGCAGCAGAAAAGATCGTGAAGTCGAAAGCACCAAATTGTGCTGTAAAGGGAAATTGTCAAGGTGATAGATAAAAGTAACGATTTTGTTGTATAAAGGTGCAAATATTTTCGATAATATTTCTGCCTAGGTTAAATGTAAAGCGTAAAGATAGGTATGTGACGGACCCTGAAAATAGATTTGTCAAATTAATGCTAATTAGGTATGAAATTTAATGTCCATTATGGCGCACGTGTTGAACGCTAAACGGGCCATCTGACAACAGTTCTCTTCTGTATCATTATCTGGGTAACAAAGACCAGTTAAATTGTAATTGTTGGAACCAGTGCATCACATGTTCTGGACATACACCCATATTACGCATCTATCCTGTCTCTGAAATATCGAAAGTTTTCATCTCAAACGAAATTCACATTTACATCTCTATCCATATCGAATTACAAAGCACTCGTTAATTCAGAATTAATATGTTTCAACTTTGCGTTCCGACTATATAAAGAGTGAAGGAGAGTTCTGAGTGGCAGCTGGCCTGAGGGCACTCAGAGAAGGGCCGAATTTAGCCTTGGTCGTCGAGGGTCATAGGCACCGAGATTGAAAGTCCGCGTATTGTCGTAACCCTGTGAGGGTTGAAAGGAACCGATTGTAGTTTGTTAACGGTTGCGAACCGTAGTGGCACAGCAGCCAAAGAAGTAAAAGCTGTAACGTTGAGGTCTAGAAACCGTATTAGGAGCTTGAGTAAGCGCTTGAATAGCTCGCGAGTTAAAATAGTTTTAGGCGGTGCGAGAATTGGTGATGTTGAGAACACTTTGCAGAATATTTTTATGTAAGCTTCGTTAAGTATATATCTGAAGGCGAAGAATAACTTAACCCCGTGAGAGCCAGACAAGGCGCAAGGTGATCGTGAACTGTGGTAGACGCCGATTGATTTGTGGTTGAACTGTGAGAACGCTGATAGAGTCGCACAAGCCGATCATTATATGTGTTACGCCCGACTGACGGTGAAGTTAACCCTGCGAGGAGGAAGCAACGAGAAGTGAATAGACACTTTGTATTTATCACAAACCGTGAGAAGATGAAGATGATGTGAGGTTGATCCAGCGGACACAGCTAGCTGTGGGAGACGTCGAGGGCCCTAAAGAATAAACTTTTATTCGCGTAATTAGTGTATTCGTATGGATAATTTTGTGAGTAATTTGTTTCATATTATATTTCTTCGTACATGTAAATAAATAATCTTTTCAGTGAATTATCGTTGATCACCCTTTGGCGTTGTAAGCCACAGGCACCTTCAGGAATGCTAAGAGTCCCAAGCGGATAGGGCATTGATAAGGTGGCAAAGTTTACATTCGAACTGGGGTTCAAGCGACAGTTGCTGGCTGTCGACTGAGCACTGATAAGAACATAAATTTTCCTCCATTACTTCAAACATCAATTTAACCCCGTAATACTGCGACAGAAACATTGGTGCCAGAAGCCAGAAGTGGTGATGGATGTGCAACGGGGATAAGTTACTGGAGTGATAGCTAATAAGAGCGTTTCTATTCCTAGTTCGTTTCTAAATCTCTTTTAGGAATCTCCGTTAAGGAATTTCTTTCCATGGTCTCGCCATGACTATGGAATCTCTTTTTGTGGATGTACATGTACAATACGTGGCATCAACACAATGCTGCACTGCGTGTACTTGCACACAAGCACATCCGGAAAAATGTCTCATCATGAAAATTTAAATTTCATAGTAAATTTCCTTTCTTATTATATCTACCGCAATTGTTAAAAACAGGCTTGCACTACAGTGGAAGTCCCTAACTCGGAAAATACTCTCTATTTTTGTCTTTCCCAAGCGATTTGGGAAGAAAAGTTGTGCAAAAGCACCAAGAAAAAATAAGCCAAAACTGGGTCGACTGTGACCGGCGCACTCCCAGAAGGGGAAAGTCTTCTCCTTGTACTAATCCACGGCTTCCGAACCAGTGCGCAGACGTGTAACCAACGTGTCATTCTACTGAATCCACCAACATTGGAGTTATGTGATTAGCGGGAAGGAAGGATTCTTACCAGAAAAGGAAAACGGGAAGGCCTCCACGTAAACAATTGCGGTAGGTAAAATAAGAAAGGAAATTTACTATAAAATTTAAATTTCTTATCAACCTACCTTACAATTGTTTACAACAGGCTGAATAGACAACAGTAGGGAATCACATAACCCACCCCCAAATAACCTCACACCGCTGGAACCGTGGACAGAAGAAGAGTTCCCTAGGCCTGTAAAACCATAGCATCACAACCATTAGTAAATAACAATGGGAGATGAGGCGTATGGCCCTGTGTGACACACAGACAGAAAGGACAGTACCAAGAACAGGGCTGGAACTGACCTTGCAAGAATCCTAATGAATAGGGTTGATGACAGCAAGAGCAGAAGAAAAGAGGGCCTAAAGAAAAAAGGTCTCCTGCAAATGACGCAGATAGGTGGAGAAGGTAGAAGCATTTCTCCAGTAGGGTGCCTGCATAACACCCGACAACTGACGGACATTACGTGTACGCTCCATTTAAAACCCGTCTTCGTCACACCCGGTGATCACTCTGTAATATACGGGTCCACCACCCACCCATCGAGGCTAATTATAGATGAGTGGGAAAACCAGACTTCAAACAGAACACCGCGACATGCATCAACGGATAGCAGCGAGTGGTGCTGCGATATAATATAGTTACGCACAAATAAACTTCTGATTGCAAATTCGATCAATAAACAAAAAATATGTTTGAAAACACAATATCATTCCATTACGATGACGTTACTAGGTTTATTTGTATTTTTCTTACAAGAAATACCCTATCTAGCTGGAATTTAAGAGAGCGGGTGACCCAGAAAAAGTTCCAGCACAGTCAATCAGGCTGTTTAGTCTATTTTTAGCAAAAATGCTCCGTAACAGCAATCAGCAATACTGGTGTCAGTTTTAAATGAGCGGTACATGTAATGGTTAGCATTAGCCCAGAAGGTAGACAATGCACGCACCTCGTGGGCAGAAAAACGATTGGTAATACAATCGTCAGTCGCTAGACGTGCGAATAGCAAGACAAATCCATCTAGAAATGGATTGCGGAGAGATCTTCTGTCGGCCAGGGATAAGAGACAGAAATATATCTCCCTGTCTTTCCTAATGAACTGCGTCCGGTTGAGGTAAATGCGAACAGAGCAAAGGGCGATTACCCTCAGCAGAAGGAAGAACCCCGATACAGACTGAAGGATGAGTAGTTTGTGGAATCTGATTCTTGGCCAGAAAGGAGCAATCAGTGGTAAAGTAACACTGTTGGTGGAGCTCCTGAAAAGGCCGGCTCAGCAGAGAGGGCGTGATGCTAACCCTTCTGGCTGAAGCAAAAGTCACCTGAAAAACCGTCTTGTGTGTGAGAAAACGCATATCACATGGGATAAAGGTTCGACCCCCCCCCCCCCCCCCCCAAGCAAAGCAGCAACCAAGAAAGATACCATCTTGGGGTAAGCTGCAAAATCCTAGGCCTTTTGAAAGAAAAGTGCCGAATAAGCTTGGAGAGGTACGGAGTAGTGCCGATACGACGCTTTCCCACATACGAAGAGGTCTCCGAAAGCATGGACATGTACCATTTGATGGTAACAGGTTGGAGATCCCCGAGAATCAATTAGATATACCATAAACTACTCCGCAATCTGTGTTATCGAAGGATCGGCAAAATCAACAGAGTGATCAGCACACCAACGACAGAAGACCTTCCATTTAGCCGTATAGGCTAAACCAGTGGAGTGCTGCCTTGAAGGAGCGAACTGGTATGGGTTCAATATCGATTACGAGACCCATTACTGTTAATTATAGCTTGACAACGCCTTCTCATGCTCCCAACCAAGTTCCTGGGGGTCTTTTGGGGGATGTTGTTCCATTTTTGGACCAGCATGGCACTAAGCTCCTGGACACTTCTTGGCTGGACTGACGGGCTGAAACTGCAACTCATTCCAGCTGCAAGCTACAACTCATTCGAATGGATTGAGGTCAGAGGATCTTGCGGGCCAGTCCATATGCTCAATCCCCTCCCTCTGTCGGTACTCCCCGACAGCATGGGCAACATGAGGACTGGCATTATCGTCCACCAGAATGAATCTATCACCCACTGCACCTGCATACAATCTGACGTGGACATTCAGGATCTCATCAGTATACCGCTGTGTAGTCAATGTACCACGGTCAAGGACATAGAGCTATGTACGTCCATCCCAGCTGATGCTGCCCCAGACCATGATTGACCCTCCACCATAGCGGTCATGCTCAGCAATGTTGGCTGCATGGAATCGCTCTCCTGGTCTTCTCAATACCCTAGAACGCCTATCTGTGTGGTCTAGGCAATACCTTGACTCATCTGTAAAAAGGACAGGTCTCCAGTCTTCTCTGATCCATCCAACGTGGTCCATGGCCCATTTATATCGTGCCTGGCGATGGTTCTGGGACAGCGGAATGCGAATACATGGTCTGCTCGATCGGAGACCACCTTCGTGCAACCTTGCCCGGATAGTCTGTGTCGAAGCATTTACCCCGGATGCATTCTGAAGGTCACTGCGAAGCTGGGTTGCTGTGGCAAAGCGGTTCCTACGGGCCGGAATGATCAAAACCCGGTCTTCAGCTGCAGATGTTGCCATGTCTTTGCCACCACCATGCAGTCTTACTGGTGTGCCATACAGCTGAAATCTTGCCCAGGCTCTGGTGATCACTGTATGGTGCACACCAAGGGCTTCACCAACCTGACGATGGGTAGCCCCTTGCTCCACCATCCTTACAGACCACCACATTTCTGCTTCAGACAAATGTCTTCTTACATTTGCATTTGCCATATTCAATCATTAAATCACAAGGGTTTGTGTTAAAATGAAGATTGAGTCCCCTACACATGTCATGTACATGTAGAGAGTACACGAAAACATCATGAAAATCAAGGGATACATGCTTCCCATAACTGTCACAAAACGTCTGCCTGTCAAGAGAGCTAATGTAAACACTGGGGACCATCTCAATACATTTCCTCTATCATATCCACCAACAATATCGCAAATATGTCACAAGCAAATTTCACAATGATGTGTCAAATATTTGGTGCTTAGCAAACTTTGAGTAGTATAATAATAACAATAAAGCTGAGGTCAGTGCTGGTCAAAGAAGAAAAAATTGCAAACGTCGTTTCTTGTGTTAACCCTCTGCACACTGATGCTAAAATGCCGAAATTTCAACCTGGAAATTTTCCCCACAATATAACTAAGAATGTGACAAATTCAATCTTGTTTGACAGAACTCAATGAGCTCTGTCAAACAAGACTGCGTCGGTTAAATTCCTTGTTGCATTTTAGGAAATAATTGTTTGAAATTTCAATATTTTGATAGCCGTGTTCGTATATTTATACGGTTAAGTAGAATGTACGTCACCACTGACTACTCAGTGGCGTCTGTGGGTTATTCTCACAGAATGCAAGTACATATTGTGACTTAACATATACAGTATTTATCTAATTCCGATTCACGTGGCAAGTGGAGCACGACGGTAAGTGCATATCAAAACAGTGTCCAAATCTCAAAACTGTTATTAGCAGGATTCGTTCCAATTTTCCAATAGATCAGTGCGCGACGTACCGATTCACACCACACCAATGATAAGTAAATATTTGAATTTAATGAAGCACATTTGGCCACGAGTTGCTCTCGTAAAATATTATTTTATTATCAGTTCTGGTACGAATATGGTAGCAGAATTTCAGGAACCACTGATGCCTACTGTCAGCTCTTTGACTGAATGCATATATTTCTCGAGTCCTATACATCACAGCATTCATTTTGATGAATAATTTGCATTCTTTCCATTTTGAGACGACCTGGCGCTCTTGCCGCCATCACACCAGCAATTTTTACTTTTTGCGAGTAGACTACAGCGCACCTCTGTTCCACTTAGCAAGCGATTAACCCCTTACTAACGAAAGGGTTGCACCAGTCGCTCTAATACAAGATGTGCAGTGGAAAAAATGAGAAAAAACTCCACAACATCATTTCATGTGACTCCCTCATCAGGACGATCACGGCGTTTCACACATGTTGTTGTTGAAATTTCTTTAAGAAAAAACTTAAAGTAACAAATTTTGATATGTGTTTTCTGTAAAGGGTTAAAATCTGTTCGTAGGGAAATAGGCCAAATAATACAACGCGTGCACGATAATACGAACAATACACAATGAATTAAAACCTCTAGCATTCCAAGACTTTAACGTAGTCAAACTTACCTTTTCGAGAAATGGTTGATAAACAACATAATTTTACAAACTTCAAAGGCCAGTAATGCGCCTCACTGCCCTTTCGCTCATGCATTCCACGGAGAACCATCTGATTGGCTCAACCGCGTTGTGTCCTTGGGCAAGACACTTCACCCCGATTGCCTACATGGGGGCACGATGACGCTGTGTACTGAGGCGTACTGCACGTCGATGGTGCGCATGTCTTCAACCAATCTAACCCTGCCTGTGCTGCGGTGCAGAGTTCAGAGTTACAATGTTGGAGAGCTGACAGCTGCTCGTCGTTGCTCGGTGGTTCTCTCCGGGTACTCCGGCTTCCTCCACCCGTAAAACTGTCACGGTCACGATTAGCCATTGTGCATAAGTATGTGACCTTAAACACCAATAAATAAATAAATAAATCTGATTGGCTAACGATGGCTCCATTGAAGTTGCGCTTCATGTATTATACCGAATTCAAATAAATTTGATGTTGCTGCGATGAGTATATTCGAATGAAAGTGTCAATGACACTGTAGCTTAACTTGTCTGTGTGTTGTGTTTGATTAAAAGGATAATGTTCAATGTTTATGAAAGGATTATGAAATAAGACAAGAATTGTGATAATTGGGAATATGTTAATTTCTGTTCCCTGTATGCTATGTTTTCAATAAAATAATATGAGGTGTATTAGACTGTAAAAAAAGAATGGAGAGGTGGGTTAATGCGGCCCTCACGGTTAATATATGTGGCCCTCACAGTTAATGTATGTCAACCAAAGTTACTAAGTTACAGTGAAATTATTCCAAAACGATCCTATCAGGTTGCAATGAAATCCCTTCATAAATACGTCCTGTAGACTGTGCTAAAGGTTTTCAGGCTTCGGGCCTGTGTAGCCATCACGGTCGACCGATCGCAACCAAAAGGGTACGTCCTCGTCTAGACATTATACCGAGTCATCCTACCAAGTTACAATGAAATCCCTTCATAAATACGACCTGTAGTCTGTGCTAAATTGGTTCGGGTTAAGGGCTCGGGCAGACGTTATGGTTAAATGATCGCGACCAAAAGAGGATGTTCTCATCTAGGCATTATCTGGAGTCATCCTACCAAGTTACAATGGAATCCCTTCATAAATACGACCTGTAGACTGTGTTAAAGGTTTTCGGTTTTGGGCCCCTGTAGCCGTGACATTTGACCAATCACGACCAAAAGGGGGCGTTCTCGTCTAGACATTATATGGAGCCATCCTACCAGTGTAAAATGAAATCCCGCCATAAATACGACCTGTAGACTGTGCTAAAGGTTTTTTGGTTTTGGGCTCGGGCAGCCGTCACGGCTGAAAGATTGCGACCAAAAGGGGACATTCTCATCTTGACATTATATGGAGTCAACCTACCAAGTTACAATGAAATCCCTCAATAAATACGACCTGTAGACTGTGCTAAAGTTTTTCGGGTTTTGGGCTCGGGCAGTCGTCTCGGTTGACAGATCGCGACCAAATGGGGAAGTTCTCATCTAGACATCACACGGAGTCATCCTACCAAGTTACAATGAAATCCCTCTCTATTAAATATGACCTGTGTAGACTGTGCTAAATGTTTTGGGGTTTCGGGCTTGGGCAGCCGTCATGGTTGACAGATCATGACCAAAAGGGGGCGTTCTCATCTAGATATTATAGAGAGGCATCCTACCAAGTTATAATTGAATCCCTTCATAATTACGACCTGTAGACTGCGCTAAAGGTTTTTGGGTATTGGGCTCGGGCATCCATCATGATTGACCGATCGCGACCAAAAGACGACGTTCTCATCTTGACATGACCTCAAACCTTCATATGGAATCTTGTGACGATCGGACAAGAACTACGGGGTGGAGCCTGTGCTAAAGGAAAATGTGAAGACTCAAAGACTTCCGCACACGTGATGGCAATAGCTTATCTTGACTTTGGCAAGTTAAACTAAAAAATCGGGTAATATCTTTGAATCCCTGCCTAACGTGCACCGGTGGGGTAAGCGGTATGCAAATGTTCGTTGAGATTTTTTCTGGAAAAAAAAATTCCCGCTGACAGGACTCAACAATAGCGCACTTCACTTCAAATTACAGCGAACAGCATACAGCTCGACCTCCATTTTTCAAAAATAAAAGACTGATAATTTGTTTATATTTAAATTGAATTTATGGAGCAACTGAGTACCAGTACGTTTTCAATGGCCGCTTCAGACGCTCGCGGTAATTCATGAGATAATTTTGGTACCCACTCAAGAACAGAAGGTATCCTCTATTTAATGTTGATAAAATAAGGAAAATGAAAGGAGGCTTCAGCTGAAATTCAGCACACGGGCCATCCGTTTTAATTCGGAAGTCCATCAGCTAAAAGGCTGCTACTGCTTACCATTTTATTTTCAAACTTCGAAAATGGTTCCTTGAAAAAAATGCCACAGGAAAAAATGCTACAATGTTTTTGATACCCAAGAAAAAAATAGCACACGGGTGAATAATGGAAAAACTACTGACTCCAGCAATGGGGAAGAGAAAAGGGCAAATTGGTAGGAAATGATGTCATATTAGGGTGGGGAAAAACTACTAACCCCAAGAAAACACATGGGAAAACGGTACATTGGATTGAAAGTAATGACATATTGGAGTAGAATCAAATGGAAGAGAGGTTGTTTTTTTTTTAATGAGCATCATTTTGTAAAAATCCCCGAGGCTCAAGTGACCCTAAAAGGCTTATCACGATCAAGCTGTCTACAGGGAATAAAGATATCAGACCGTATAGGGATCAGAAAGACGGAGGCAAAAAGGAAGTGTCACCTTGTATATGTTTGCATACTACAATGACTGTCACCCAAAAAGCTCTGAAAAATGCCGATAGGATCACCGATCCAATGTTGAGTTGTTACAGCACAAAAGTGGGTTTAATCATCATCAACTTATCGTCCGGAAACTAATTGTTTACAATTTACTATGAGAAGGGTCACTGTGACCTTGACCTTTGACCTAGTGATTCCAAAATAAACAGGGCTCTTTCTTGCACCAATGTCAACCTACCTATGAAGTTTAATGAACGGGGGTGGAACCATTTTCAAATTACCATCTGGAAACCAATTGTTTACGATTTATTATGTTCAAGGTCACTGTTACCTTGACCTTTGACCTAGCGAGTCCAAAATAAATGGGGTCTTCCACTCACCTAGGTCAACCTACCTATGAAGTTTCATGAATGTGGGCCAAACCATTATCAAGTTATCCGGAAATCAATTGTTTACAATTTACTATGCTGAAGTCACTGTGACCTTGATCTTTCACCTGGCGAGTCAAAAATAAATAGGGTTCTTCCTCTCACTGATGCCAACCTACCTATGAAGCTTCATGAAGGTGGGTCGAACTTTATCAAGTTATCATCCGGAAACCAATTGTTTTGATTTACTATGTCCAGGGTCACTGTGACCTTGACCTTTGACCTAGTGAGTCCGAAATAAATAGGGTTGTTCCTCACTCGAATGCCAACCTGTATATGAAGTTTCATGAATGTGGGTTGAACCATAGTCAGGTTATCATCCAGAAACCAATTGTTTACAATTTACTATGTTCAATGTCACTGTGACCTTGACCTTTGACCAAGCAAGTCCAAAATAAACAGGGTTCTTCCTCTCAGCGATGCCAACCTATTATGAACGTGGGTCGGAACCATTATAAAGTTATAATCCGGAAACCAATTGCTTACGCCTGAAAACCCAAAGCTCAACCGTCCGCCATCAAATTGTAAGTCGAGTTTGACTTTGTCACAAATCGACTAAAAATATCTGCTCTTCACTCCCCTCTCCCAGCACATATCTTACAACATGCTTGAGATTATGTTTAAAAAAGACAAAAAAGCTTCCATCTGAAAAAAACACACAGGTTGGTTGAAACTTGGGTTACGATTCGGTGAAATATTCCTGGAAGCCATCAGCTGTGGGTTCTTTTTTTTTCTTTTCTGAGGAATTGGGGCTTTCTGGTTGTGTGTCCTTATATGTTCACAAACAGATGCAAAAATAAAAAGAGAACATTCGATTGGAACGTATTTTTTCTTTCTTACCAAATAACAAAAGATTCTGTCTGGTGGCTCCAAAGAAGATGATCTTTGAGGAATATCCCTCAAATTGCAGCAAGTTAAAGTTTGGGCTACTAGTGGGGGGGGGGGGGGGGGTAGAATTTGAACTGATGGACTTGATTTGGAGTACAATTTGAATTTATAGAGTTGATTTGAATCTGCTCTCAGAGTAAGGTGTACACCAAATATGAAAAGTTTCAGCCAGGTGGGACTGAAGAATTTTAAAGCATATTCTTCATACTGCACTAAAGTAACAAAAGGGTCCAAATACGAACTCATGGACTTGGTTTTAATAAACTTGAATCGGACCTCATATGAGAAAGGTGTATACATGTACCAACTATCAGAAGATTCTGAAGAAGATTTTAAAGCATATTCCACTTTTAGCCAAAGGTTACAAGTTGGGCTCACAATGAGAGCCCAAACACGAACCCATGGACTTGATCTGAAGAAACTTCATTCTGATCACCCGAAGGATGCTGCATACCAAATATGATAGATGTGAAGAAGAAGAATTTTCCACTTATTGTTAAGTTAAGTTAAAATTTGGGTTCCCGTTAGCAGCCGAAATATAAAATTACAGACTGAATTTGAACAAACTTGAATCTGAGCTCCAGGAGGATGTTGTGTCTCAAATATCAAAGGATTCTGATTGGTAGTCGGAAGAAGAATTTTCCTTATGTTGAACTGAGTTAAAATTTCGGTTCCCATAATAAGCCCAAATATAAACCTATAGACTGAATTTGAACAAACTTGAATTTGAGCTCCTTAAGGATGTTATGTATCAAATATAATAAGAATCTGAATGGTAGATCTTCAGAAGATTTTTAAAAAACATTCCTCATACTAAATTAAGAATTAAGTTAAAATTTGGGCTCCATAGGGAGCCCAAAAATGAACACAGGGACTTGCTTTGAATTTGAGCTCCAAAGGGATGATGTGTATCAAATATAAAAAGAATCTGAATGGTAGATGAAGACTTTAAAAGAACATTCCTCATACTTATTTACAGGGAGCCCAAACATGAGCCCAGGGACATGGTTTGAACAAATCTGAATCTGACCCTACTAAGAATGCCAAATATCAAATATGATAAGTTTCTGCCAGGTGAATCTGATGAAGATTTTCAAATATTTTTTTCTCATATTGCACCAAGTTAAAATTTGGGTTTCCATAACGAACCAAATTATTAACCCATAGACTTGATTTGAACAAATTTGAATTAGACTCCTATAAGGATGATATATTCCAAATATCAAAGGATTCTGAGGGGTGGATCTAAAAAGACTGTCAACTGATATTCCTCACACTGCCTAAAGTTGAAATTCAAGTTTGAATGGGGAAAAGAACTCACAGACTTGATTTGAACAAAGTTAAATCCGAACCCCTGGGTATGCTGCATACCATATATGAGAAGATTTTGACCAGCAGATCTGAAGAAGAACATGTTTGAAGAATACTCCCATTGGGAACCTAAATACGAACCCATACACCTTATTTAAACAAACATAAACCTGACTGCCATACGGATGCTATAAACCAAATACGTGAAGATTCTGAGTGATGGATCTGAAGAAGATTGTTAAAAAACTTCCCTCATATTGCACCAAGTTAAAATTCAGGCTTCCTTAAAGAGCCCAAATATGAACCAAGGGACTTAATTTGAACATACTTGAATATGACTCCCATAAGGATGCACCATTTCAAATATAAAAAATTCCTACTGGTGGATCTGAAGAATAGGATTTTTAAGGAATTTTCCCCAATTTGCTTTATGTTAAAATTCGGGCTCCCTAAGGGAGCCCAAATAAGAACTCGGGGAAGTGCTTTTCCCAATCTTATATCATGTCTCTTGAGAGGTACTGTATATCAAATATCAAAACATTCTGATTGGTAGTTTGGTAGAAAGAATTTATTTTTCATTTTTAAAAAGTGCTGACTCAGCATTTTTCCATTACCCTCTTCCTCACCCCTCCAATATCCCCCTGACAAACCCAGTGAGATTTTTTAGCCAAATCAAATGGTCCTAAGGATGTTGTAAACCAAATAACAATTCTTTGTCCCGTGCATTTAAATTTTCTATTTTTAGCTTCTTGGATCCCCATGGGGATGCAAAAATGGTTTTCGGGCATAAAGGTGGTTTTACATGAGCAATATTTCCTGCAATTTCTAGCGGGCAAATTTAAAGCCATTATTACATGAAATACTGTTCAGGTAAAATGGATTTATTGCATCAATATTTATTGAAGCAATTTACTGAAAAAATTTAGAACCTGTCTCTATTTTCTGCAAGTTCATACTAATATTGCAACTGAAACTTTTCTTCGAAGCCAATCAATGTGATTGCAAATGCAATATTGCACCTACAATTTGTGTGTGTGATACAGCATGAAGAACAAAAATATTTGTGCAATATGTAGAAGCAATTTATTGGTGCAATTTCTTCACCGTGTAAAACCACCTTTAATAAAGTACATGTCCCCTAATACTACATACAGCATAGCATATTTGATCCAAATCTGCCCAGCTGTTCAGAAAATAGAAATTATAGGCGGGGCTCAAAATAGCCCCTACTAGCATATGCCCATGTACTGCCCAAGAAAGTTTCTTTGAGCAACTTGAATCTTGCATACAAAATTTCAAAGCATTGTAACTGGTGGTTTATGATAAGATTTTTTGAAGAATTTGGGATTTTTCAGGGGACTGCCCCAGCCAATTAGCCTTTGCTACTTGGCTTGAACAAGTTTGGAAGGTTATCCCCAAAAGATAATTCATGTCAAGTTTGGTCCAGTGGTTTGGAAGAATAGGACTAATAAACAAAGTCGACAGGCGATGGACAAGTGATGGCAAGAGTTCACCCCGACTTTCAGTCAGGTGAACTAAAAAGTAGTCATAAAACTTCCTTTTTTGTATTTTTAGGATGCCTAACTTAATAATGTAAATAATGTTGGGAAGTATGGCATCGTAGAGCCATAATTAAATTCAGTAACTTATGAGCATCAAGTTAGTATCTTGTAATTACAATTTAGTATCTTATGATTACTTACAAGGTAGTGAAGGCCACTGGTGGAACTATGCTGCCGTAGGAAAGGAATATTTTCATTTCTATGTTTTATTTTGTGATTGATCAAATATTTGTGAAGTTAATCATTGGCATAAATGTTTTTTTTTATGTTTGGCTTTTTTTTTGGGGGGGGGGAATTTTCTACAGAAAATGTAAATTACATTTGTAAGGAGCTGTTTTACTGTTTAAACCCTTTAACCAACATAATGACCAAAACCAGTCAGCACTATTCACAAAGATCATTCAATTTGCACTATTTTTTTCATTTATTGTCACAAAAACATAGCTTATGACATCTCATTGGAACGAATTCATTCCAATGAGGTGTATGAGCTATGTCTAAGACACAAAAATGAAAGTGTCAATGACACTGTAGCTTAACTTGCCCGTGTGTTGTGTTTGATGAAAAGGATAATGTTCAATGTTTATGAAAGGATTATGAAATACAACAAGAATTGTGATAATTGAGAATATGTTAATCTCAGTTCCCTGTATGCTATGTTTTCAATAAAAAATAATTTGAGGTGTAGACTGTACTAAAGAACTGAGGGGTAGGTTAATGTGGTCCTCACAGTTAATGTATACTAAAGAACTGAGGGGTAGGTTAATGTGGCCCTTACAGTTAATGTATGTCAACCAAAGTTACCAAGTTACAGTGAAATTATTCCAAAACGAGTCCTCCTATCAAGTTACAATGAAATCCCTTCATTAATACAGCCTGTAGACTGTGCTCAATGTTTTCAGGCTTCGGGCCCGTGTATCCTACATGGTTGATCGATCGCAACCAAATGGGGACGTCCTCATCTAGACATTATACTGAGTCATCCTCCATTGATACAATGAAATCCATTTTTAAATACGACCTGTAGTCTATGCTAAAGGTTTTCGGGTTTTGGGCTCAGGCAGCCATCACAGTTGAATGATCGCTACCAAAAGGGGACGTTCTCATCTAGATATAATCTGAAGTCATTCTACCAAGTTACAAAGAAATCCCTTCATAAAGACCTGTAGACTGTGCTGAAGGTTTCCGGGCTTTGGGCTCAGGCAGCCATCATGGTTGAATGATCGCTACCAAAAGCGGACAGTCTCATCTAGACATTATCTGGAATCATTCTACCAAGTTACTATGAAATCCCTTAAAAAATACGACCTATAGACTATGCTAAAGGTTTTTGGGCTTCGGGCCCCTGTAGCTGCCACAGTTGACCAATCGCGATCAAAAGCGGTCGTTCTCGTCTAGACATTATACTGAGTCATCCTACCAAGTAACAATGAAATCCATTCATAAATAACACCTGTAGTTTGTGCTAAAGGTTTTTGGGCTCGGACAGCCATAATGGCTGAATGATCGTGACCAAAAGGGGTTGTTCTCAGCTAGATATTATCTAGCGTCATCCTACCAAGTTACAATGAAATCCCTTGATAAATATGACCTGTAGACTGTTCTAAACGTTTTCGGGCTTCAGGCCCCTGTAGCCATCACAGTTGCCCAATCGTGACCAAAAGGGGGCATTCTCTTCTAGACGTTATATGGAGTCATCCTAACAAGCTACAATGAAATCACTCCATAAATACGACATGTAGTCTGTGCTAAAGGTCTTTGGGTTTTGGGCTCGGGCCGTCATCACGGCTGACAGATCACAACCAAATGGGTAAGTTCTCATCTAGACATCATACAGAGTTATCCTACCAAGTTACAATGAAATTCCTCTATAAATATGATCTGTAGACTGTGCTAAAGGTTTTGGGCTCGGGCAGTCATCATGGCTGACAGATCACGACCAAATGGGGAAGTTCTCATCTAGACATCATCCTACCAAGTTACAATGAAATCCCTCCATATTAAATATGACCTGCAGACTGTGCTAAGTTTTTGGATTCGGGCTTGGGCAGCCATCATGGTTGACAGATCATGACCAAAAGGTGACGTTCTCATCTAGATATTATACAGAGGCATCCTACCAAGTTACAATGAAATCTCTTCATAAATGTAATCTGTAGACTCTGCTAATGGTTTTCGTGTTTTGGGCTCAGGCAGCCATCATCGTTGACCGATCACGACAAAAAGGGGACGTTCTCATCTAGACATGACCCCCAAACCTACATATGAAATTTCGTGACGATCGGATAAGAAATACGGGGTGCAGCCTATGCTAAATGCTAAAGGTTTTCAGGCTTCGGGCCCCTTTAGTCGTCACAGTTGCCCAATCTCAACCAAAAGGGGGTGTTCTCAACTAGAAATTATCTGGAGTCATCCTAACAAGTTACATTGAAATCACATAAATACGACCTGTAGACTGTGCTAAAGGTTTTCGGGTTTTGGGCTCGGGCAGTCATCACGGTTGACAGAACACAACCAAATTGGGAAGTTCGCATCTAGACATCATACAGAGTCATCCTACCAATTACAATGAAATTCCTCTATAAATATGACATGGAGACTGTGCTAAAGGTTCTGAGGTTTTGGGCTCAGGCAGTCATCACGGTTGACAAATCGCGACCAAATGGGGAAGTTCTCATCTAGACATCATATGGAGACATTCTAACAAGTTACAATGAAATCCCTCCATATTAAATATGACCTGTAGACTGTGCTTAAAGTTTTTCACAGGTGACAGATCATGACCAAAAGGGGACGTTCTCATCTAGATACTATACAGAGGCATCCTACCAAGTTACAATGAAATCTCTTCATAGATACGACCTGTAGACTGTGCTAATGGTTTTTGGGCTCGGGCAGCCATCTCGGTTGACCGATCGCGACCAAAAGGGGATGTTCTCGTTCTCGTCTAGACATGACCCCAAACCTGCATATGAAATTTTGTGAAAATCAGATAAGAAATACAGGGTGCAGCCTGTGCTAAAGGAAAATGTGAACAGACTCAACAGACTCACAGACTTCTGCGAGTCAAGCTAATGAAAAAAATGAATTATTCAAGAATTTTGTTTGCAAGTGTCATCTGCTTTTGGTGTTAGGTAAAGGGTTATGTACCTGTAAGCAGCAGTTACTGCAGTGCTATACTTTTCTCCACACAGCACTGTAGAATCCCGCCTGTCAGAAAAGAAATGTGAGACCTTTGACAGATGCTTCTTTTGTTTGTTGTTTTCCATGATTTGATTTCAAGATATTCTTTTCTTTTTTGGGGGTGGGGTGGGGGGATCTTGTCCCCCTGATGATGATGTGGTCAAGAAAAGTACTACTCTTGTGATGACGGTACTGCACTGCTGGTAACAAGAATGACTTTACACTGATACACTTGTATAATGTCAAATTTTACACTCCATGTATAATTGTATGACACATCTATAGAAAAAGTGAGTGTGATGGGGGGGGGGGGGGGATGTCCCATACACCCCACCTCTCATCAATCAAAAACATATATACTAGGCACATGCACAGGTATCCTCATTAGGAGGCACCTAGATTTGGGGTTGGAGGCAAGCATTTTTATGCCACACATATAGCATGTACATCGAAGTCTTGAGTTTGGGAATGGTATCAAGGCGGTATCCCTCTTGCATTGGTGGGGCAGGGGAAGGAATATGTTTTGTTTTTTTTATTTCTCCAGGAATGCCCAGGGCCAGGCCTCTCAAGAGGAATTCTGAAAAATATTCTCCAAATGCATCTATTTTGAGCCTCGAAAGAACGTCAAGCATGTTATGTCATCTGTACTTTCATTAGTTAATGTTTGGTAGGTCATAGAATTTAGGACTTTTAAGGCTGGCTAGTGGGAATTGTGGGCAAGGCTCCCCAGCCCCCTTGCCTATGCCACTGGAATATACACCATGAGAGGTAATCACTATTTCAAGATGTTATTGCTATTCTAGAAACAGTGCCATACCCTATGCTCTAAAAAGGAATAAACTGATAATGAGAGTTCACTTTTGGATCCTGGCGTATGGGATATTACTACTGCAGTTTGATAAAATAATTTTGTAATGAAATTTCAAGATGTTTCATATATAAAGATGTATGATTTGACATTTCAGAAAAGTGGCAGATAGACTTTTACTGTGTTTGATAATGGTGTTTTGTTAATGTTGTTGAATAAAACAGGATAAAATCCATACACAGGGCCTCTAAGTCTAGACAGCTCCACTCAGGGTCACTACTTTTAGGGGAAGCCAAATACAAGAAAAGAATCTAATTGTTCCTGTTTTTGACCTTCATACTGATATGACAATGGTTCAAGGTCATGACACAGTGTTAGGTTATGGGTAACAGTTGTGTGAAGGATGAACAAGATCTGTCACATAGTTTCAATTATACAAACCAGATAAGGGCTATATAACAATATCAAAGTTTGCTGTATGTGGTCTTGACCTTGGATCAAGGGCGCAACACACCTTTGAGTCATCAGCAATAATTGTACAAAGTATGAATAAGATCTGTCAATCATACAAAGTTATATGATCCAGAAAAGGGCTGTAAAACAATATCAAAGTTTTGCTGTCTGTGACCTTAACGATATGACCTTGGATCGAAGTCAAGACACACCTTTTCGTCAAGAGCAATAATTGTACCAAGTATGAATAAGATCTGTCAATCATACCAAGTCATATGGACTGGACAAAATTGTCAAAGTGAAATGTCAAAGATTTTCTAACTGCCACCTTAAGACAGGGCCTGTTACCTTGAGGGGCACATATCATATTAAAATTTGCAACACACTGTCTTTTCATAATACATACTGTTATTAAGTTTTGTCAAAAAATATTCAGTGGTCAGTAAGTTATGGCTCGGACAAGAAAAATGTTGACAGATGGATGACAGATGGATGACAGACAAATCATTACCAGAAAAGCTCTGTTGACACTTGTCAGACAGAGCTAAAAGTGTCCCCTTGATCCCCACCCTGGCTGCAGCACCTCAGTGACAGTTGGTGTTAAAGCCAAAATACAATATCAAAGCAACAGAAAGCTAGGGATTCAGCAGCTGAGCTGACAAAATGAAGGGCGATTTCATGGTTTTGATCCATGGATTTCACCAAGTCTGTACAAACTAGAGGTACTGTGAGCAAGCTCACAAAGTGATACCCCCCGCGCCTGAAATGTATAAGTTAGATTATCTCCCCTTGGAAATGTCAGAATGGAATTATATTGCTTCATGCACATCTGCATATGGAGTTCTTCCGTTGTGTAAAGCTTCATGAAAATTCTTCAAACGGTTTAGGAGGAGTTGCGCTTACAAGGATGGCCAGACGGACAGATGGATGGACAGACAGAATGGACAGGGTGATTCCTATATACCCCCCCCCCCCCACCCAAACTTTGTTTGCGGGGGGTATAATCAAAAATCCAGGGGATCTGAAAATGGTTACCTGAATATATTCAGGCAAACATTTCTCAGTTGATCGTTGTCTCATTTTCTGAGCAGGAGAAAGGCAAAGTAATACCGAAGTGTGTGCAAAGTCTGAGATAAACAACTAAAAATATCCTAGCTTAGTTTATTTATTTATTTATTTATTGGTGTTTAAGGTCACATACTTATGCACAATGGCTAATCATGACCGTGACAGTTTTACGGGTGGAGGAAGCCGGAGTACCCGGAGAGAACCACCGAGCAACGACGAGCAGCTGCCAGCTCCCCAACATCACAACTCCGCACTGCAGCACAGGCAGGGTTAGATTGGTTGAAGACATGCGACCCATCGACGTGCAGTATGCCTTAGTACACGGCGTCATCGTGCCCCCATGCGGACAATCGGGGTTAAGTGCCTTGCCCAAGGACACAACATGGGAGTCCGAATCGATCGCTCAGACAGTCACCCATCCAAGGACTAACCGGGTTCGACGTTGCTTAACTTCGGTGACCTGACGAGAACTGGTTACCACAACCCCCTCCTAGCTTACTGTCCTTTCCGTAAACCCCCAATGGTAAATAAACTCTGGAATAATATAAAATCAAGAAAATATCTTTTAGTTTTCAGCTCCCGATTACGTGTAATATATTTAACTTCGCCGTCGTTACGTTTCTGTGATTTTAGCTCGCTCGAAAATCATATGAACGAATTTTTTAATTCTCTATGGGAATTTGTGTGTATTTTCGGAAGAGCGTCCATTTTGCAACAATGCACAAGTGATGTAACTGGGACGGTCCATTTGAGAACAGGTAAATTTGAATTTTCACGGCTTGCCTTTGCAGAAGACGTGTTTTGACGAAGTTGGAATATCAGTTAGTCGTGATGATGTTCAAAATAAAACTCAAGTCTTGTTCAAAACGCGTTAGCGAATTAGTGAATAAATAAAATATACATGTATTGTAGTCGTGACGTAAATTATTTTATTAATGGTGCCGTACCAGTTTTCCAAATTTGTCATGTCTTGCTGACAACTGCCCTCAGTAGTATGTTGCTACAGACCTCCATTTAGGCTTTGTTTGTTTGTGTGACAGTGACTCGGGTAAAGGCGAAAACAGCATCGTGTGAAATCCGGGGCCCGTTAATTTCGGTTTGACACAGGAGTCCGGATTTCTTGGGTTTGGACTGCCCCCATCTAAATATGGCCTAAAAGATCTTGTTTTAATTTTTTACCTTGGCACGTCCTTTGAATTCGGACCTCCGCCCCCCCCCCCCCCCCCCTCCCCCACACACTCACACACACATACACAAGATTCTGATTTCTTCGTCAAATAACAAAGAAGGAGGTGTATCATGAATCCAGGTTGGATAGATGGCCGAGGAAAGGGTGGGGTTGGGGGAGGGGTGTTATTGCTTTTAATGCTTGGAAGTCACTGCTAAACAACAAGAAAACCATGAGATAGTTGGGAGGGGAGATATATCCTCGTCATTCTTAACTGCTCAATTTTCAGCAAATTTATTAGAGAACCTTAGGCTAGGCCTAAATACTCGGTTTCAAAACGAAACACAGAAAAGGGCAGAATTTTAAATGAATTAATTTCGCCATCGGAACGGAACTGGTGCCGTTCTTGCCACAATCAATTGGTGCCGTTTTCGCTCACTCTGTGCCGTTTACTCCAGGTGCCGTTTTCACACGGTGCCGTTTTCGCTATAACCCGACACAAGTCAAAGTAGGGCCTAACCAATTTTTTTTTAAGAAAGTATATAACTATAGCATGAGAATTGGAATCTTTGAATACAACCCTGACGAATACGTATAATCACTAGAAAGTTATTGGAAAATTGTAGGGGGATGGGGAGGGGGCGTCACGAATACGTCACGACGTGATCACGCTGCCCCCCACCCCCGCCCCCCACCCCCACCATTTCTCAGCAAGCACCTGATAAATCTTCTGAGGGAGAAATCACTCGGCAAAGTTGATCAGAGAATTTATATAATATTAATCATATTTCGACTTCACTGATTATACCCAGCACAGGCGTATATAGACCAACGGGCCAACTTTTTTTCCATGGCTGCGGGGGGGGGGGGGGGGGGGCTGGAAGATTTTGCCCGAAAAGTAGCTTCGTGCGTAGCCCTGGTGTGGATGTTCGTGGAGCGTGTCCTCTCCTACTGGTGGGATTAAGGGAACCTTCCCCATGAACATTTTTAAAAATCTGATCCGCTTGAGGGTTTTAAGAGAACCCAGACTACCTTTCGAACCTTGTAATTGGAAGAAAAGACGATCGCTTTTGTAGAGGTGCCTGGCTGAATGTGTTCGAGCGATCTCGTTTGGTATCAGTCAACTGCAATAAAACATTATATGCTTCTCGGGATTCAGCTGGAGTAAATACGTGTAATGTTAGGCCTGTGTGCCCATAGCGTTAGAGGATCGAACCCTACAGATGGATGAGACTTTGACACTATATACGTGGGTCGACATACTATTAATAACAGTTTGGCTGGCCGCTGATTTGCTGTGGTTCTCAGTTGAGAAGGTTTTGGTTACTCATGTGCTTCCAACTGCCCCCCGATTCCCACGCATCTTTCCTCCCAATACTGAGACGAACTGCTTGAAGACACTCTGTACCCCCATTCTTCACAATCCCTCCAATAAGCATACTAACCATAGCATTTGTGTCAACCACTAACCACGTCCTTTATTCTCCCATCCCACGTCCTCATTATACTACTCCCCAGTGAATTTTGATCTAGAAGATTGAGATTTTGGACTTCCTGATAAAACGTATTCCAAGGTCACCACTACGCCCAAGTTACACATTTGGCTCTCCTTTTCCACCGTCTTTCCCAATTCCCCCTAATCTCCAGTGATCGCGACCTCAGCTTGATCAACAGTGACCACCCCTCCCCTTACAATGGTGCCACTGTCAAGGTACTCTTCAAAACATGTCTTCTCTTTGTCACGCAGGCCACACAAAGACCTCTTTCTTTTGACCTACTCTTGCCAATTTTGGTTACAATCCCCATGACTCTTTCTCTAACGTTTTTTTTACCTTTGGTTGTCTCTATTTCCGAGTTCGATACATCGTTTGGATAAATCCCTACAAACTTCTACCATTACTGCAGTTAATTATAATGAAATTTTTAAAAACCCTAAGCTATGAATTATTATCTCGACTGTCTAATATTTCTACATACCTGCGTTACTTCTACTGGGTCCAGTGGCGGCTCAAAAGTGTCTCCCCTCTGGATATACTTTAGCAAGGGGCGTCATATATGCCCAAGACCTAAGGTGGGATGCTAATAGAATTATAGATGGCGGCGGGGAGTATCCCCGGGAAAATTGGAAAACAGATTTCAATCCTCGAGGGCTTTTTGGCCACTTAATAAACTATGTTCCCATTCAGCCTGCAACATTTTTCAGTGGGTAGGTAGATAGTGTGACATTTTATATAATAAAGTCAATCAGTAACTGGAGCTTTCGGCCACTTGGCCTTATTTGCCATATTGTGGGGACCTAGTGAGGGGACCTAAGAAGTGATGTCACAGTAATGTGACCCAATTTAACTCACGTTAGATTGTCATGGTAGCCTGCGGAAGCGGTCATCATCTTGTGACGGCATATCCATAGTGACACGTGGTCTTAGTGCGCATGCGCAGCGCGTGTTGTTAGGGTGATAGTATTTCTGTCGGACATTTTTGTCTGATGGAGTCCGCCATCTTGGTTTCTAAGGTAGCACGTGGTTGCTATGAGCCTGAGTGGCCTACACCAAGACGGGGGTATGTGCGGAGGGTTTGTTCGTTTGAATAGGAGTAAATCTGATTACCCAGAAAGACCCACCAATCCATCCAAACCACCCAAAACGACTATTTGATATAGATTCCTCACGAATCCTTCTTTTTTCAATAACAGGTACGTTCCTTTGTTTAAGAATAGTTTTACTTTGTAGAATTACCACAAACAAGCCAACAATCCCTCCAAATCACCAAAATGCGCCCAAAACAACCGTAACGGACTTGTACTCCCCATCTAGGCTTTTTTAGTAGTAGCACCTAGTGCTATAGGATCGAGAGTATGTTCTATTACACTAAAGTACTGGTCCAGATTTTCCAAGAACCCTATTTTTGTGCCTATTACAGATACTACTCTAACACTAGCAGTATGTCTAGCCCATCATCAGAAATTTGTATGATCACCTCTGCGCATGTCCGAGTTTCGGAGAAAAATCTATCCATTTTTTTAACACTGAAGCCTATGGAGATTTTGTAAACAACAATTATTTCTAAACAATCTCGTTCGAAACTATTTTGCTTCCGCATGTGGTCTAAAACATCAACATTTCCTCTCTTATTTGCTGTAATTAATTGAATTGTAGGATAATTATTTTTTGCTTCCATTTTTATTTGAAATTTGGCTGTAAAGTTTGTGTAGAACCCCTATAAAATTAGGCAAAATTCACTACCCCTGTGGTATTCAACACCATTTTGTGACCTGATAAAATAAACTTTTCATTTCGTTCCGCATCAGACAACAAACTAGAGGGATCAAATGTAACATATATCCAAATTTCACTTGAATGTTATAACATCTTTTTGCTTCCAATCCACTTTGAAAAACAGACATTTTTAAGTTTTCCCCCAAAAAATCGACTTTCACTGACCGCGACAAATCAGCGGCTGGCCAAAGAGTTATTATTTATTACTTCTGCTGTTATAAAGATAATTGGTTTTGTCATTTGTACTGGAGAAGAAGACAAGTTTTGTCTTTCTGTATTCTTTGCATTTGGCAGTTTTCAGCAATTAAACCGAATATTACGATGTGTTAGTACAATAATTTAGGTGAATAGATCGGGTGTTTAACAGTTTGGGATGGCTTACTTTTTACAGCTTGAGGGTGGTGTCAATAAAGACCTACTATTGGGTTATGAGCTGGTGGTTTTCTAGAGGAGAGAGATATGGCTTCATTTTTTCTTCTTATATAGATGGTGGTACTTGGTTCAATTAATCATGACTTTTTCTATGCGGCTACGTGTTCGCTCGCCAGTGAACTGGACTGAATTAGATTCAGGAAAATCATTTTTTCTTAACACTGAGAAGGCGCCACAGAAAAGCGTCTTGCCAGAATTATTTTACGTGGAAAGAATAATTGCCAGAAGAGAAACAAAAGAGGTAAATATAATTTTCGTACATCTCCTCCTTTTGAGTCTCTTCCAACCTATAGGCAAATGCCAGTCAAACTGGACCACCCTTCCCCCTGCTAATTAATTTTTATACCCTGGATACTGCCACCGTCCCACACGCCGGTAATCTATATGATATCTCCTGCTAATTATTTTACCTATGACGCCTGCCCCAACCTGCTAATTTTATACTAGCTGCAACTGCTCGAGTATTAGGCTCTCCATTAAAACTAAGGGGGGGGAGGGGGCTAGCCAGTTTATGATGGGTGGGGGGCTCCCATGATATTTGGGAGGTCCTAACTAAAACCTTCCAGTCTTTACCTCCTCTTTCTACCTCCTCTCAGAGACCTGCTAACAATTCGGGGGTCCAGTCCCCCTCCGCTCCCCTCACCTTCCGTGACTACGTCATTGACTAAAACAGCATTTTTTGTTGAAATTTATTGGAGTCTTTCCGAAGATATAAGCATTCAATACATTTTTTTAATTTCATGCCATGTTAACAGACTTATGTTAATATGTGATACATTATCATAAGAATCTGTGTCTTTGTTGCTTTCCAAAAGCCAACTGCCTTTCACATTTTATTGTATTTTTATTATTTGGTCTCAAACACATGCTTATGACCCCTCATTCGAAAGAGTTCGTTCCAATGAGGGGTCATAAGTTATGTTTTTGAGACCAAAAATGAATTTGTTCAGTTATTCAGAAATTGTATTTCTTAGTGTCATCTGCTTTCCGCATTTGGTAAAGGGTTATTACATATTTTTTAACAATTGCCTTTCACATTTTATTGTAATTTTTATTATTTGGTCTCAAACACATGCTTATGACCCCTCATTCGAACGAGTTCGTTCCAATGAGGGGTCATAAGTTATGTTTTTGAGACCAAAAATGAATTTGTTCAGTTATTCAGAAATTGCATTTCTTAGTGTCATCTGCTTTCCGCATTTGGTAAAGGGTTATTACGTTAATACTAAACACTGCATTATATTATGTTATTGAGAAAGCTTTATTGGCTTGCCAATTTTGTTCTTACTCCCATGAGGTGTTAAATCCCATTGTCCATTGTTTTCTGCAGCCACTCACATAGTAGTTGGTCATAAAACTAAAAATACCGACTAGCGGTTTCACACCTTTGGAATTTTTATTACTGTAACCGAACTCATAGCTAACAGGCTTGACATACGAAATTATTAAATTCAGACAAAAATTCATTTATATTTTTTTTTCAATTACAGGATTATCAGTATTTGATCAAGTGAGACAAATTCTGTACATTTCAGACAGGTTCAGTATTAGTGACGAGGCGTATCATGAAACTGCAATTTTAGCAGGCGGACTGCCGAAACAATACTTGGTGAAAAAGTTCCGCCAGCAAATCAATTCTGAGTTCAGAATTGAAAGAGCACCCGGAAATTTACCCGGTGCATATATGAGTGTGGCAGATGTTCTTCACGCTTTCGCGAGTGAGCGTAAGAAAGAGTTGGGACAATTTCCACAAAAACTCCCTATCAAAATATCGGGTGATGGTACAAAAATCAGCAGATTGTCAACGTTTCTGGTTTTGTCACTGTCATTAATGGACAGTGGCTCAAAACTGTCATCAGTAAATCAAAAGGTCATTGGAGTAATTAACTGCACTGTATCATACAATAATATTAAAACAACATGTGCGCCCATATTCAGTGAGATTAACCAGTTGAATTCAGCTGGAAAAATTGAATTGGATAACGAAAAGTTTGATCTGGAACTTTTCTTAGGGGTGATTTAAAGTTTTTACAGATAATATATAATAATAACACTTTGGCCAGCCGCTGATTTGTCGCGGTTCTCGGACGAGAAGGCCATGGTTACCCCTGTACTCCCAACTGCCTCCCTATTCCCACGCTTCTCCTCTCCTCCCAACACTCGGAGACGAACTGCTTGATGATATCCCTTGTCCCATTCTTCCCAATCTCTCCGACTAGCATATTAACCCTCTCCTTTGAGTCTCCCCCTAACCACATGTCCTTCATTCGCCCATCCCACTTCCCCATTATACTCCCAGTGAATCTCATTCTTTTAGGCTGATACTTTGGGCATTCTAGAAGAAAGTGTTCCAGGGTCTCCACCATGTCCAAGTTACACATCTGGCACTCCCTTTCACCGTCTTTCCCAATTTTTCCCCTCAGCTCCAGGGATCGCGACCTCAGCTTGAACAACAGTGACCCCCCCCAAAGGTGCCATCAAGGTACAAAACCTGGCTTCTCTTTATCACGCAGGCCACCCAAAGACCTCTTTGATATGACCCCCTCTCGCCAATTACGATTACAATCCTCCATGACCCTTTCTCTGACGATTTTTTTACCCTGGTTTGCCCCAACGTCCAGGTCCGAGATCTCCAATGAGTAGTTCTCTACTAGCTCCCTCACCGTTATCCATCGGCCTGCATCGTTCTGCAGGATTTCCAAGCTCTTTACGGCCGTCTGGTTTAGGGGTACCACTTCCGTACCGTATGTTATACTTGGCAGCCCCACCATTTCCCAAATGGTTTTCCCCACGAAAACCTTATTGAAACTGTTTCTCCCTATAAGTTTCATTTGGTTAAGGATTCGCTTCCCCTTCAGAATCAATTTATTTGTGTGGTTCCGGTAGATGCCTCTTCCTGTAATGTTTATATTTACCCCCAAATACTCGTAATCACCTGTCTCTCCCACACTGAGAAGTCTGCTGCTCCCTTCCGGAATGCTGAACTCACCCTCTCTCCACCTTCGAGTGGGGTCCACTTTGCGGCCCACAGGTGCTTTCATTAATTAAATTTTCAAAATAAGCCTATGGAAGGTGCCATTCCCTCGCTCCGAGAAATTTAATTCCCTGCCCCGCGAAATGTGCATTTCTTGTCTAGCCCCCTGCCCGGGATTTTCTGGCGACACCCCTGATTTCAACAGGAAAATGAGTATTTCGAACAGTATGAAAAATTCCCTGCCAAAGTGTCAAATGTGGGGCCCCCTCTAATGTTGGGGCCCTGGGCGTCCACCCTGTCTGTCCCTTCCTAAATCCGGTCCTGGCCATTTTACGTCCCCATTCGATCGGACCGTACGCTGTGACAGCATCAACCCTCAGTCGGATACTTCGAGAGCTTTGGCCGACCGGGGGATCGATCCCAGGATCTCGCATGAGAGACCACTACACTTATCCACTCGAGCACCACTCTATTTTTGATTTGATAACGGCGGGCCCCGGTTTACTACACCCCCCCCCCCCCCTCCCTCTCGAAGGCCCTGGCACGTAGTACGTTATGTTACAGTTACACTTTGAAATCAGTAATTTCGTGAAATGACTAAACTATTCAATCATTTGATGAAACTCCCGTGGGTGTAAGTTAATTAGTCGTTTCATGAAATAACTGAATAATTTCAGTCATTTCATAACATAACTGATTTCACAGTCTGACTATAACCATTCTCGGGTATTAGCAATAGTACGATATTAAGTTAACATGATCGAAATAATATTTTCACACAATATTTCTGATATGTATATATGAACACTGTTTCGTTAACATGATCGAAAAAAATAATATTTTCACACTATTTCTGGTATGGAAATATGGACACTGTTTCACTGTTCAAAACTCACATCAAAATATTATCTCTTCATTGTCTTTTTTGTATAAACTGTATTGTTGAGTGCTATTGAGTCATGTGCTATATTTGTTTCAATAAACATCAGACGGCAACTGTGGGCGTTATTGTTATATTGTCCATTCTGTCGCAAATTGCCAGCCTGACTGCCCATCGTATAATAATCTAATTGCTGATCAGGTTTGAATTATCACCTCGGATAATGAGTTATCGAACTTAGCCCACCAAGCAGATTTCTGGCAATGCCAAACTAGCTCTAGTTCGTTCCCTCGTCCAAGTCTTATAATCACCAGTGCTTGGTTTCCCATAACATGTATGCAGAGTTATCTTCAGTGTGTATAACGAAAGCCTATATGATTCTTATAGCCACGAATCCATTGAAGAGTTACTGAAAAGTCATTGCTCAAGCGACTCGAATCCCATCGAGCAAATGAGCTATAGAACAATTGCTCGTTCGAGTGACTCGAACATACTTTCTTCGACTCATTTAGGTATTTGAGGAAAGCCAGTATACAAAATGCCCAACGCATCAGCGTATCACCCCAACAACACGAGCTGTGCATGCGCACTAAGACCACATATCACTATGAAATGACGCCACAAGATGACCGCTCACGCGGGCTAGCACATCAACCAAACTTGACGTAACTGGGTCACGTGACTAACTTGGCGTAGCTGGGTCACGTGACTATGACGTCCTTCCTAGGTTTCCTATTAAGCCCCCCCCCCCCCCCACCATGTGGCACGATCTCCACATCTAGTACTGATGATGTTACATAAATGCACAGTACATCATGCAGGTAGACTTTCAGAAATACAGTTAACATTAGCGTCCAGCGTGATGAAGTTTATATTTTTTATAATTGTTGATAAAGACGAAGTGACCGAAAA
This sequence comes from Pictodentalium vernedei, assembly GCA_031216915.1. NCBI lineage: Eukaryota > Metazoa > Mollusca > Scaphopoda > Dentaliida > Dentaliidae > Pictodentalium > Pictodentalium vernedei. The sequence goes on from CM062291.1 coordinate 182,724,645, forward strand.
CCCAAGATATCAATCACTTCTATTACACGTGAAACGACAGTCCCCCGCCTTCCCAACACTTAATTATAAATTTGATAATTTTTTTCCCACGGGGCACCTGAAGCTTAAGCGCGCACACTGATAATATGGTAATTTTTTTGGATACGACCCTGTCAGACATGCATTCAACGTCATAGCATGAAACATCAGTGATGTAACAAATCCCGAAATCCAAACTAAATGCCGAATGACACTTCACTATTAATTCTATTATCATATGATACTTGTTAAACATATATTGGCCTTTACATCAGAACCAAATGTCGCAACTGTGAGCAGAGTTTTACGTTGTAATACCATCACGCTGATTGTATCATCAAAATTATTGTGATGTGTATCGTAAAAATTACGACAGATTTGATGGGCGGCGAAAAGACTGGACATGATCAGTCATTGATGGTTGACTTTTTGTGTGATATCTTCCTTGCCTTTAGCACTGCAAAATCTTCAGTCTGCAGTGTCCACGTCAAGTCGTTTAATTCCCGATGACTCAATAGCTGTCATCGCGCGGCCGCCTAATCTGTCGCAGCACACAGTGGATCTGACATCGGTTTTTATAAGAATGAGGAACCTCTATTATTAAATATAGATACTCTCAACAGGTATCAGGGAACTAAAAATTTGAATTAGAGTTACCCGCCTTGAATTAGAGTTACCCGCCATGAAAGGTTGTACTCAGAAATGATGCAATTGTTACGGAATTTAGTAAAAAGTCTATCGATCTGCGATCATAAATTCTGACTCCAAGCATTGTGATTACTGAGAGAACTACGGAACCCCATCAACCGCGAAGTCCCATCAGCCTGTGGCGTTTTGTGATTCCTTACCAGACGATATCAGACACAGGCTCCAGATTCTGGGTTCAGGTTCGTTACCTCACGAGCTAGTCGTGTTCAGCACAACGAAGACCAGTTTACCAGTTATCTACGATTTTTATTAACAAATAAAACTCAACTACCAATTGTTTTCTCTGGTATAAAGTAAAATTCACAATGTTCAGTCAAAATTCATACCTTATAGCAACAGTGGCGGCATCCATCTTACTTCTTGTGGGTAGGTACTTGCTCGTCGGGAGCCCAGAGACAACTTCCCAAACATCCAGGAATCGGTGCTTATATCCACTAGATTTTTTATGCCAAACCTCATCACGCGACTACCAGTCAGCGGAATAGTTAGGGAAAGCTCCCGTGACGTGGCAGTCACCATTGTTAGACGCTTGTACTGCCATGCAGACTGTCAGCAATCTGCATGCAGTCTATCGAGTGGTTGTTCTACAAACACATTCCGCCGGGGTTCTGTTGACCGGGGGAATTGTGTGATAGAATTTACAGTTCTGCAACTTTAGCATTATGTGATGCCCGTTTGTTCTGGGAGTGTGATTTATGGGTTGATGACAGCTATGACAGTTCAAATAGTACCAATTCGGAGATTTCCGCCCATGATATTTATCAACTAAAACTTGACTACCGGCGTTATCTCTGATCAGCTCTTCCACCGAGTGTAGGTCAGTCGGTCGAGTGTAGGTCGGAGTATTTCTTATTAGTTTATCCAATTCTACGAATATCGGCTCTGAGGAAAATTAACAGCAATAATATGAGTCCCATTCAAACTAATAGAAAACTGTCCTGTTATTTCTATAATTTCCATGGAAGAGCTATAGCTCTTCTTTCGAGCTTGCTTAACTTTTGTGGGCCAACTTCGCAACACAATCTCTAAAAATAAACAGCCTTTGGAAAATATATTGTTTCAATAAAGGTTTGAAACATTCTATTGACATCTTACACTATTGTTGAATATGCCTGATAAAAAGAGGGTGATTTGATGACTCTTGAACCTAAAAAATACAATTTACTTTTTGTGTGTTTTTGTAGGGAACTGCCTGAAAAATGCACGTGACCGCTACTTCCCTTCGTGTCAGTTTTTCTCTCTTATTTGTTAAATGACCCCTGTTCTCGGGTGAGAAAAAATTGTCTGAAGGGCTATACTTGACAAAGATATTTGAATGGCAAAATTAAAGTGATGCGATATTTTTTCGCCTGAACGTTACAATTGTCGCCTGTGGAAAATATTTAGTTCCGCGATACCTGTAACTTTGTTTCACTCTCGAATTCAAATTCAAAACTTGGGCATATTGGTCTGCGTCACACAGCGCGTTCCGTGTGGCTTGTAAGTGAAGCTAAGCGCACATGTTTGCAGTTGCGGCAATAGATCTGGGGTCCGATGTGTTATTTTTACCGGAAGCGTTTGTCAGAGAGAAAACTGATATAGGAACTCATTGGCATCGGCACAAGTGTGCGGTTGCGTACAAAACTGAATTTGCTGCCGCAAATCCAATCGGCATCGGACAGAAAATGTTGGTGTTCGGCGTCCGAACGATGAGGCTCGTAGGCCTATATAAAAACAGTCCGCATTCTTTTTTAATTGTTTTACCGTTTCACCTCTTTTTTTGGGGGGGGGGGGGGCGCCTCTGGTCGCCCCCTGAACCCACTCAAACAGACCACTCCCAATGGGTGGAGCAAAATATTCTCCGCCTCGCGAGTTCCAACTTTCGGTTTCTGTATTTCCCACTTATGACTTATCCACTGTGAGTTGATGGTATACTAGTAAAATAGATTAGAATATTTGCCTCCTCATGTACTCGTTTCAGGCATAGTGGATGAAATTTGGCGCAGATTGAACAAATTTGAGAAAGACTGGTGCTCAATTTGAAATAACTTTTAAAACTCAACTTAGACTAGAGAAGGAGGTGGGGTTGCAAATAAAAATTATAGATACTAGACTGAAAAAACAGTTGTTTTAGACAACCCCTACCTCCGATCCAAACTTTGCCCCTCTTGAATTTACTTCCCACCTCCTGCACAGGATGTAATTTTGTCTGTTTGCGTTGCATTCTGTAGTATGCCAATGATTCTTATGTGTTGAATGCATGGAATTAATAGTAAATATTGAATGGAATAACAAAGGCTTTTATTCACGAATTGTCAACCGGAAGTACGAACATATCTTGACAATCGTAAAATAACAGAACATTTCCCATAACCAGAAACGGAACACGAAATCATATATCATTCTCCCTCACTATAATAGTTATTGGCCAATGTTAGAAAGCTGTAAGGTTTTAGAACATTCACAGAATAGTTAGGTTCAAAGGTCTAGGCGATCCGGAACTTTCCTCGTTCTGTTAGATCTACGGAGAGTTTGAAAATTGTCATTTTCAATGTTATCGCTTACAGTAACAGTGTTATCAACAGATATGTCATTAGACTCTTGTGTATAATCCTGAGTAGTTTCTTGTGGAATGTCACTGACACTGATATCACTAGATGTACGAATATTAGGTTCTATATCATCAATCTGCGATGTCTTTGGAAATTCAAGTTCTGAGTCCTTTGTGCCGATGGGTGCTATATCACTAGTAGAAACAGTTCTGGTCTGTCCATTGGGAAATTTAACACTAGCGTATTGTTCGTTGGCCTCCAACAGTTCTACTTCATCAACGTATGGGTCATGTTTACTTTTCCTAACAAATCTACGTAACAAGACAGGGCCAGGAATAGTCAACCATGTGGGTAGAGAACTACCGTTGCTGGACCTCCTTACAAATTTGAATAGTCGTTCGTGTGGTGATTCATTGGTTGAAGTAGAAATCAGAGTTCGAATCGAGTGGAGTGCTACTGGGAGAACCTCTTCCCACTGAGTAGTTTTCAGACCATGTGAATGCAGCGCAAGCTGAACCGACTTCCAAATGATACCGTTATATCGCTCACACTGCGCATTTCCTTGAGGGTGATATGGTGTCGTGTGACTGGACATTACGCCACTTCCAGTCAGAAATGTTTTAACGTCACTGCTCAAGAATGCTGAGCCATTGTCAGAATGTATAAACTTTGGCATCCCGAACATAGAGAAAATTAATTTCAGACAATTGATGACAGTTTTACTTGATACATCAGAGCATGGGAATGCGAATGGGAACCTACTGTACTCGTCTATGACAGTAAGAATATATTTATGATGTGTAGCAGAAGGGAGGGGTCCCTTGAAGTCTATGTTCAACCTCTCAAATGGCGACGTGGCTTTAATGAGGCGTGATTGTGGTTTCTGATAAAACCTTGGTTTCAACATACAGCATGTGCTACACTCTAGACACACTTTCCTCACTTCCTCTGTGGAAAATGGTAAGTTCTTACTACGAACGTATTGCAGAAATCTTGTGATTCCGGGATGACAGAGGTCATTGTGTACAGACTTGAGTTTATCGATTGAATGTTCTGCGTTTATGGCGGCAACGACTCTGGACATTGTGTCGGCTACTGTGTTTAGTGAACCTGGTCTGAATTGAATGTCATAATCATAACAAGAGAGCTCCAATTTCCAGCGTTGTATCTTGTCATTTTTAATCTTACTGCGATGTTTTTCACTGAAAATGAACGAGATTGCCTGTTGATCAGTCAATATGGTAAATCGTTTTCCGATTAGATAATAGCTCCATCTGCGTATAGCTTCGACAATCGCGTAAGCTTCTTTCTCCACTGCAGAATGATTTCTTTCGCTGTGGTTGAGTGTTCTAGAGAAAAATGCAACAGGCCGGTCATTTTGATTCAATGTAGCCGCGATAGCAACGTCTGATGCATCACTTTCGATGGTAAACGGTAAACTTTCGTCGATTTTGGCAACAACTGAGTCACAAATTATTCCTTTAATTTTATTGAAGGCAGACACTTGGGACTGATTCAGTGGAAATTTGTCGACAGTTGTCAGTGGATTCACATGTGATGAAACGTCCTTAATCCATTTTGAGTAATGAGCAAACATGCCCAAAGCACGAGCCAGAGCTGCCTTGTTTTCAGGAATTGGAAGATCCATCAATGGGCGCATTCTCTCAGCATCGGGGCGCAGACAGTCGTGACTTATGGTATAGCCGAGTAAGTTAATTTCTGGTTTGAGCGTTTTATCTGCGTCAAATGGCATCTTCGGTTGTTTGATAAATAATCGTGAATAAAATTGTAGTATGCCAATGATTCTTATGTGTTGAATGCATGGCATTAATAGTAAATATTGAATGGAATAACAAAGGCTTTTATTCACGAATTGTCAACCGGAAGTACGAACATATCCTGACAATCGTAAAATAACAGAACATTTCCCATAACCAGAAACGGAACACGAAATCATATATCACATTCCAAGAAGTATTTTACGATTTCTACCACAGTATGTGAAGTTTCCAGCTGTTAGGCAAATAGTGATACGAAATTCGAAATTTCTAGACGTTGATTTTATTTTTTTGGGGGGGGGGGGGGGGAGCCCCACTCCCGCGACAACGAACGCGCACGTCTGTGGCAACCACTTTTGTTATACCGCCCACACTTTTGTTATACGTCACCAGTTTTGTAACAGCGATCGCCCATTTTTGTAATACCTCACCAGTTTTGTAATAGAACGCCAGCTTTTGTTATAGTACATTAGACCCCACTGGACATACACCCTCTATAAGTCTACCAAGGCCTTATGCGGTCAGTTTCGCCAAATGAAAAATTATACGACATTAAACATTTTAAAATAACAACTAGATTGTGGTTTACCACATTATCCCAGAATACAACTTAAGGACGTCCTGGACGCAAGATTTACCACATTAGGTACAAAATGTAAACACGGACGGACGGACGGACAGATTTGGGAGGTGATTTGAGTGTTAGATACGGGTAAAATTCCGCACCTAGCGACCGTTTTTGCACTTCAAAAGTGGGTGTTTTGAGGGGCCGCTCCTCAGAAGAGGGGACTGGACCAGTGGTTAAATCACCGGTTTGCACAAGTAACGTCTGTACGCCCAGCTTGTTCACACACGTACATCTGAAGTAGCCTGAACGGACAGACAGACGGACGGACTGACAGACAGACAAGTGGTGGTCAGGCGGGTGGGAGGGCGGGAGGGCTTCGTGTGGGCTTCCGGGTGATCATCGGGCAGGCAAGCAAGGAGGCAGGCAGGCAGGCAAGCAAGCGGACATGCCGGCCGGTCAGCAGGCAGACAGCTGGCATGCATACAGGCCATCGAATAAAAACGAATTTGTGTTTCCCTTTTCCTTACATGTACGTTTCAAATATACCCCAACTCCAACCAAAATCACTTTCATCAAACACACGTTAGAATAGGGGCGAATGCAAGTTTTGATTTCAAATATTACAAAAGCTGGCGATTTATATAACAAAAGTGGCTTGCTGTTGTTTTATAACAAAAATGGGCGATTTCTATAACAAAAATGGTGACCTCAAACTATAACAAAAGCTGGCGTTCTGTAACAAAACTGGTGAGGTATAACAAAAATGGGCGATCGCTGTTACAAAACTGGTGAGGTATAACAAAAGTGGGCGGTATGACCAAAGTGGTTGCCACACACGTCATCGATAAACGTGATGTTTTTACGACATACATGTAACAATGATTATAGCTGAATTCCCTGTGACCAAGAGGGGTGGCAACCCCCCCCCCCCCCCCCCCCCCCTTTCGTCTCATGCGCGCATGATTCTTGGAACAAATTCAAATGACCTCCCGTTAATTAATGATATGTGTTAGTTCTGGTGTAGCCGTTTAACTTTCTCCCTACATTTCACCCCCACCCGATAGGATAAAATCTTGTGTGTTTCCCCTCTCTAAATATAAAAAAAACATTTGCTTTTAAAAAGCTTATTTCTGGCTCCCAAGATTGGTGGAAGATGAAAAGATACACGTAGGCCATGACGGAATATCTCACCCCCTGCCTCCGCTATGTGACTTTGCATTCGATTTATATATTCTTTCTTTCTTCATATTTGAAAATTTTGTTTGTAAAGTTAAAACTTTGAGCTATAACTGAGACGTTGTAACTTTTCCTCTTAGTAATATAAAAGAGAGATAATCCACGCACACTGAAAACTACGTACGGTAAGTTTTACAAGCCTAAAATTAACCTACCCTCGCGAAGTATGTTACAATTTTTTTTCTAACGAATATTTGAATGGTATTAAAGGCCGACGACCCAAAACATATGTAAAAAACGAACGCGAATTACTTTGGCGAAGTCCAAGTTCAATGTTATTGAACTGGTTCGGACGGGTGGGGGGGGGGGGGGGGGGGGTCAAAACATGACACGTCCTGAATAGCCATATTAATCTTTTAAAATTTAGTTCAAGTTATATGCTCTGCCCAAACTTCAAAGAGTATGGGCTATAAATTCACTGGCAGAGAAAAATTGGAACGTGTGTCTATATGTCACTTGGAGAGGTGGAGCGCATTTTTTGTGAGCATCGTGTACACAGTCAGTGATGCCAGATCGAGGATCTGCCGCCAGCTATCTCAACCCCATACTGTCTTGAATCCGTTTCCTTGCAAGACACATATATGCGATAAACCAAAGATGGTTAGCCCATTTCCCCAAACACTTGATTTCAATGCGATTCGCTTGACTTAATTATATTCTAAGCAGTTCAAGGGCAGGACAGTGCCGGAGTGGATTTCAGGTGGTGGAGGTGGGGGGGGGGGGGATGGGAGGGGGGGTGGTCAATCAATCAAAATCCACTCATAATTTTTTTTAGAGAATATTTTGTTCTTGGCTCGAGGGGAATTTTGTTTTAGGTTTCATGTTGGTAAATTTGGCGAAATGGAAGTAAAAGCCTGTATTCTGACAGCAACATACTTTAGAGCTTGATTTTTCGATAAGTAATCCGCGCTGGATGCAAAAAACGTTACATCTGGGCGCGGTGGCTCAGTTGGTAGGGGTGCAGGCTGCAAGCCGAGAGGTACTCTGTTCGAACTCCACCTGCGGCAACCGGGTTGTGTCCTTGGGCAAGACACTTCACCCCATTGCCCATGTTGGGGCATAGTGGCGTTGTATACTAAGGCCTACTGCACCTCGTGGATGGAGCACCTGTCTTCAACCAATGGTAACCCTGCTTGTGTGGAGTTACCATGTTGTGGAGCTGAGAGTTGCTTGCCATTGTTCGATGGTTCTCTCCGGGTAATCCGGCTTCCTCCATCCGTAAAACTGTCGTGGTCATGATTAGCCATTGTGCATAAATATGTGGCTTTAAACACCAATAACTAACTAAAAACGGTACATAATTTGGTTCTTCAATCAGAAATCTGTTGAAATCAGTGTTTTGGTCTTCAATCAGAAATCTGTTGAAATCGGTGTTTTATCGCCGAATGGGGTGGGGATAAACCCCATATATTGAAAAATATGGGGTTTATCCCCATCCCAATCGGCGATAAACTTTGACTCTACTAAAGAATTTTCATCGAAAAGGAATTTTCGGCAGAAAAACATTATTAAATCACAAGTCTGCTTTTGTGCACAATGTTTCTAAAGCTGTTACAAAATTTATCAGTGTGAACTTCAAAATTTTATTTAGAAAGCCTCAACAGTTATTTTCCGACGGTATTTTATTTATTTTACAGAAACGGTCATCACTTTGTGATCGTAAGTTTCACTTGGGCCCGAATTTCGCAACAAACGTACCGATGTTGTGGAACAGTTCAGATTTATGTTTTGGTATCAGGACAACTCGTACCCACGGCAACTCGTACCAGTCAAGTCGTACCCAAAATTGGACGACTCGTACCGATTTTCGGCTGGACAACTCGTACCCACAGTTGGACAACTCGTACCCAAGGTTGACAACTCGTACCCACAGTTGGTCAACATGTACCTGGTTTTTAATTGTATGGGCGAAGGCGAATAATGGATGAATGTCTTGAGAAGATGAGTGCCTGCTTTCAATGGGTGTGCATAAAGGCAAAAACTTTCCATTTTTAGCATTTATCTCAGCTGAACAGACTTCGCCGAAAGTCAATTTCGCCGGTATGAACATTTCATCAAGAGAGCAATTCGAAGGAAACAGTAAATATTTAAGTAGATACGGGAGACGACCCCCCCCCCCCCCCCCCCCAAAAAAAAAAAAAAAAAATCGTGTAATCTTTGGCTCTTCGTTAAACTTCTGAGGGCTTTTCTACGTAATATTTTGTTGTACTGGTAGTCATACCCAGCATTTCACGTGTTGAGGGGTTAACGCAAAATCAGATGTGATCGGGGCTCATTCCCCCACCCTACCCCACCCCTTCATTGGTTGAAGGATTAACGCGATGTCGGACGCGATCGGGGCCCATCAGAAGTCCCTTTCCTGGTCAAATTACATCTATATAGACCTGTGCCAATTTTTGTTTCGATCGGTCGAGGCACGAGATTCAGGTGCCTATAGAGAGACGAAATGATGATTTCGCGCGCCGTAGGCGCGCCGGGACGGTATGGGGGACAAGCCCCTTTCGACCCTCGGTAGCTGTATATGATGGCTGTCACATGTCTAGGCGTGCTGAAGGAGGAAAAGGATCCGGTACTCGGCAGGTGTCTCCAGTTGTGGGTAGGCGATCTCGTTGACTGATGTCGGTTGGACCCTAAGTGAGGACCAGTGTGGGAGGTTGTGTCCTCTCACAAAGGTACTACCTCTCCCCGAGGGTGCAGTCGATCTGGATTTTCGGGCAAGTATAGTCTGCCGCTTCGAGGATGATTATGAGTGATGGCCATCACTGGCAAGTATAATTTGCCTCAGGCTGTCTCTGTTGTAGTTGGACGTTTGAAGGAGAACAACAACGACCCCTTTCGGGGACCACCAAGAAGAAGAAGACCCGAACTTCCCTGGTTCGGGGGCAGGCCTGCATTGTAATCCTATTGGGTTGGGACAAAAAGATGCGCAATGCGCTTACAAAAAGGGACAGAGGCGGGACGCAGGACCAACGCTCGCCTCCCTTAAAGTGGTTGACCATTCAATTTTCATGATTGTCAGGGAAGATAATTGTTAGAAAAACACACCTCCCAACTGGAAGATTAACTTAATTGGCGATAATAATATGCACAGAAAATTAAACACCAATCGGCTATAAGGGTAAAGATGATAGAAAATAATTCTTCATGATCTCACACCTGTCACTGCCGGGTAAGTCTAAATTAAATGACTGTCGAGTTTTCAGGTGTGTCGATGTTGACCATAAAATTTCCGACAGAAATCAGTTGATGCGAGCTGGTGGACTCATAGAGAGAGATGCATTAGAGCTTTTTACTTGATTTTTTTTTAAATGACCATCATTTGTGATCTTCTTTATTCAGTCTATCACTGGTCATTGGTTGCCGTTTTTCTTCCGATCGGGTAAATGTGCTACGCTTCTAGTACAAAATCCGGCTATACTCTGAGTTTACAATAAAATCCGTTCTCGCCTGACCGGAGTGGCGCCTCACCAGTGATGTAACTTTGCCTCACGAAAAATAATCTAAATGTGGAGAGTGGCATTATTAATTAGGAAAGGCAAGAGTTAATGCGACGAAGGCTATGGTTTTCACCCTGATAATTTGCAGAGCCTAGGCCTAGATGCAGTGCTCTATTTACCAATATTGAAGCGCGGAAACCGGGTATCGGGGTTGGGGGGGGGGGGGTGTCATTCACTCCAGTTCTCGTACGAATACGATTGCAGACCTCCAGGACCCACTGGTGCCTGCTATCAACAAAGTACGGTCAATGAATATTTGTTTCCTGTTCTGTGTATCACACCCGTCATTTAGATGCAAAATTTGTGTATATTTCATTCATATTCATGGAATATCTGACGAAGGAATTTCAAAGTAAACTGATTTCCATTACTCTTATAGCACCTTAAACGGATCAATCAAAAGCAAAAACCCCGCTTCTATAGTTCTTAGGCCATTAACTGCTTTCGCCCATACAGTTAAACACCAAGTACAAGTTAACCAGACATGGGTACGAGTTGTCCAACCTTGGGTACGAGTTGTCCAATTGTGGGAACGAGTTGTCCAGCCGAAAATGGGTACGAGTCGTCCAATTTTGGGTACGACTTGACTGGTACGAGTTGCCGTGGGTACGAGTTGTCTAGAAACCTATGGTTTGATCTGTATCCAAATCCATCAAAACACAACTCCTTGCAACAACCTCGAAACCCTCAGGTAAAAATAGATTATGCTATCCGTTACGTCATTGGTAAACAAACATGTCGGCTGCTGGCGTAAAATGACAACAACGATAAGCTTTTGAATGAAATTAGGGGAAAATGAAGACCCGCCAATAAGGTAGTAATGCGAAAATTCGCTCCTTCACCTATTCTTTAATTTGAGTGGTTGTTTATAATTGAATAACAAACAGAACAGGGGATAAGCGATATAGTCTTACTCCAAGTATGTTATGGAAAATACAGTAGTTTATGTGATTATTTCATTAAGCCTATGATATACTGCTGTGTAATACACTGTTACAAAAATACTTACAACATATCCCTTTTCATCAGTGTGTTACAACATGGCATTTCAAATTTAATATCAAAGTACACAAGTTTCACCATTCATTATTACAAAGCAGATCACTGTTCTGGAAGTTTGTTTCAAAGGAGTAATCTGCCTCTCCCCCCAAAAGATAAACATTAGTCCAAACTTTGATCCAAAGACTGTAATATGATATTTTGGTGGGGACATATGACACCATAAAATTATATATCAGATTAGATTATATATCAGTTTAGATTAGGTAAACAAGGGTTAAGGTCTCCTAGAAATACTGTAGAAAACCAACAGAATTTTATATTTCAGTCTACCAGATTTTCTCATTTAAGTTTTCTACCTTTGGGACCACAGATCCTCTCCCATGGGTTTGAAATTTCAAAACATTTCCTGTACAGTTCTCCCAGAGCTGCCAGCACCAACAGGTGGGCACATCCCTCTCATGTTCTCCTTAGCTTTGCTGTCGCTTATGCAGGTAACCTTCAGTCATCGAAGGTCCATAAAACCCAAATTAATATCCATCTTGAAAATGCTGGCTACATCCACAGTTGAGCGAATGAATCAATTGTTTGTCTTTTCTATACCTAATGCAAAGTGCTAGCACAAACAGCTTGGAATGCATAAGTATATAAGATACAATATTTTTTTTTATTATTTTCAGAACCACTTTAGGCATTACAGAATGGGGAGCACTTCTTTTGAAAATTTAGCCCAAGATGGCTATTCATGACACTTACAGAATTCTTAACAGCCACAATGGCTATATTACTTGAAGAAAGTGTATTTGACAGGTGCCACTGCCACCTGAAAAATATCAGGATGGATGGGATGACTGGGTGGAAGGTGAACTGTTCAAACAGAGACCTGAACATGGTACCCAATGTTTTCCACAATCCTACTTTGTCACTTGATTTGAGCAAAAACCATTTAAGATCTGTTGAAAGTGGAGATTTTATTGCCTTGGATACTTTACGAGAATTGTACATTTCCAATAATTAAATATCTAAAATAGACAATGGTGCTTTCAAAAATATGTACAGTTTACACATTTTAGATCTGAGTGGGAATAGAATGCCAACGAATGAGTCTGTGTATTTTCACAGTGTTTAAAGTTCTGGTTAATATAACCAAACTGCACCTCAACAAAAATATACAGTTTTCCAAATTATCGTATCAGTGTCCATCACCAGCACTTCGTTACATGACAAAATTGAGACACCTTTTAATAGATGGCATTATAAATGGCACATTTGGAAAGGAAATGTCAGAGTTAGTACATTTAGAAACACTGAACATAACATGACAAAACGGATTTTATAGCATCTCATATCTCATGGCAAACTTCTTCAAATATCTGACATATTTAAAGTATGTAGATCTTCGAAGTTGTAACATTAGGGAAATTCATGCGAGTGCATTTATACCATTAGTAGAAACGGGGTCTTTAGACTTATCTGGCAACATCAACTTAGGATTTGAGGTTCTGGCTATTGGACTTCGGGGATTACTGAACTCATCAACTCAACTATAAGGAGGCTCAATATAAATTCAATCCGTAGAACCAGGAAGGACTTGAGTACCATGCTTAAGTGCGAGCATTTCATTGTGATAAAAAACACACCACTGATACACTTAGAAATTGATGGTAATGCAACTGAATTTGTAGAAGATGGGGTTATGACAAATTGTATTCCACCAACAATAAGGTTTTTATCTGCATGCAGCAACCGTTTCATAACTGGGAGATATGAAGATGAAACTCTGTCAATGAAAAACCTGGACGTATTAGATGCCAGCAATCAATTAACTAGTCACAATATTGTTGAAACAAAGGTTGAGTTTGGTCCAAAATTTACAACTCTCATTTATAGTTACAATGGAGTAGGTGAATTAGTTGGACCAATGCCAAGAATAAAGCAGTTTGGAAATTATGACTTAGAAAGCAATGGTTGTAAGCACATTGCTAAAGACTTCTTTGACCAAGGTGCAAATTTAAAATATTTAAATTTGGGAAATAATTTTTTAGGATTCACTTTGAAAGACGATAGTGATGGAGGTATATTCAAATATCTTTAAAGGCTACAAATACTCATTCTGCGAAGAAACAGAATTACTGAACTTCCTCCTCATATTTTTAGTGGTTTGAGGAGTTTACGGGTATTGGACGTTGACTATAATAGAATAATGCACTGGAATATTATTACATCTCAAATGATTAATTTAAAAACAGTAAGTTTACTAAGCTCCAATATATCAACATTATAAGCCAGTGTAAGAAACGACCTTGACAAACGTTCATTGGAAAGTTCTTGCCAAATCACAGATTGTCTTCAATGGCTACAAACTCAAAACATTACAATAACAAATTTTAAAAAATATAGTAGCAATGGAAAAAATAATGAATGCTATTTATTGGACCTTGATAACCTTATTGAACAACTAGAAAGGGATTGTGCATCATATTTACCTCACATTGTGAGGGGGGGGGGGGGGGCGTCATCATTTATTGTCATTTTAGTGATCACCATCGGTTTTATTATTAGAAAATATAAGTGGAGGCTAACATACCTCTATTATTTGTCATATATGGTGGCTATCAGAGACTACAAAACAAATTCGAGAGAGATGTATACATTTCGTATGCATTGGATGGTAGACAATTTGTAACAAGAGCGCACGTATCGCTGAAGCAATACAATGTCCCCTACCGGACTAATGAGCATTAATAATTATACAAATGTTATAACCTAGATGTGATCAGCATGAATTCCGCTGAAGCATTTCCAAAAAAAGTCCAGAAAACTGATATTTTGGCGCTTTTCCATATTTCCAAGGGCCATAACTCACACAAGAATAATGCAATCAGCATGAAACTCAAACGTGATCTGTAAGTCATCGTTCTATAGTAGGTTACCAAGAATGAAATCATTCGGTTGAAGCATTTCCAAAAAAAGTCCGGAAAACTAAAGTATGACTGACAGACTGACGGATGGACAGAGTGCAAATGAAACTTAATCTGTAAGTCATCGTTCTGTAGTAGGTTACCAAAAATGAAATCATTCCGTTGAAGCATTTCCAAAAAAAGTCCGGAAAACTAAAGTATGACTGACAGACTGACTGACAGACTGACGGATGGATGGACAGAGTGTAAATGAAACTTGATCTGTAAGTCATCGTTCTGTAGTAGGTTACCAAAAATGAAATCATTCCGTTGAAGCGTTTCCAGAAAAAGTCCGGAAAACTGATATTTTGGCGCTTTTCCATATTTCCAAGGGCCATAACTCACACAAGAATAAGGCAATCAGCATGAAACTCAAACTTGATCTGTACATCATCGTTCTATAGTAGGCTACCAAAAATGAACATTCCGTTGAAACGTTTCCAAAAAAAGTCCGGAAAACTGATATCTTGGCGCTTTTCCATATTTCCAAGGGCCATAACTCACACAAGAATAATGCAATCAGCATGAAACTCAAACTTGATCTGTAAGTCATCGTTCTATAGTAGGTTACCAAAAATGAAATCATTCCGTTGAAGCGTTTCCAGAAAAACTCCGGAAAACTGATATTTTGGTGCTTTTCCATATTTCCAAGGGCAGTAACTCACACAAGAATAATGCAATCAGCATGAAACTCAAACTTGATCTGTAAGTCATCGTTCTATAGTAATTTACCAAAAATGAAATCATTCTGTTGAAGCGTTTCCAAAAAAACTCCGGAAAACTGATATTTTGGTGTTTTTTCCCATATTTCCAAGGGCCGTAACTCACACAAGAATAATGCAATCAGTATGAAACTCAAACTTGATCTGTAAGTCATCATTCTATAGTATACGCCGGGTATTCGAATGCTCGGAACCGGAGAAGCACTACGAACCCGGATGAAGGAGATTGGCGCTTACACTGATGGTGAGTGCATATTTTCATATTTATATATAAAAGGCGAAACACGTCAGATAAAATGCATATACACGAGGATTTTGCATGGATTTGTGCCCACTGTGTTAAAATTTCCGACTTGACGGACTTATATTATTCCGTCTAGATTGAAATTACCGTGCATGTTGTGTCGAAATCTTGCTAAGAGAGCAGGTAAGTTGTCTGCTAAACATTTACTAGATAGAAAAGCTGTTATTTTTCGAGCTCGGCTTGCCCGCTAATGTTCCACTGATTGACTGTGAAAGCGGTAGCACAAGGCACGGAGTATTTTCGTTGCTACGCTAAGTTTTATCAACAGTGGGTATGGCAATCTGGGCACTTCGAACCGCGGAGGAATTTTTACATGGATACGTCAGAACTTACACACGTTGCACGACGAACGGCGGAGGATGTATAAAGGATAATATACCAGGTTGTGAGTCTTCAAACATATAATCGTCCAGTCAATGCCAATACGATTATTCGGGCAAACACGCAGTACCGCCTGTATTATCTGACTTAAAACTCACTAACTATAGTTAAGTTTTTAGGGCTTTTGTCATCACTGTTCAAATCCTGGAGATCGCAATTCTGAGAAGCAAACTCTCCTGCTGTGTTCTCATTACACACGATATCAGCCTGTTAATCCCTGAATTAGTAGTAAATAAGTGAGCTTCAACCAAATAAACAATTGGGCTTAACGTGACACCTCTCTTTCTGGGATATATTTATATTTTCCTACACCATGTATCACTTGAGAGAGGGAGGGAGGAGGGAGGAGGTCATGATAAATATAGAGAATGGATGGTACGGTGTTGGACGAAGCGGCGGACAGGCGGCGGTGCGATATACCAGATACAGACACACGTATTGGTATCGATTCAGAGGCATGTTTTTGGTGATTCGATATCGCTGTCTTTTGATGATTGATCAATCAAGTCTCTCTGTATTTATTTTGCAGAACAAGATGAGCGATTCTATTGAAATAAGTGCTGTTGATGGTTCGTTTTTGGAAATATCGGGAACAGAAGAAGTTCTAACTTCAACCCCTAAAAAGACATTTACTTGTGATTCGTGTGGTCAATCTTTTAAATATAAGTGGAATATGAAAAGGCATATGAAGAAACATGACCCAGAAAGCAATACTGCCGTCAAATGTTCTACATGTCACCAATTCTTTGACAGTGTTGAAGACAAAGATAAGCACGATGCATCACGCCATGCTGGAAACATATGCGAACATTGCGGAAAATTATATAAAAGAAGACATGAGCTTAATTTACATGTCCAAACTCACTCTCAGGAAAGTTCCCAGCATACTTCGTTGATGTGTCCGTTTGAAAAATGCCGAAAAGTTTTCTTCCGAAAATCGAAGTATCAAGACCACCTTAATATACATACAGGACAGACACCATATAGCTGCAAGACCTGTAACCAAATGTTCTCTTCACGATATTACAAAAACGACCATGAACGCGTTTGTAGAGGGCTGACCGAGCACAGATGCAGAGACTGTGGAAAAACTTTTTTACACAGGGGTAGCCTATACAACCACAGAAGTGCTGATCACAGTCATAAAGTGTATATGTGTGGGTGTGGCACAGCTTTTAAATATGCGTCGGGATTGGCTAGACACAGATCAACAAAAAATCATTAAATGGTATATCTGTAATTAGAAATGATGAAACGGTATATTTAGTTTTAACTACTCTACGAATTTGTGATTGTTTGGAATGAAGAAAAGAAGAGAGACTATCAGAGGATGCGATAGAGAGAGAGAGTGGAAGAAAGCGAAAGAGAGAGAGAGCGAGTGTTCGTGCATGCGTGTGTGTGTTCTATGGACACATACATGATGTGAAAAACTCCAGGGATGTAAAAAATAACCATAGGGAACAGCCATGACAATGAAAGCTTTGCGTTCGTAGTGTCCGTCATATTTGTTTCCTCCGCGTTCCGCTTTACACTACTCCGCGGTTTGCAGTGTCCATTTTGTTGGACACTATGCCGATAAAACTTTGCGTAGCAACATAACTACTCCATGCCTTGCGGTACCGTTTTCACAATCAATCAGTGGAACGTTAGGGGACAAGTTTAGCTAAAAAAAATAACAGCTTTTCTATCCAGTAAATGTTTAGCAGACAACTTACCTGCTCTCTTAGCAAGATTTCGACACAACATGCACGGTAATTTCAATCTAGACGGAATAATATAAGTCCGTCAAGTCGGAAATTTTAACACAGTGGGCACAAATCCTTGCAAAATCCTCGTGTATATGCATTTTATCTGACGTGTTTCGCCTTTTATATATAAATATGAAAATATGCACTCACCATCAGTGTAAGCGCCAATCTCCTTCATCCGGGTTCGTAGTGCTTCTCCGGTTCCGAGCATTCGAATACCCGGCGTGTAGTAGTTTACCAAAAATGATATCATTCCGTTGAAGCGTTTCCAAAAAAACTCCGGAAAACTAAAGTGTGACTGACAGACTGACAGATCTACAGACTGACAGACCTACAAACTGACAGACTGACGGATGGAAAGAGTGCAAACCTAGAGTCCCCTCTGGCGATGCCGGTAGGGGACTAATAAATGAGCTAATTCCTGAATTGGAAGACAAGAGAATGCTAAAATTGTGCATCCAAGACAGGGAGTTTCTCCCGGGTGTTGCAATTGCAGAAAACATCACAAACTGGATTCACGCATGTTGCTACACTGTTGTGATACTACTGGAAAGTTTTACTGCACACAAGTAGTGTAATTTCAAATTCAATATTGCAAGAATAGATGACATATATACAAACAGAGAAGTTATCATTCTTGTCATTATAGAGGCAATACGTAGTGAGAAACTATCCCCAGAGATCAAAGAAATCAAGTGTTAAATAAACATTTGGTTTACCAGTACATGTACACAGGAAGAGAACTCTTTTGGAATACTCTATCTAATGCCATCAGCACTTAACTCTTTCATTGCCGTGTACATCTTTCCAGACCAGTACAATAATTCCCCGATTGTATACTGTGCACTATCTGGACTATAACAAACATTTTTGAGGCTATATCAAGATATGGCAATGGAAAATCAGCCTTCAAGTTGAACGATGTTTAAAAAAAAAAAAACGAACTGAAGCTTTTTGACTATTGATTTTGATGCTGAAATTGAGATAAATGTCAAAGTTACATAAGTGGGAAGCCAAAATGAATTTTTAGTTGCATTTTATAACCTTTATGAACTGGAGAAAATATGCCTCTATTTCTTTGTCACCTATATTCGAACACAAACCCACAACTGGTTGATTGAGAAAACAACTATTAATTACGTCGTGCATGTGTTGATACATGACAATATGACAAACACCTATACTCTGATGCTGTCTGCACTTTAGAAATGGCTGGGACACATCTTCAAAATGTGTGGCAGTCATCTCAATCAGATGATCACATGGTGAATGTATTTATTTATTTATTTATTTATTGATGTTTAAGGTCACATATTTATGCGCAATGGCTAATCATGACCGTGACAGTTTTACGGGTGGAGGAAGCCGGAGTACCCGGAGAGAACCACCGAGCAACGACGAGCAGCTGCCAGCTCCCCAACATCGTAACTCCGCACTGCAGCACAGGCAGGGTTAGATTGGTTGAAGACATGCATACCATCGACGTGCAGTACGCCTTAGTACACGGCGTCATCGTGCCCCCACGCGGGCAATGGGGCTGAAGTGTCTTGCCCAAGGACACAACGCGGTTGCCGCAGGTGGGATTCGAACCGAGGACCTCTCGGCTTGCAGCCTGCACCTCTACCTACTGAGTCACCGCGCTCCCCGGTGAATGTATTTTAAATCATATGTTTATGTATATTTTTCCCCATATTAAATGCACTGAGGAATTTAACCAATTCAATCTTGTGAACTGGTTAAATTCTTAGTTGTATTAAGGGAACAATTTGTTTCTTGATATTCTGATATTTCAAAGTCAATGTGCAGAGAGTTAAAAGGTCTTTAAACAATTACATAATTATGCTTCAACATGGTAGGCAAAGTCTTTTTGCTTTGAAAATCTTTCTAGACATTTATTATATGCCTATTACTTTTCCTCCAATTCCATATTTAAAATTCCGTACAGAACACATGTTCCATACAGATTTCCACCGACAGACTATTTTTCCATCTGACATCATGCCTCCATTGGAAGAACTAAACTCCACCCATTTTCATAATCAGCCAATCAAAACTTTACATTCTGACCAAGATCTATTCAGTAACTGTGGTGACAGCCAATAAATCAAATGTCAATTGAAAAATATTTTTGTTCAAATCCAACAAAATAAAACTTATTCTATAAATGGGGAGTGATTTTATAACACCCAGGTTCTGACTTTGAAGCAAACATCTCACAGATAACAGCAGATATTTTCTTTAAAATACAAATAAATAACTTATTTGGACACAATTGTCATTTACATTTTTATTTTTATGTATTGATTTGCCAAACGTATTTGCCAATCACACCCGAGTTTTGTCTTCGTTTTTATTTTAACCCTTTACCCAACGTGACGGCCAAAACTGGCCAGCACTATTCTTCAAAATCGGCAATTAATTTCCATTATATTTTTAATTTTTGTCACAAAAACATAGGTTATGACTCCTCTTTGGAACGAGCTCATCGAGTTCGTTCCAATGAGGGGTCATAACCTATGTTTTTGAGACAAAAAATGAAAAAAATTAGTTATTCGGAAAGAAATTTTCCAAGTGACGTCTGTTTTTCATGTTAGGTAAAGGGTTAAGCAGATGTCAGAACTGTTAAATTCTACAAATAGGACCAAATTTTTAAATTAATGGATTCTATGTCATAGAGGTGTGTAATAAACACAGAACTCAATGATGTGTGAATGCATCATAAATGCCTCACATCTCATTCTGTCCTCATGCACTGGCACTTGTGTCATGCTGGTAAACGCATTCACACATTGTGATGTTCAGTGTATGTCTTGGCTGCCTATAAGACAAACACAACTAAACAAGAAACACATCTTAACCCTCTGAACCCTCGTTTCCTGGAATAGTATTGCCTTTGTGTACACATACAGTGAGATGGGTCAGACCAATATCAATATACAGGAGGGATAAAGTAATAGCTGCAGACTGCAATTATTATTTTATCACCAATGCCCCGTGTATAGACCTCTTATAATAAAACAAACGAAAGTGTCAATGACACTGTAGCTCAACTTTGAATATGACAGGAATTAGTAATTTCAGTGACCAGGTCAACAATAATGAATATGACAGGAATCAGTATTTGTTGTAACCAAGTCAACAATAATGAATAAGAGAAAAAGGAGTTTTGTTGTGACCACGTCAACCATAGTAAATCAATTACAAGGTGACTGCAATGGTCTAAAGAATAGGACATAAGTATTATATGCGATGCATCCCATGTTAGTAAACATTCACACAAAAATTTATTCAAATCAGAGCTTTCATATAGAAGTTCTGAGCAAAAAACTGATTGCACAAAATTTTGTACAAAATGGCTGCTGGTGGCCATCTTGAATTTAGGACCGGACCCCAAAACACTCAGTTCTCGTCCCAAGGTGATAACAAAGATATCCAAGAAGTTTCGTAAAGATTGGTTCATAAATACGGCCTCTAGCCCGAGCCGTATTGGCATTTGCAGTTACAGTGCTGAAAGTAACACTAAATAGATCAAAGTTAATCTAATTGGCATAATTTATGCACAAGAAAAAAAACCGTATTATATGTGATGTATCCCATGGTACTAAACATTCACACAAAAAATTATTCAAATCAGCACTTTCATATGGAAGTTCTGCGCAAAAATCTGATTGCACCTAATTTTGTACAAAATGGCTGCCAGTGGCCAGCTTGAATTTCAGACCGGACCCCAAAACACTTGTTCTCGTCTCACGGTGATAACAAAGGTACCCAAGAAGTTTTGTAAAGATCGGTTCATAAATACGGCCTCTAGCCCGAGCCGTATTGGCATTTGCCCTTACAGTGCTGAAAGTAACACTAAATAAATCAAAGTTAGTCTAATTTGCATAATTTACGCACAAGAAAAAAACCTGTATTATATGTGATGTATCCCATGATACTAAACATGAATACAAAAAATTATTCAAATCAGAGCTTTCATATGAAAGTTCTGCACAAAAATCTTATTGCACCTAATTTTGTACAAAATAGCTGCCAGCAGCCACCTTGAATTTCGGACCGGACCCCAAAACACTCGTTCTCATCCCACGGTGATAACAAAGGTACCCAAGAAGTTTCGTAAAGATCGGCTCATAAATACGGTCTCTAGCCCGAGCCGTGTTCACGGCGTGACAGACAGACGGACGGATGGATGACAGGCCATGACAATACCTCAAATTTGGCTTCGCAAAGTTGAGCTAAAATGGGACGAAATTATGTCTTGGACTGAAAAATTGGTCTTACGAATTCAAAGGGTTAATGAGAGTTAATAACAAATTCAAACAAATCTATGATATTGCACCAACAAGCCATCATTTATGATCCCAGGCAATATTTTGGTTTTGATAAACTTTTTATAATCACTGTTTTTGCTATGAATATATTTTCCAAGGTTATGAGGCTAGCCAGAATTGATCAAATGAAGCATACTTCTGCCATAAGTGCTCACAAACACACAAACACAGACTGGTGCAGCAGGCTGGCCGAGGTACCCCTAAACATGTTTGGTGTAAGTCTAGACTATATCTTTCTTATCACTCTCATTTTATAAGAGTATGAGTATTTATTACACATCCATTAACCTTTAAACCCTTGTATTTAATGAAATCGCCGCTATAACATGTTTCTGTATTCAACTGGTGATGTACAAGCCGGAACCTTTTATCCAGCACCATTTATACTAGTTCCTTTCCCGTCAAGTCATTAGTTATGCTTCGAAAAGTTTCCAAATTTCGTTATACAATTATCAATCATCTGTCGCGTAGTGTGAAAATTAAATTTTTTTAGTAATTTTGTTTCTTAACATACCTACCACAATTGTTTACAATTGGCAGTAACGTAAGTGCAAGCCCTACTTCGGAACTAACTCAAGCTTAAGAAACTTTTCCAAACAAGTTGGAAAAGTAATTGAGTGCAAAAGCATGAAAAAGATCCAAAAAAAAGGGTCGAGCGAGACCGACGCTCGACATTTCAGGTACTCTCTCTGCACACCTCTTGTGTTTACCGAGCGCATGCGCAACAACCGCGATGTCAATTCCGTATTTCCGCCAATGAGAAGTTTGTGATTTAGCAGGGAGGCATTGATATCAAAGATATCTCCAAGGAGGGTGGGCCTCCGGTAAACAATTGTGGTAGGTATGTTAAGAAACAAAATTTACTAAAAAAATTTAATTTCTTCTCAACCTACTCACAATTGTTTACAATTGGCTGAATAAACAATAGGAGGAGGTGAATCACATAACCAATACCAACAAGAGCAGCAGAAAGAAAAGCAAGGAGGGCAGAGAATAGCGAATCCTGTAATGAAGAAAGAGAGAAGGCACCTTAAAAGAACAAGGCTGAGCGGAGCACAAACCCGATAAAAACAAAGTTAACGAGGTGTGCACAACAGCCTGAGCAGCAACGAGAGGGCCTAAAGAAAAAAGGTCAGATTGCTGCTGTAGGTGGTGAAGATAAAAGGAGAAGAAGGTAGAAGCATTCCTCCAGTAAGCCGCATTCATAACATCCCGGAGCTAAACAGAATTGGCGAACGCCCAGGATGTAGAAATGGCACAAACCTCATGAGCATTAAACTGGTTCGAAACAAGATCCGAAGAAGACAAGCTGGAATAAGCCAGCTTGATTGCAAGACAGATCCATCTGGAAATAGAATGGGAAGAGATAGAATGCCTCCTAGGAATGAGAGACAGAAAGAATCTCTTCCGACCACTCCGAATGAACTGAGTGTGATTAATGTAAGTCTTGATCACACGAACAGGACAAAGAAGAGGCCTCCGGCCAATGACAGCAGGGAGAGCCCGAATGCAGGTACTGAATCAGGAAGTTGATTCTTGGCCAGAAAAGAGCAATCAGTAGTGAAGGTGACACTGTCAGCCTCATTTCTGAAGAAAGCAGAATCAACAGATAGCGCGTGAAGCTCACTGACACGTCTGGCAGAAGCAAACGCTAGAAGGAAAGCTGTCTTAAAGGGTGAGAAAATGCATATCAGTCTCAGATATAGGCTCGAATGGCGCCACGTCCAAACAATGCAACACTCATGCCAAGTTCCACTTGGGTGTAAGACGCAAAACTCGAGGCCTCCTCAAAGAAAAGTGTCGAATGAGTTTGGAGAGAAAAAGATTATGACCGATGCACCGCTTTCCCACGTAAGAGAAAGTATCAGACAGCATAGACCGATAGCCCTTTATCGTAATAGGCTGGAGGCCCTTGGAGTCAAAAAGGTATACCAGAAAATCCACATTTTGAGCTGTACACCCGCGGCAGAAAACCTTCCACTTAGCAGCATAAGTCATACCAGTGGAATGTCGCTGCGATGCAGAAATGCACTCCACTGTTCATCTCGAAAAACCTCTACGTCGGAGACAGGACCTGATAAAAGACAGGCGTGAAGGGACAGGCTGGCCAGGTTGTTGTGATACTTCCTGGGAAAGAAGATCGCGGCACAGAGGTAGATGAATCGGCCGATCTGCCAACAGAGGCCGCAGCAGATTGATCCACACCCTCTGCAGAGACAGGGGTGCGATCAGAATGATCCTGCAACTGCAAGCACGAATCTTCGCCAATACTTGAGGAAGAATCGGTGCAGGAGGGAAGGCATAACCGATCCAACCTATCCAGTCCAGAGACAGAGCGACTACCACAAAGGCCAGTGGATCTGGACAAGGAGGGACAAAGGTCTCTACTTGATGATTCCAGTGAGTGGCGAAAGGGTTGACCAGAGGACGCCCCCACCGTTCGCAAATCACCTGAAACACCGACCAATGCAGCATCCATTCGGTTGGAAGGAAACTGTCGCGTCGGGACAGGGAGTCTGCTAGGACGTTGAGACACCCGGGAATGTGCCGAATGGTCACCCGAGCGTTGACATCCCGCGCCAACAGTAGAAGATCTCAAGATAGCTGATACATGGGAATCAAATGTGTGCCTCCTTGATTCCGTATGTAAGCCACCACAGACGACTTGTCCGAAAGAAGTAGGACAATGTGGTCCGACAGGTGAGAGATCCAAAGCCGAAAACTCAACAGAAGAGCAAGGAGCTCCTTCTGGTTGATATGAAGGCCCACCTGCTCGATGTCCCACTCGCCGAGAGTGAACAGACTGAGAGGATCCAACATCGCACCCCAGCCCCGATCGCTGGCATCCGCAGTAAGGATGTGATCGACCGAAGGAAGATCCAATGGGACACCCTGTGTCAACCAGGGAACATCGGCCCAAGGGTGGAGGTGACGAAGCAGGGACCGAGGAATAGGAAGTTCCAGATCCAGAGGATCTACATTCAGACGCCAATGATTCAACAGAAAGTGTTGGAGAGTTCGGACAAACAAGCGACCGAGTGGAATGAGATCCGTCACCGAACCGCAAAGGCCCAGCATCCGAAGGAAAATTCTGGCCGAGACCGAGGAAGATTGGAGCAAGTTCCGAGTCAAGGCGGAAAGAATCGTCGCGCGAGCATTGGGAACCGACACTACATTGTGAAGGGTGTCGAAATCCATTCCCAAATGACGAAATTGCTGAGAAGGAAGGAGATCCGACTCCTCGCAATTGACTCTGAAACCCAGCGACGTTAGTAGGCCAAGCAACCGCCTGACATCGGACTCCAGAACAGCAGCATTGTGGTGCCATTGGAGGATGTCGTCCAGGTAGGCTAACAAAGTCACAGCCGACTGAGTACAGTGAAAAGCAAGCACATATGACATCAGTCGGGTGAAGGCCCAAGGAGCCAGGTTCAAGCCGAACGGGATAGCTTTGAATTGATAAACTCTAGCCCGAAACGAGAACCGAAGGTATTTCCGTGACGCCAGATGAATGGGTATATGGAAGTAGGCATCCTTCAGGTCGATACTGGCCGCAAAGTCGCTCTTATGAACTGAACGTCGAACCGACCAGAAAGTCTCCTTACTGAAACGAGGTGCTATAATGGACTCGTTCAGGATACTCAGATTGATGACAGGACGAAACTGGCCATTTCCTTCAGCACCAAGAAAAGTCTTGAGTAAAACCCCGGTGAAAGGGTGTTCCTGACCACCTCGATCGCCCCTTTGGAGAGGAGATTGTCGATCTCCTGCACCAGAAGGTCCCAACGCAGAGAATCAGAAGGGATCTGAGTTGGGAGGGGCACCCGAGATAAACAGGGGTGCCGATGGAAGGACAATCGCAGACCGGATTGGATGACGTCGAAGACCCAAGTGTCCAACGTTATCTCTGTTCCCCTGACTGGAGGCGAATCGAGGTGAGGACCTTTATTTGCAGCCTCGACGAGGCCTCCGAGAGGAGAAACCACCCCCTCGGGAAGCAACAGAGTCCTGAGACTTTCCTCCCTGAGGCTGCCAGTGAGCTGGCCGTGTTGGCGCTAGAAGAAGGAGCGGATGGAGCCGAAGGCATGGCATACGGGGCAGATGCAGCGGGACACTTGACAGGCCGGGAACGACCACCACCCGCAACAGCAGGTTGGTCCAGCTGTCGTAGCAAAAGCTGGTCCTTCGAATGACGAAGAACCTCACCACAGACAGCTCATAAGAGCCTGTGACAAAACGCGAAAAGGTGCCTGAGCATCATCAAACTCCCCTGGTGGAAAATATGCAGCCAGGGCAGCGACGACATGGTCCGCGAGAGATAACATACCCAGCATCTCACGGGACAGGCCCACCATAGACTCAACAACCGACATCGGGACAACTGCCGACTTAGGCTTAGTCAACCCGAGGGAAGAAGAATCTTCGTCCACAGGAGTCATCCCTTGGAAGACTGGTGGACAGACAGAATCAGAAACACAAAACTGCGACGGAGGCAGAAAAGCATCAGCTCGTGAAAAGAAAGAACCCTTGAGGGCCTTAGAATGCATTTTGGCGTCTAAGCCCTGGAAGGACTCAACAACCTGAGCCGATTGCAGAGGATGCAAAATCCCAGAGCTAGAAGGCTCAACAGGGTTACGGCACTCCGCAGTGAACCGCGGCCAGACGGTCACTGATGGCTGGTGTGAAGGCTGAATGTCTGGCAATAAGCCAAAGACAAAATCCAAAGCCTGTCCCAAGACTGACGAGAGGGGCCCGTCGCCTTCAAGAAAATCATCATCCTCTGTCGCAGAAGAGACGTAGCCCAACTCGGGCTGACCAGCAGAAACCTCCTGGGAATACAGAACAGTATCCAAAGGGCCAGGCGAGGAATCTCAGAGACCGACCATAGGAGGTTGTGCCTCAGGAGGCACAGGGAAGCCAACTTGAGGGTTGCTAGAAAGCAACCGGATGAGCGCCAAAACGGCCTGATGCAGCTCACTCTGAGAATCCGTCGTAGCAGCATTGCCCGATGGAGTGTCTTCCCAATGGACCCTTCTAGCAGAAGAACCCAAATCCTCAGAAGGGACCGACGACGAACGTCGATCAGCAGACAGAATAGGGAGACGGTGAGAAGACACTGGAGGATAGTCCCAAGAGTGACATCTGCGGAACAGAATGCCCTGCCTGCAAATCCTCTAGAGAGACCGACAGCGTACGTCGATCAGTAGCTGGACCTCGGACACAATGAGAAGACACCAGAGGATTGTCCCAAGAACGACAGGAACCTGCCATTGGCCTCTGCATGGCAGAAGGCCCCAACTGCCCATCCTCTGAGACCGACGACAAGCATTGATCGACAGCCAGACTCAGAACACAGTGAGGAATCACCGAAGGAAGGTTCCATGAGTGACAGCTAAACGGAACTGTCACTGACCTCTGCCGCACAGCAGGCCTTGGATGCTAATGCCCCAGCCCCATCCTGCTAGTTGGCACACCAGCAGGGGAAGGCGGAACAACAAACGATTCGCTCGAGGGACAAGGAATCGCTGCCGAAGCGACCAAACGGCCCAACCGAACAGGAGCAAACCTAGCCAGATGAGACGGAGCAGACAGCAAACCCGCACAGCTTCGTCACGAAGCCAGGGAAGGCTGAGAGCTCAGAGACACACCAGCAGATACAGTCTCGGACCCCTGAGACTGTACACCATCCCCAGAAGAGATGGAAGAGCCACCATCATACAGGATAGGATCAGTAGTAACAACTTCCTCAGCAACTGTCAACGGCGCAGGAGGCAAATCGGAGAGTGTCACCGAGCTGACCTCGGAGAAGCTTTCGATGAAAACAGCCGCCTCAAGAGTGACATCAGAAGCCAAAGAGACCACGGTCTCCACTTCAGAGGAACTCGCTACAGAAAGAGACTGATCAACATCCTGCGTGACAGAGTCACCACGTGCGCTCCCAGAAATGTCTGATGAGGCACGGCTACCCTTACCCCGAGAACGAGGGATTCTAGCTCTGGAAGGAACCACCTTGTTCACGAATGCCCAGAATTTTGAGGACCAAACCCCACAAATACCACAGGAACAAAAGTGTACAATTGTTGTGCAAGTGACACATGTAGAATGAGAGTCGTCCACATGTTTCACCTGCAAACAAGAGGTACAAGGAATTGTTTTAGGCATAATATGAATATGATCAATGAAATCAAGCTTCCTGCCGACGGAAAACAGAACAACAATGGTTGCGTTAAGGGGTTGTCCAACCTAACTTTGGTCAATTTTTTTACATTTTCCCCAATGCCTCAGAAACAGATAAGAGAAGTAAGGAAAGGCAAATTATATATCAAAATAATGAGTAAAGTGCATAGAAAAGGTACATATAATTTTTTTCAGGAAAAAAAGTTAATTTTAGGATTTCGAAGAAGATTAATTTGCAAATGGCATAAGTAACGAACCGGTAAAACCACAAAATAATCGGTAATTCGAAAGTCTTGTCCTCAATATAATGATAACATACTACAGACTCGGAGAAAGCATTTTTTTGACACACACTCTGGTGGGTTTTGACGTTTGAATGTAATAACACCAACACAAATTTTCGATGTTCCGGATGTGGCCATGTTTCAATGATGTTTTTCCGGTCATGTGATTACGATGTGGTTCTTGCAGAAATACTCAATTTGGGCAATCGTAAGAATGCAAGGACGTGATCACGCCCTTTATTTGTTCGAGACAATGTATGAGCGGATTTGCAAACAGGTGACAGCAAATTCTTGAGCTGTTAATGTCATAACTGCAAAATATGGTTCGAAATTCCCTCTCGTGTTTACAGGCCGTCTGAACATTTTTGTTGACAAAAAATCTGAATTATTGCGCACTAGAAAGACAACATGAACCACTTGTAAAAAAAATAACCAAGTGTATAAAATAGGGACGATACACATAAAATAAGACAATATTCATAACAAAGTAAGCAGAATGCTTCAGAAATCACTTTTTCACGAAGTATATTCCAAGTGACCTGGAACTATATTGAGCGTGTTGATTTCCCCCAGATGTTGTGAAGTTATTTACTTCCTAGTAACCATGGAATCTGAAGGCGGGTATGTTTGATGTCTGCAAAGGACCGATTGAAGATGGGTTGAAAATGATGCATTCGTGCTTTTAAATAAGGTGCGCTTGGACGATGCTGAGAATTTAGTTTTTTCTTGCAACCAACCATAGTAATACAATCATCGATCAGTGTCTTTTATGATCGTTTTACACTGACAAATGTGACAAATCTTCTTCACTGGAAACCATCCCCCAATTTGCGTATCACAATAAACATAACCGCTGTCACGGAGTGTCAGCGTGGCCGTGTGGTCAAAACCAAAACGAATTATCGAATGCACGGTCAGTATTAGCTGCAATTGGCTTTTAAACAAATGAAATACACGAAATATTCGCAATTTCTTCATTATTCACTCGTTCGAACGGGGAGCCATAACCTGTGTTTTGGAAGCAAAAGATGAAATTTAGAATAGGCCAAGTTTGAATAGCGATTTCGAGTATAGCGCTGGCCGCGTTCGGCCATAACGTTGGGTAAAGGGCCAGCGCTTTCGGTCGTATGTGGATATTATTGGAACCGGATCAATTCGCCGGTTCGACCAATTTGCTAAATGACGGTGCCTGTGGTACCTATTTGTTTTGTTTATAATTTTTCGTTGTGTAGTTTTTACTCATTATCCGTAAATTGAATAAAATAAATTAAATAAAAACAGTTCTATCATTGTTGTCCTTTTTCTTGCCAGTACCTCCATAACGAACTCTGCAGTTATATGGAGCAGGGGCAAGAGTGATACCAGCAAAACAAGGGCCTGCATAAAAACAGAAATATAATATGGTAGATCACGATAGTTTCTAACATGCCGCAGGGAAATAATTAAAAAGGACCCGCGGTAGCTTGTGATAGTAACGTTTTTAATATACCGCAGGTGCCTCGATTTGTGGGAGTAACAGCAAAACGAGGGACCTGCGGTATATTAAAAATAAATAATGCGAAGGATTTAGTGACCTATGGTAAGGATACCCCTACGGCGCAGACCGGTCTCGTCCCAGAGTCCCCGCGAAACAAAATATTTATCAGTATTAACCTGCAGTAAATGACGGAGAGAGTGAAGATGAGGGGAAAAACTAAAAGGGACCTGCGGTAGCTTTTATTTTACCGCAGGTCCGTTGTTTTGTGAAGGTAACCGCAAAACAAGCGACCTGCGGTATATTAAAAATATGTTAAGATAACCAGTTTTGATCATCAACTAAAAAACAAGTTTCATTATAATTTTTTTACATGGTAATGCATCCCAATTCCAATAGCTTCTGATAGTTTTGTTCTGCCGCAGGTTCCTTGTTTCATGAATTTTTACCCTAATAGTGAGGCTTGGAGTGGGATGACCAGGGGACTTATGGTAGTTTATGGTAGATTTTGGGACCTGTGGTCATGCTCGGCAGCCTGCCTTTTATGCCCAATAAATGCAATAAATTACCAAAAAGCCGCAACCAAGAAATACGATATAGTAGTGTTAAAAAGTTGCAACGCTGAAATATTTTGAATCATGTTCCCGAGTGTGGCGGGGGCCACATGGGGTGGGATGCCATCATGGGTAATTTTCCTGACACATGGCAAGCTCTGAAAGCCTGATGAATTGCATATCGGAATGTTATGTACAATAGAAGACAGTTTTTATATTAGTTATAGTTTTATAGGTCTGCACACGTTGTTTTGACACGAAGAGCGTGATAAGTTTATGTTGTTTATATAGCGTAAATGGAAAAATATGCTCCGTTATTATTGATTTTTGGTGTAAAATACCCCCAAATATCAACGAGACGACAGTTGCCTCGAACTATTAGTTAAAACAAAGATAATACCCCGCAAAACAAGGGACCTGCGGTAATTTTGAGGGACCTGCGGTAGCCTGCGGTAAAATCGGGGCCCTGCGGTATAAAGGCGCACCCATGCCGAGTTACATTTTAACCAAACCACATGCGTTCAGTTTCGTTTGTCGGCATCAAACAGATATTGTTTGTGGTAATTAAATAGTACGAGAAGGCGAAGGAAGCCAAATATTTTCCATCATCTATTAATTAATTCAAATTGATAATTTCTTTTATTTTACTGAAATTATGAACTGATAAGGTGGGTGTGTTATTATGCCCCAGACCTGGAAGTTGGAAAATCAAAGGTGCATCTAGGGCCGTGCAGTGGTGACCCCTGTCCTCTTAATCTTAGTCTTACCCATTCATCATTACATGTACCAACATTATCCCTTGTATCTCAACCATTGCTACTCCAATTTGAAGGATATTTGATGTTGTGATCGAGCATCATGGGGAAACAATGCCTGTGTAGCTGCTGTAGCATGTGTTTCTTCCCACATTTTTTCAGAGTTGTGGTACTTTTTCACTCTTTTGAGTTAGAAAATGTTGTTTATAACTAGTTGATTTGTTACAATTTGTTGCAAAGTGCCTGCTAATACCCTCAATTGTATTGCTATAGAATTTTCTTGTGAAGATTTTATTCCTATTACTTATCAAGCAACAACCTAATGATTATTCTGTACAAAGCCACCAATATGATGTTTGACACTTTTATCGGAGCTGTTTTGAAGGCTTATGGAACTCAAAATGTTGATTATGGCAGGACTTTTCTATTCACCCATTAATCGATAAATTAAGTGTTATAGTTGGAAGTAAGAAGCATGAAAGGTCCAGAACTAAAAGTCTAAAAAGAATGTTTTGCAATGTAACATGATTTTTGCAGATACACTTATTTGGAGGATTACCTGTCTGATAGTGTTTGGAACATGTGTGGCCAGGATCTTCAAAAAGAAAAAAGAGTTAAACTTTGAGAAAAAAGGCATATGCCTTGAGTGCCGGAGGTAGCGTCATACAAGGAAGAGAGCCCCCCCCCCCCCCCCCCCCCCCACTCCTCTGGGAAATTGTTTGTGTCAAATGGAGCTCACTTGTCATCTTTTGGGGATTGCTTTGTGTACTGTGTTCTTGAAAAAAATATGTGAGACCCTCTGGATGTGCCCTTCTGATCTCAATATGTCAATAAGCCTCCTTGGGGAAAGTACATGCAATAATGGTTATCTAAGGTTGATTTGATGTGTTTTGAATAACAATGTACTTTTAAGTACATTAGATGGTTTATTGCAGTGACAGGTTACAGTTACCCTTATTTCTTCTCCAACAGATATCATGAGTGTATTGGTGTCCAAGAGTTAAACAAAGCTAATATACTTATTGATAAACCAGACAAATTTAACAATTCAATCACTATCAAACTGATGCATGGGATAAAAGGGGTTACAGTGCAAGGGGTTTGTAAATATATTTATTCAACTACAATGTATGACTTTGCAGTGCATTCTACATAGGAGAATATCATATTTTCTTTCCAAACCATTACAGTAACACATACATCTTGATAATGGGAGACACTCTTTTGTCCTTCCATACTTCTTCTGCTGGACTCCTTCAAGTTGTCCTTTGTTGAACTCCCCAAATCAAAACATAAACAAAAGAAAATGTCTGCCTTCAATCAGTGAGCACTCCACTTATAACATTTGGTCTCAATCTTTATTACTTTCATAAATTAGGAAAAGATTTCTTCGAGCATGTACTTAAATGTTTATAGAATACAGCTGTTATTTTATTTTGAGGTCTTTTATTGTAAAAATTTTGTTCTCTTACTTATGCCACAGCAGCTTTTCAGGTGGTGCTATTTACACATGGCAGCAGTTCCATGGCAAATTTCAGTTTCCACATGTTCTATGTTTCATTCCAAGCATTTTGGTATATAATTTATTGGGGTTATTCATTTTGGGACTTTTTTAGACTTGAAAGAAAATTACATGAAATTTGACCAAAGTTAGGTTGGATGTCCCCTTAACACGCGGGGGAAAAACAAGACTATGTATGAGAAAACAAGCAAAAATGATAAAAAAAAATCATCAAATAGTAATCAATTTAGAGCTTGAAAAGGATACAGTCCACTTGCACATAAACAGACAAGAAGCACCATACAAATATAAGTTGTTCACGAAGATAACAGCTAAATAAAAGCACAAGTCACAAGATTTCAGACCATCACAATGGCGGAAATAAAAGGAATTGATGTCACGGTTGCTGCGCATGCACTCGGTAAACACAAGAGGTGTGCAGAGAGAGTACCTGTAATGTCAAGCGCTGGTCTCGCTTGACCCTTTTTTCGATCTTTTTCATGCTTTTGCACTCTATTACTTTTCCAACTTGTTTGGAAAAGTTTCTTAAGCTTGAGTTAGTTCCGAAGTAGGGCTTGCACTTACGTTACAGCCAATTGTAAACAATTGTGAGTAGGTTGAGAAGAAATGAAAATGTCCAAAGCAAAATAATGTCGGCTCATAAAAAAAAATTAGTTAACCAAAAATGAGATAATATTTAAAAATGAAAGTGTCAATGACACTGTAGCTCAACTTATGTTAGACATGTACATGTATTGTATGTGACACAGCAATGACACACATCTAGGCAATGACCTGATAACAAAGGTACATGTAAAGTGTTGTAAAGGTCTGTACATAAATACTGACCGTAGCCTGTAACAAATGTACAGGTAAAGTATGACTAAACTAATTTCTAAGAACATTGGCAGCGTCAACATTTTTTGATAGAAATTGAAGAAAATCGATAGCTCCCATCTAGAGGTCTCCCCAAACAAGCGTACCGGGTTTCAAAGCGATCCAATCATAAATGTGCCCTGTAGGGTGTGCCAAAGGAAAATATTGAGGTCTGACTAAACTAAGTTCTAAGAACATTGGCCGTGGCAACATTTTTTGACGGAAATGGAAAAAAATTGATAGCTCCCATCTAGAGGTCACCCCAAACAAGCATGCCAGCTTTCAAGCAATCCGATCATAAATGTGCCATGTAGGGTGTGCCAAAGGGAAATATTGAGGTCTTCTGACTAAACTAAGTTCTAAGAACATTGGCCGCGGCAACATTTTTTGACGGAAATGGAAAAAAATCCACAGCTCCCATTTAGAGGTCACCCCAAACAAGCCCACAAGGTTTCAAAGCAATCCAATCATAAATGTGTCCTGTAGGGTGTGCTAAAGGGAAATATTGTGGTCTGACTAAACTAAGTTCTAAGAACGTTGGCCGTGGCAACATTTTTTGACAGAAATTGAAGAAAATCGATAGCTCCCATCTGGAGGTCACCCTAAACAAGCCTACCAGGTTTCAAAGCAATCCAATCATAAATGTGCCCTGTAGGGTGTGCCAAATGGAAATATTGTGGTTTGACTAAACTAAGTTCTAAGAACACTGGCCGTGGCAACATTTTTTGACGGAAATGGAAAAAAATTGATAGCTCCCATCTAGAGGTCACCCCAAACAAGCATACCAGCTTTCAAAGCAATCCAATCATAAATGTGCCATGTAGCATGTGCCAAAGGGAAATATTGAGGTCTTCTGACTAAACTAAGTTCTAAGAACATTGGCCGCGGCAACATTTTTTTACGGAAATGGTAAAAAATCGATAGCTCCCATCTAGAGGTCACTCCAAACAAGCCCACCAGGTTTCAAAGCAATCCAATCATAAATGTGTCCTGTTGGGTGTGCCAAAGGGAAATATTGTGGTCTGACTAAACTAAGTTCTAAGAACATTGGCCGAGGCAACATTTTTTGACGGAAATTGAAGAAAATCGATAGCTACCACCATCTGGAGGTCACCCTAAACAAGCATACCAGGTTTCAAAGCAATCCAATCATAAATGTGCCCTGTAGAGAGTGCCAAAGGGAAATATTGTGGTTTGACTAAACTAAGTTCTAAGAACGTTGGCCACGGCAACATTTTTTAACGGAAATTGAAGAAAATCAATAGCTCCCATCTAGAGGTCACCCCAAACAAGCATGCCAGGTTTCAAAGCAATCCGATCATAAATGTACCCTGTAGGGTGTGCCAAAGGGAAATATTGAGGTCTTCTGACTAAACTAAGTTCTAAGAACATTGGCTGCGGCAACATTTTTTGACGAAAATGGAAGAAAATCGACAGTTCCCATCTAGAGGTCACCCTAAACAAGCAAAACAGGTTTCAAAGCAATCCAATCATAAATGTGCCCTGTAGGGTGTACCAAAGGGAAATATTGTGGTCTGACTAAACTAAGTTCTAACAGCGTTGACCGCGGCAACTTTTTTTTTTACCGAAATTGAAGAAAATCGATAGCTCCCATCTAGAGGTCACCCCAAACAAGCATGCCAGGTTTCAAAGCAATCCGATCATAAATGTGCCCTGTAGGGTGTACCAAAGGGAAATATTGAGGTCTTCTGACTAAACTAAGTTGTAAGAACGTTGGCCGCGGCAACATTTATTGACGGAAATTGAAGAAAGTTAAAAAATTTATAGTAATTTATATATTTTTTATACTTACCAATGACCCAGACATAGCCGGCGCCAACTCTCAAAAATCTAGGGCCAAATACAAATTTTGCCCCCCAATCCCCAAAATTTGCATCTAAAACCAAAGAAATCATGTCCTGAATGGCCCTCCATACCTCGCCTCCACTGCGCATGCGCAGCGTCAAGGACGTCCCGAAATTGGCGCCATTAAACATTCTTACAATCAGTGCCTGGTAAGCGCTATGTACTCAGCGGGGAGGTATGAGTTCCCAACTCCTGAGAGGGCCATCCCCGTCTGGGTCATTGGTAAGTATAAAAAATATATAAATTACTATAAATTTTTTAACATTTTTATACTGTACCAATGACCCAGACATAGCTGAATAGTAAAAAGGCTGGAGGGCCTAGGACATAGAGGAAAATCCAATAAGCTCAACTATATAAAAAAAGAGTCATCCCCTCGAGGAGAAAAGGAGTATTAGGCTTTACATGTATCTTTCTTATTTATGATAAATTAGAAAGACACAACACCTTCCATAATTGAGCATCATAACATCCATGTTCTCTATTAACATCCAGTATAATCCTTATACTAATTATTTTTAAAGTAAGCCAATAAATAAAGTTGGCCCAGAGAATTGAGACTCTTTATACTCTTTAAAAGTGTCCGAGGATTGTATAACGCCCGTTTGACACGTGACATAATCAAATGCTATACTTTAAAACTATGACATGAATGAATTTTTAAAACATAAACTTTTCACTTAAAACCATCCCAGTAACAGCTCAGAATTACTGACTCCGGAGGAGGTATCCCCTTGTTTTCATAATAAAACAGGTGACCAAAGGGAACACCCTCCCCGTCCCCCCCCCCCCCCCCTTCCCCTTGCCCTGGGTCAAATAGCCCAGAGCGAAGAGGGCAGCAGGACGGAGTCACTGCCGGAACAGAAAGCCTGCATAGCTATAGTTGCAACTGTTAAGTGAACGACATTCTGAGCAGCAGATAATGGACCTAAACAATGCAGGCCTCCAGAAATGGACTCAATATTTCTGAGAAAAAAATTTGTGAATGTGGATGGCTGAGACCAATATGCAGCCTTCATTAAATCTATAATAGCAACACTATTTACGTAAGCCCAAGATGTAGAAAGAGCTCTTACTTCATGAGCCGAAAACTTAAGCACAGACTGCTGAGTTAAAGATAGATTATCATAAGCAGTACCGATAGTTAATTGAATCCATTTAGCAATAGAATGGACCGTTATGTCCTTCTATTAGGCATCAGAGACAGAAGAAGCTTTACGTCCTTACTGATAAACTGAGGTCTGTTTATAACTACATAAAGCTCAAACCGGACAGAGTAAAGGCCTATGCCCGTTCGAAGACGGAAGGACCTTAATAACAATAGGTTCCGGATATTTATTAGGAGTCTGATTCTTAACCAAAAATCCAACATTAGTAGTAAAGGTAATAGTGTTTCCGATACTACGAAAGTGAGAATCGTCCACCGATAGTGCATGAAGCTCACTGACTCTTCAGCAGAAGAGAAGACTAAGAGAATTGCTGTCTTAAAAGGCCAGAATTTGAAAACTACTGTCTCAAGAGGTTCAAATGGTTACTTTGTTAAATAAGAACCCAAGCTAAATTCCGTATAGGAACTAATCTAAGGATTCTAGGTCTATTTATCGAAAAGTTTCTAACTAACTTAGTTAAAGAGACATTAGACTCAATTGTAAACTATCATGGTGTGCATAGGTATCAGATAACATAGACCTATAACCTTAATAGTAACAGGCTGCAGTTGATCTCGTCAAACAAGTATACTAGAAAGTTTGCAATGTCTGGTATGGAGGGATCAAAAATATCAACATAATGATCCCTACACCAACGACGGAAGACCCTCCACTTTAGCCGCATAGTATAGCGAAGAGGAGGTCCTCCTACAGTTAGAAATCGCGTCCACTGCTCGTCCTGTACCATGCTTGCTGTGCAAGAAGGACCACACAACGGAATACGTGAAGGTTGAGACCTTGCGGGTTGTGATGAAGTTGACACGATTTCCCCAGCGAAAGAAGATCCTCTCGTGGAGGAAGTTTTCGCGGTAAGTCCCACAGCAGACACCTGAGTAAATTTATCCACGGTCTCTGTGGAGACAGAGATGCTACCAACAGAATTGTATTGTGAATGTTTTATCTTAGCAATACTTGCTGAATCAACAGCGCTGGAGGATACGCATATCCTATCATTCCGTCCTACTAGATCGATAGAGCGTTAACTACAAATGCTCGGGGATCCGGACATGGTGACACATACGTCTGCAATTGATTGGTGAGTTGTGTCGCAAATAAATTTATCATTGGGCACTCCCATTGGTAGCAAATCTGATTGAATACCTGTTTGTTGAGAGTCCATTCTGACGGCAACAAGCGACCCTTACGTGAAAGGGAGTCTGCTAATACAATCGGACGACCCGGAATATGACGGACCGAAACAGAACTTGGTGTTCTAGAACAAACAGAAGGATTCTTTCCGATAAATTGAATAACGGAACCGAATGAGTGCCTCCCTGGTTCCGGATATACGCAACTACTGTCGTATTATCGGACATGCGTTTCTGAATAATGTTCATCCAATGACGTAGTGCAAGCCAAAATAACATCATTTCTTGGAAGTTAAGTGCTTGCCTAGAAACTGCGGAACCCAAAGACCCTGGCACTTCGAATCCGTTGGGATCAATATTGTACCCCAACCTGTTTGACTGGCATCCGTCATAATCGTAAAACTCGGATCCGGCAACTGCAGTGGAACTCTCTGAGTCAACCACCGAATGTTTGCCCAAGACTGAATCTCTTGTTACACTTGATTGACAAGAGAACGTGCATATCGAGCTATTCATAGATTGCTGAAAGGTTGCCATCGAAGAGAAGCTTCTCCGAGACCGAAGCGACTCTGAGAGAGTTCTTCACCTTACTATCCACGCGCGTGGATGTAGCTAGGGCTGCGTCACGTCTAACCAACTCCACGTTGCCACTGAAGGACGGAGTTATATGTGGAAAAACTACTGCCCTTGAAAGAAATCTCATTAAGAATCATATCCTGGAATTCTTTCTCTTGAAGACGTAATGATAACACCTCAGTAAGGTGGTCTACGTAAGATAAAGCGTCTAAGCTAAGTCTATTAGACATCATTGTTGTTTCCAACGTCGTGTTGGAATTGACATAGACGGCGAAAAAGACAATTCCCAGTCTTCAGCCTCGTCGTTCAGATGCAGAGGAACTCTCAGTATGCCCTGTCCTGCCATTTCAAATTATTCCTAGAATTGATGAAAGGCAGATTTAGAGCATTTGCAGACAAGAAACTAGACTAGCGTGTTTTGGTAGCAAGCTTATGTATAGCGTCGTTCAATAATTCGAATGTTCTAGTGACATTATTGGACTGTGTCGGCAATTCAGGGACGATGTCCCTGAACCGATCAAAAACTCTGTGTCCAATGACGCTATTAGTCTCTTATCCAGCATCGCAGCATTCTAGTCCGACGGAACAACCTCTGGAAGATAATGCCGGAAGAAATGTATGGCAGCTTCTGTTGTTCCGAAAGGGAAAGCTCGAATTCATCCGAATCCCTTTCGCCATCCTGTCGGACCCTATGAAGTGTTTGGTCGTCCGTACCTGATACATCAGCGGAGCGAACCAACCCGTCGTCGGATTATTCCTGATCCGACAGAGATTCTGTCGTTTGCTGGGATGCTGCGATAAGCTGTGCTATTTTGGATAGCACGTCCGTCACTGAGGCCTGTGGAGAAGCGGTCTTACGATGCTTTGCCGCTGGAAGCTCCGTGTTCGTTACTCCGTGCATACTTCTATTATGCGAGCGACCGGAGTGTACAGGCCTCGTGTCCCTTGGCTACCGGATGGTATGACCTGTTCTCCGTGGAATCACTGAAGGACGAAGCTGGCAGGATACTCGAGGTCACGTAGGCAAGGTGCGGTCGTGTGCGCTGCCGTGAGGATGAGGAAGCATTATCGACAGTCTCTCGGACTGTCTATATAACGGAGCGTCCCGAGTTGCGGACATATGCTCCGAATGCGAAACGTTTGTACCACAACATTCGGTCCCAGATGTTGTTGTACGGGAGAGGGACCTCTCTCGCTCGCAGCCCGGACGGACCTGGACGAGCTAGGAACCGGACTAACAGGCTTCCTCCGATCTCTCCTCTAATCCGTTGTCACTGGGTGTGTACTATTGTCTATTATAATGCTCGCATCACCCAAATCTCCTTCCTGGACCGCAACGGATGAACCCGGCTGCCGAACCATTCGATGAATGGACGCTACACCGGGTGGCTAGCGAATGTCAACGCCGTCGATCCTACTAGGGACCTCTTAGGCGATTGACGAATTCCATGAGCACTTATTGCTGCTAGCTCTTCATTTAACTATGACGACAGAGGCACACTTTTGAAAGACATCTCAGTAACTTTGCGAACAAGAAACCAGACTTGCTTGTTAATAGCAAGCATATATATATAAATAGCATCGTTCAATAATTCGAAAGTTCCTGTGACATTATTGGACTGTGTCGGAACTGAGGGACGATGTCCCTGAACCGATCCAAAAAATTCTTGTGTCCACCGACGCTATCAGTCTCTTATCCGGCATCGCAGCATTCTGGTCCAACAAAACAACCTCTAGAAGAAAAAGCCGGATGACATATACAGCAGCTTATGTTGTTCCAAAAGGGAAAGCTCGAAATCCTCCGAATCCCTTTCACCATCCTGTCGAACCCTATGAAGTTTTCGGACGTCTGTACCTGATGCTTCAGCGGAGCGTCCCAATCCAGCGTCGTCGGATATTACATGATGCGACAGAGATTCTGTCGTTGCTGGGATGCTGCGATAAGTTGTGCTATTTGGGATAGCACGTCCGTCACTGAGGCCTGTGCAGTAGCGGTCTTACGATGCTTTGCCGCTGGAAGCTCCGTGTACGTTGACTCCTGCATACTTTTCTTATGCGAACGTCCGGAGTCTACAGGCCTCGTGTCCCTGGCTACCGGATGGCGTGACCTGGTCGCCGTGGATTCTCTGATTGGCGAAGTTGACTGGATATCCGAGGTCACGTAGCCAAGGTGCGCTGCCATGAGGTTGAGGAAGCCTTATTGACAGTCTCTCCGGACTGTCTATATAACGGAGCGTCCCGAGAGGCGGACGTATGCTCCGAATGCGAAACATTTGTACCACAACATCTGGGGCCAGATGTTCTTGTACGAGAGAAGGGACTCTCTCGCTCGCAGCCCGGATGGACCTGGACGAGCTAGGAACCGGACTAATAGGCTTCCTCCGTTCTCTCCACTAATCTGCCGTCACTGGGTGTGCACTTGGTTGATTTATAGTGCTCGCATCACCCAAAACTCCTTTCTGGACCGCAACGGACGAACCCGGCTGCC
The DNA here is from genome assembly GCA_031216915.1 of Pictodentalium vernedei. Classification (NCBI taxonomy): domain Eukaryota; kingdom Metazoa; phylum Mollusca; class Scaphopoda; order Dentaliida; family Dentaliidae; genus Pictodentalium; species Pictodentalium vernedei. The sequence continues at coordinate 182,765,273 of CM062291.1, forward strand.
GAACCATTCGATGAATGGACGCTACACCGGGCGAGCTAGCGGACGTCAAAAGGCCGTCGATCCTACTAGGGACCTCTTAGGCAATTGACGTATTTCCATAAGCACTTTGCCGCTAGCTCTTCATTAATTGTGACGACGGAGGCACACTTTTGGAAGACATCACGGATACATCACCCTGTTCTTGATCGTCTGAAATAGAGATTGATAAACTAGAGTGACCCTGCGGGGAAAGGACCGGCATGGCCATTTCCCCGCTAACATACCGTGACACACGCTTCCTATGTTGTCATCGAAATTAACACATACTGAACAGGAGTTAGTGCGAGTACACTGACTACATTTATACAATGATTATGAAAGTCAGAGGAAGATTTCCTCTTATTACAATTGAACAATATCCTTTCATTGTGAAAAGAATACAAAGTCCTAGTACTCGCACCAACCCCTGAAAATCAAAATACATAATAACATGATCCATTAACATAGAAAAAATAATTGAAATCAAAAAAAAAATTTTTTGAAAAAATATTTTTTCAGAAAAGCCCAAGTTTCTGAAAAGTAACATTGAGCCCCAATGGATCCCAAGCCTAAGAGTGGACAAAAATTTTTAAAATATTTTTAAAAAAATTAATGCAACACTTACGAATAATAATAATGTATCTAGTTATGATTAACTAACATCAAGATTTAATTTTCAAGAAATCCCCCTCACACAGAGGCTGTTGTCAATGTAAACAAGAAGTGCAAAAACACCAGAAACATGACTCCTGGCACTGATAACCCTGGCCCGAAATCAGTTACCAATAATACACTATCTGATGCAAAACAGAGACTTCCAGGGAAGAAACTACAGAACATCAGATGGTAGATGCAGAACACTACGCCTAAACACCCATGGGTGAAGATGCAAACATGGGGAAAAGAACAGAATTCATTCTGTTATCCAGCTAAAACTCCCAAGAAATTTTAGTAATAATATTACAGAAAATATGCCAAAAGCATGGGAGAATAGCAAGGGGGGACTTAAAGGAAAGGGAGAGAGGAAAACACTGAACAAGCAGTGTAACTTTATAGCAAGAATGACCACAACAGGCCCTTGCCTCGAAAATAGGTAACTTAACATAATTTCATTAAAAAATTTTAAGTTACTGCCCTGCTTATTTTCTGTCACTCATTTTTCCTCTCCTCCTTCTATTTCCTCCTTAGAACCACCATTTCTCTAATATTTATGTGTCTGGCATCATTTAAACTGAGATTTACAAGCACAAAGATCAGTCAGATGTTAACTGATGAAGGGCCAAACAAAGAATGATTAATGGCACCAATTTCGGGACGTCCTTGACGCTGCGCATGCGCAGTGGAGGCGAGGTATGGAGGGCCATTCAGGACATGATTTCTTTGGTTTTAGATGCAAATTTTGAGGATTGGGGGGCAAAATTTGTGTTTGGCCCTAGATTTTTGAGAGTTGGCGCCGGCTATGTCTGGGTCATTGGTACAGTATAAAAATATCGATAGCTCCCATCTAGAGGTCTCCCCAAACAAGCATACCAGGTTTCAAAGAAATCCGATCATAAATGTGCCCTGTAGGGTGTGCCAAAGGGAAATATTGAGGTCTGACTAAACTAAATTCTAAGAATGTTGGCCGAGGCAACATTTTTTGACGGAAATTGAAGAAAATTGATAGCTCTCATCTAGAGGTCACCCTAAACAAGCAAAACAGGTTTCAAAGCAATCCAATCATAAATGTGCCCTGTAGGGTGTGCCAAAGGGAAATATTGTGGTCTCACTAAACTAAGTTCTAAGAACGTTGGCCGCGGCAACATTTTTTGATGGAAATTGAAGAAAATCGATAGCTCCCATCTAGAGGTCACCCCAAACAAGCATACCAAGTTTCAAAGTGATCCTATCATAAATGCGACCTGTGAGGTGTGCCAAAGGAAATTGTGGACGTATGTACTGATGTACGTACGTACGCCGACGGACGAGAAGTGATGGCAATAGCTCAGCTTGACTTTGTCAAGTTGAGCTAAAAAAATCATTTCCAACCACAGCATTAACCCACTCCCGTGGCCATCTCATCTGCGGATCCCCATATATCTAAATTGGTCAACTTTATTTTGGTAAATTTTCGTACATCCTGACATGCTTCAAACTTCTTTTGAAAAAGTTTCTCCCAGCTGTTTTGCCGATCTGCCCAAATTTGTACTTTTATTTTTACTATCAGTAATAGCCACCAAATGTGAATGGACACCAGCTAAAGAGAAAAAGCAATACGAATTTCAGCTAACACGCCCAATAGAAAAGATAACGAATGTAATTTAGACTGGTTCCCAAAAGGCTGTTTTGAATTTTTATCGACCCATTTGTTCAGTAAAGCTTCAAACAAAACAAATGGACTCTTTACATTTGGGTTGTGCAGGTGCAACATTGACATGCAGTACACCTCATTACACAGCACCACTGTGCCCCCACAGGGGAAGATACTCTAACATTTTAACACAATATTCGGCACCACTCTGGAATTGCTTACCCAGGTGTACATACCGATGTAATGGGAAAATCACCTCAGTATTTTGGGGGACTTTGGTATGTTGGAGTATAACAGTTTGTTTGAGTATGTCGGTATGTTGGAGAATGTTGGTATGTTGAAGTATACTTCTATGACCTACTGTACTGCTGCACCAATGCACCTCCCACCCTCCCCATACGTGTAATGATTTTCGTTTCATTATGACCCATTCACAAAATGTAATAGTCATAAATGACTACCAATCTTCTCAAAAATCACAATTATTTTCTCACTTTTTGCTTCAGAAACATAGCTTATGTCCCCTCATTGGAACTAACATGTTCAGCTTGTCCAAATGAGGGGTTATAAGCTATGTTTTTGAGGCAACAAAATGAATATTTTTAGTTCTTGTCAGCAACATTGGAGAGCACCTCATAAAGCTTGAACTATAGTTATGGTTCTGCTGCTGTGTTAGGCCACACAAAATAAATTAAAGGGTTCTCAGGCAATTTTTTTTAAATCCATGAAAAAGGGAGTGTTTTATTTCTAATTTATTTTTTTTTGGCATACAATGAGCATAGATTGAGAGGCCCTCCACTGTCTTTTCACATACAGAATATATGAAAAGTGCATAATCACACAAATTAACTCATTTAATTTTAACCCTCAAAGGCCTAATTCTGACTGTGATAACTTTTTACTGCAACAGAACAAGGTGCCCCAACATTCTGTTTTTGAGGAAATGTATAAATTATATTCTAAGTACCTTGGCAATCATTTCAAGGCAAGTCTTGGCTGCCTATATAAGCAGCCAAGACTTACCTAGAAACAACTGCAAAGCCACAGGATGTAGACTGCCTCTAGTTATGCTCTTCACATTTCAGTTACATACATCAATCAAAAGACGTAAAAAGTTTCAAGTGTCCCAATTTTGTAGTAATATTGAATACAATAAAAGGCAATAAAAACATTCAATGAGGGCGTTCAATTTCAGCGAGGGATTGCTCGAGAATCAAAACATTTTTTTTGGCCTCACCTAACAGCAGTGTCATCTGCTGTTCTTGGGAGGTATTTGACTGAGTGTTATTTTACATCTACTTACAATGACTTTATTAATGTAAAACAGATGTCACCATAATAAAGATATTACAGCTGAGCTCACTTAATTTGATATCTTTTAATTGAATACCCCTGTTAATTGCATATGACTTCTGAACACCAAACCATTTGCCATGCTTTGAATATAAATTTGACCTGTTGACTGCCTATGAGATAAAGAGTAAATTCCTGTTAAAGTGCTATATAAGTAATGGAATTTTGTTTATTTTAAAATTCTCACCTCTGATATTCCTTAAAATCAAATTAAATATACACAAATTATACATCAAAATGAAGGTTGAGATGTATAGAACACAACACACAGATGTAATCAATACATAGAGTCGACCGTAGGCACCACTGGTTCCTGGAAGTCTGCTACTGTATTCATACCAGAACTGATAATTTAATAATATTTCACGAGAAAACCTTGTGGCCAAATGTGCTTTACATGTCCAAGAACAAAGCTCGGGTATAAAAAGTCTTCAAAACACAGCGACAGAGCTGCATGGGGGTAAATTCCAAAACCTTCGCTTTTGTTTACATATGAATCAGATATGTTAACCTCTAGAATAATTTTTCAGGGGACCTGAGGGTGATTTTCAGGGAAAGGGGATGGATTTCAGGGAAAAGTTTGTGCGGGGACAAAACAAAAGACAAAAACTTGCAAATTTTCTGCTCATGTACCACCATTAACATCAAGTTATATCCAGATCAAGTTGTCAATTATGCTGATGCATTTATGCTATGTTCAAAAAACATAAAATAATTGTTGACCCCTCCCCCCACCCTCTTCTTCATGACGCCCCACCCACAGAGCACCACCACCTGTGGTTTGCTTTTATCAAAGTCTACTAAGCTAATAATTTCCCAAGTCTGGAAATGTTTACAGGAAAAGATGTCCTAATGTTCAGTTAGTGCAAGAAGATTAGTACTTGGCAAGTATCTTTACCAAAATCCTTCTTCCATGTGTGGATGCTTGTGCCCTACACAAAACTTTTCTTTTCATCATTGAAACATTTTTTATTAATTCCATTCGAAATTTTCTGAGTGCTGACGCCAACAGTTAACAGTTCTGTAGTCAGCACAACGGAATAAATGTAGTGTTAGAAAATAGGTCCACTGTGTATAAATATGCAGTCATAATTTCTCAGCATCTTAAGCGACTTTAACCTATTTTTAAACTGTGTTAAATAGTTGAGGTCAAGGTGTTGTTCACATTTTGATTTGGAAAAGGGATTAAGGATTAAAGCTACTCTATGAATAAATAAATATTTATCTGATAACCATAGAGTATAACAACCGTTGTATATACTTGAAGTATATACAACGGGTGTTGTATATAATTATAATTTATGCGAACGACCTCTGACCTCTTTCAATTCCATTTTCATTCATTCATTCATGAAACATCGTTATATCACAGGGCAGGTTTTAATTGTACGCTTATTGCACTTTGTCAAAATCCTCTGATGGTGTCATTTCTTATTTATTTTGCTTCAATAAAGGCAACCTAAAATTTTGCTTCAAAACATTGTAGAAATTACTTGAATGTTAATAGTAATTAGTATGTGGCGACTGCGAACTATTTATAGTCACGGCCTCGATCAAAAGTACTCGCGGAACTGCGCTAATTAAAAGTTCGTCTGCTCTACCTGAAAAAAAAACACTTCGCAAAAATTGTAAACAAACGCAAAATTATTTGTTATATTGGGACTACAGCATAAAACACGGAAGAAAACTGGAACTATGTCAAAAAAAGAATAACTCTACTGAAACACCGTTTTGTTACTGTTAATAAAATAGTTGAAATTTATTTTGTTCCAGCGCAGTTGATGCAAGAAGTGCAATCGCACTTTACAATCGCCGTCATCGATTTTGTAATGTAAGGGACACAACTCTATGCATCTTGTCCTATTTCTTTTGTCTCGTAGACTGGTTTTCTTTGGAGGCCCGTGGGAAGCATATATAAGTCGGGTAGACGCACGAGACGGGTGTCTGTTTGTTATCAGATAAAAACAATAAACATATAGTGTGTTTTTATATCTGTGTTATACAACTCGTTGAAATATGGTTTATTTTTTCTCGGCGAAGCCTCGAAAAAATAAACCATATTTCAACTCGTTGTATAACACAGATATAAAAACACACTATATGTTTATTGTCTATATATTATTTAATTTCTTTTGATATATTTTATTTACCAAAAAACTGCATTGAAGGTGGAGTTTTCAATTTTTTGAAAGTAAGTCACCTATTTTCACTTCGACACTCGCACACCGATCACGAATCTCCGATTACGAAGAAAAAAACACAGAAATAAACATGAACACAGTTGAAATATATATCATAAAATACCCTTTTCTTAATTAAATTTAACTTAAATCCATATTTTACTGCTTCATGAGTTGTTACCAGAGTTTGAAATACATGTGATTTGACTTTGAACATTTTACATAAGTTACAACGGGAAAGAAATATTCAACTGTTGTTTTCCGGGATTTTTGGCCCAAAACTGATTCCCGTCTGGGAGGCCAGGAACTATACTGAAATTTCCGGATTTTCCCAGGCATTCCGGGAGAGTTAACATGTCTATGAATTTACTTTCGATTTCCGGCCAGTGTCATCAGAAAGAAAAAGCATCGATATACAACGCCATCTAAAATCAAATAATGAGAAAGATAAAGATCGCCTTAATACAGCATAATATTATTATACAGAGACTGCACAGTTGCCATATTCAATGCAAGGTACCATATCTGATACCTGTTGAAATTTCTTAGAATTACGATTTTGTTTTTTGATAGAAATTTGTGGTATCGAGTGATTTGCGCATGTCCGTCGAACATGGAAGCCATCTTCAATAAAAAAAAATGCAGATAGAGTTGTCCTTTTCCAAAATGCAGTCCGGCCACTGCATTCGAAAGTGTTTTGAATGCCTAGCTTTGTTATTGAATATCTGAAGCACATTTGGCCACGAGTCGTTCTCGCAAAATATTATTATATAATCAGTTCTGGTACGAATATGCTAGCAGACTTCTAGGAATCAGTGGTGCCTGTCAACTCTATGAGTTGATTACATATGTGTTGCGTGTTCTATACATCTCGGCCTTCATTATGGTGTATGATTTGTGTATATTTAATTAGAATTCAAGGAATATCAGAGGTGGGAATTTCAAAATAAACAAAATTCTATTACTTATATAGCACCGTAACAGAATAAAAAAAACTTCTAAACTGTTCAATACTATGACTAAACGTCTAATAAGCCCCATTTATTGATATATCTACCTCAGTGCATCCAATAGAGGCATTTAATCAATTATAATTTATAGAAATGCTAAATTTATCACTATAAGACCAAAAAAATAACCCAATTCTGTTAATTGTATTCTGTTAATTGAATATTTTTTGCTGGTAAAGTTGCTATTCAATTAACAGGATCCTACTTTATTACTACTACTGCCACAACTCTGTGGCATTACCCAGTATCTCTCTGGAACAGCCATCATAGATAATATCAGATTCAAGAAAATGGGGTATCCAGTGAAAAGAATTCAAATTTTTCTTCATTTAGTTTCAAAAGGCCAATTTATTTTCCCCTTGCATTGGACCCATTTATTTTCTCCTTGCAAAAACCCTGAGCATAACATTTTGGTAAAGTATAAAGTTCTTTTTTTATTCTTTCTTTTTATATAGTTCTTGATGCTCAATGCCGATGAAGAGTGCTGATAAAGCAATAAAAGCTACAAATTCCCTTGATGTGTTCACAAAAATTAAAATAAAAATTTTATAGCAAATTTTATTTCTTAAAAACTAAGCAAAGTAACACAAGTGCCTTAATCCCATATAATAATTACTTCAATGTAAATGAGAAGATTTTGAAGGATCTCTAAGAGAAAAAGCCCTTGGAGAGCATCAAAAGTCAAAAAGACAAAAAACACACCAAACCGGTTTGATCAGGTGTCAAAAAGAGTGGTATCCATAACCTGGTGTCCCAAGATAACAGTTTGTACAGTGACTCATTGACTTATGTCTGCCAGTAATGCGCGATCAATTTTCAAAATTTCAAGATAACATATGTATGTATATTTGAGAGTGGGGAGGAAGCACATATAAATATAATGTAGCATACTATTTTATTGCCAGGAAGGCAATATGTGTTACTTTGCTAAGTATATTTAGAAATAAATTTGGTATAAAATTTTAATTTCTTCGCAACTTACCAAAGTAATACAAGTGTCGACTAACAAAAGGAAGAGGGTGCAGTCAAATATATACATATCTTTATAATGGAATACCACCAGAGGTCAGAGTTATAGCATGTCAGGGTCTTACACTCTAGTGTCTACTAGTATAAGCAGATTCAGCATTTTCAGAGAAATAAGACTTGATGAAAATGATAACATGAGCATAATAATATGAACAGAACACAACATAATATATTATGAACATGAGTTATTTAAACCTACAATAATTAGGTTTACTCCCTAAATAATAAAGCACAGTAGGCTTATCAGAAATGTTACTCAGATCTTTCTTGAAGAGAGAAATAAGTTTCTTAATGACTACACCATGATCTAGAGGATCTGAACAAAAATTTTATTACCCATTATAATGCAGACAAATAAATCAAATAAAGAAGCTCAATGAACAAGGCCAACTGAAAGACAAGTTAAGATGTAGGTTACTTTTCCACCATGCAACATAAAATAAAAATCATGCGCCTCCATAACTGCTTAGATGTAAAAGCCATACACTCGAAAAGGACACACCAGGAGTGTTTGAAAGTAAACCTATCCTTCTAAAGTGAGGAGAAACATAATGAGTAATAATAACACTTGATTACACACCCTAGTGCTTGGTGGCTCAATGAAATCCTAATACTGAATTACTGAGATTTCAACTGGCGATTACATGTACTAATGAAAAAAAGGCTGCAAGACTAGTCCTGAAGAAGTTTTTTAACCTTACCAGGAAGAGGACAAGACAAACACAGAAGAATGGAATCTATTATATTCACACAAGCCCCCTCCCCCGTCCCTCAATCTTCCAAAAGTAAAAACCAGCCATGTAAACTTGGGAAGATGATAGTGCTGCACAGTATGCCGTTAATTCAACATTTACAGGTTTTTAAAATGATGCCAAGCCAATACGGGTATTGTTTTGAAAGTAACGATATACCATGAATTACGGTATTGCATCAACATTTTGATGCCGAAATAGATATATTATTAATAATTGAAGAAATGTTAAACGTCACTCCCATCACACCACTCATATTTATCATCAGTAATATATCAATTTTCTCTCGTGTGTTGAAAATTTGAAAGAAATTAATAAAAATTTCTGTCAGATTGAGCAGGAATATTTATTTATTTATTTATTGGGTTTAATGACACTTTCAACAGCCAAGGTCACCTGATGTCAGACAGTTGTATGGGTGGAGGAAACTGGAGTACCCGAAGAGAACCACCGAGCAATGGTGAGCAACAGTTAGACTCCCCAACATACTAACTCCACACAAACAGGGTTACCATTGGTGGAATACAAGTGCACCGTCGACGTGCAGTATGCCTTAGTACACAACGTCACCGTGCCCCCATTTGTGGGCAATTGGGATGAAGTGTCTTGCCCAAGGACACAATGCGGTTGCCGCAGGGGGATTCGAACAGACGACCTCTTGACTTGCAGCCTGCATCTTTATCCACTGAGCCACTGTGCTCCCGATTGTTGCCGCAGGTGGGATTCGAATAGACAACCTCTTGACTTGCAGCCTGCATTTTTATCTACTGAGCCACTGTGATCCCGATTGAGCCAGAAACTAGAGTAGGATGAAATCAGTGGCATCAAACAAGCACTGACATAACATCTGCCAGAGAGAAAGTCACTTGGAGAAGTTAGGGCAAGGTAGCCTATAAGAGGACCCAAGGCTCATCCCGGCTGAAAGCAGACCCATTTCATCTAAATGGATAGGTAAGTACATAAACAGTGAAATAGGGAAAACTGAACCAGCTTCTTCACAAAGGTTATAACTGATCATGAGCGGCAGAAACAATTCAATAAAGATGACCATGAACATCTGAATAAAGAATAGAATTGTACTAAATAACTGAAGAATCACGTCAATATAGATGGATAAATTATTATTAAACATATTTTATTTATTCCAATTGACAAAAAGGATTGGATGACAAGTGCCCAGCACTTAGTTCATATCCTTTCCTTGATATACATTTAAAGTTATAAATTAAGTTTACATATTTTCAATGATAGTTACATAAATGCGTATTAGTGGCAAAACAAACGTTAAGATATCTTGAAAAATAAAGATGACCATGAATATCTGAATAAAGAATAAAATTGTCCTAAATAACTGAAGAATCACGTCAATATTGATCGATAAATCATCTAATAAAAGTTCCATGTGACAAAAGACATCGTCATAGAAGATAATGTCCAAAATATCCTAAAAGGAGTGAAAAGAGACCCCCAAAAATTAGGCTACAGGCTAGCAAGGAAAAATACAATATTTTTAATTCTCAGCATCGAGGTTGAAAATCAAGACAAAACTAAGTATGGAGGAACAAACACAATAAAATAATAGTTCCTAATGAATATGAAGTTTTTCCATATAGAATAAGAAGCAATTACATGGAAAAATCACAGGCTCCAGCAATAGACAGCATGGGCAGTCCACCTACCACTATAACAATGAATGGGATGAATAAACTGCCTTGGAAAATATAAATAGCAACAGATCTTGAAAACAGGGGTACACCACTGAGAAGCCTGAAGCCTACAAAATCCTAACTATGACAAGAAGGACTTGAACTTAGGTCTGATGCGAAACAGACCAAATAAAAAGAGTTCCCAGCTGAAATTCTCCCATCGACTGAAAAGCTTCGGTGAATGGACATGGTGATATGCTAAAATTTTATTCATCAACTGAGTGAAACATCCCAGAAGCAAGATTTCATGGCCTGAGAATAAAGGCCCTTGCTGAATAGCTTTTCTTGTTGGTGCCTGTTAACATGTTTAGGAGACCTGGCATGTGCCTGACTAGCATTTTGAAGTTGTTCTTGTGAGCTTGCAGAAGAAGATCTCTCATCATACATAGTAATAGGGTGAGTGCCTCCCTGATTCCTGATGTATGCAATGATTGACGAACTGTAGGAGAGAAAACCAAAGCCCGACAGAGAGATGAATCGCTAAAAACTCCTACTGGTTGAAAAGCAACGTTGCTGTTCCTCTGACCACAGGTCTTGAATCTGTAGCATCATAGAAATCAGCATAGTTCCCCAACCCTGAATGCTTACAATGTAATAATCCAATTAGAGTTTGGAGAGATTCGGGGAATTCCTTGTGACAGCCATGAGATGTTTGCCACATGGAAGATGAATGTGAATGGAGTTGTTAAAGTGAAGCACATTGACAAGTGAGTCGACATACTGCCTCCGTGATATTAGTGGAAGACCCAACGACTGAAGAAACTGCAAAAAAAGGATGGACATCATTCTCCAGAAGAGAAAACTTTGAATGTCTCTGGAGAAAGATGTCTAGATACACCAAAGAAGACATAAAAGAAAGTTCCAGTGATATGACATCTGTTAATTCATAAGATGGGTGAAAGCCCAAAAAGTTAGAATGAAGCAGAGATGCATTGCTTGAACTGGTAAACAATGCCTCAGGACAAGAATAAGAGGCACTTGCGAGAGATAAGATGTACTGGAATATGAAAGTATGCATCCTTCAGGATGATACTGGTCACAAAGTAGTTCCTGTGAGTGATGTTCCAGGCATTCTTAAAATTGGAGTTATGATGGAAGGTTCAGATACAGCTGCAGCACAGACAAAACTGACAATGAGATGGGATATAAAAACAAGAGTCCTCAAGGGACATTAATTGTCACATGATCAACTTATTAAGAGAAGGATTTAAGGGCACATTCAGCATCTACATATTAACCCTTAAAGGCCGATATACAACTATTCCAATTTTTTAAAAAACCTGTGTATACTATATATACCTTTGTTATTTTCCGGCGATTTCCATTATGTCAACATATGCCCTTGAAGCCTATCAAAAAAGGCTTCAACAGGGTCCCTCACATTTCCTAATTCAAGGACTTTCAAGGACCTTTGGTGCCAAATTTTGGACTGAATTCCAGAACTTTGTAGGATGTCCCACACAACTTATTGGTGCAAACAATATTTATTAATATACTAACCTGTACTGAACGTAATTTTTCAGCATGGAGAAGCACTTTCATTTTTAGTTACAATGGAACAAAGTTTTCTGAAGTTTGTGAAATATCTGTATGTAAATGTACTTGTATTGTCGCCGACAATACTGTGTACAAGATGAAATACTCTGTATCATCATCCAATCAGCATCGTGGTTTGAGATGTTTGTTGTGCTTTTAAATGTACAAAATCTGGTGTACTGCTGTCATGCGTCCGGTAAATAACAAATCTGCCGGAAACACAGCATTTGTCGAAAACACAGAATGTAATATGGATCCAGTAATGGGCATTTTCCAGAACTTTCAAGGACACTTGTCAAAAACAAGCAATTTTCCACGACTTTCAGGGCTTTGAAAACAATTTTTAAATTCCAGAACTTTCCAAGACCCATGGCTACCCTGTTCAAAAGATGGGTTTTGGCCTGCCTGATAACTGGGTATGTTTATTCTTTTGACCTGTACACTGGAAACGACTCTACTAGTGCTGCGACGGGTCAAAATAAATGCTTGGAGAAAAAGTTATTACAAATTGTTGGAAACCATTCCATCTAAAGATAACTATATCGTTTATCGAGCGAGCATGGTGGTTCAGTGTTTACAGCAATGAATTTCACACGGAGAGGTCCCCGGTTCGATCCCTACCGTGGGTAACTGCACTGTGTCCTTGGGCAAGGCACTTAATCCAGATTGCCTAAATGGGGGCATGGTGGCGCTGTGTACAAAGGCATAATGCAAGTCGATGGTGCATCTGTCTTCAACCAATGCTAACCCTGCATGTGTGGAGTTAGGGGAGTATGTCAGTTGTGCGCCATTGCTCCATGTTTCTCACTGGGTACTCCAGCTTCCTCTACCTCTAAAACTGTCCACCGAGGTGACCCTGGCTGTCAAAAGAGTAGTTAAAACTCTAATAAATAAATATCGTTCATCATGATCCTTACTTTATGTTGGTAATGTTAGTGGAACAGCTTTTGAAGGAAAACATTTCATTGCAAGATAAAAAAAAACTAAAAGAGAAAGTGTTTGCTGTCAAAAAAGGAAAATGGTTGTGATGACATGGAAATATAATGAAGTTATTTACATGCTAAGTACTGCTTATCCAGTTGCAGAGGAAACTATACTCTCCCAAAAAAGAAAGTGTGCATTGCAGAAATTGATCAAACTCCAAAAAAATAATTTCGTAGGTGTAAAGAGTGTTAACCTCTTCATGAATAAGTTATATTGAACACAAAAACAGCTTTCCCTGTTAAAATTGCATTAACGTTATATGACGTGCTGCACATTTGTGAAAAGGCATGTTTTGCACGTGGAGAGTCTGAAAATTCATGCAGCAGTGTGAATCCTCCTTGGGTATTTAAACACTAAAGTAAGGCCTTCCTATCGTTCACATTCAAACTTGCGCTACTGTTAAAACGACTCTACATTAGCATGACAAGATTGACAATAAATCAACGTCTCCTTGCCCTGGGTATGATTAGAGCTGGCAGAACACACAGAGAGGTTGCCCAGCATTTGAACTGCCACTGTAACACTGTAGACAGGCTAGTCCATCGACATGCACAACATGATGACATTCGAGACCGACCCTGCTCCAGGAAAGCCCGAGTTACCACCCCTACACAAGATCGGTATATCCGTGTCGTCCATCTCCGGAACCGGCAACAAATGGCAATGACGACAGCCAGGAACATCCCTAACCTGAGATGGATACATCCTCAAACAGTAATCAACCGGCTGAGAGAATACGGCTTACGTCCTCGAAGACTTGCAATTCATCCGATTTTGACGTTACGTCATCGTCGTGCTCGACTGCAGTGGTGTAGAGTAGGGTTAGGGTTAGCCTAACCTAACCCTAACCCTACCCTAACCTAACCTCACCCTAACCTAACCCTAACCCTACCTAACCCTAACGTAACCCTACCCTAACCCACTTCCATGCTATCTTGTTCGCTTCCAGGAGGCGTAGATGCACAGCGGTAGTCGATGCAGATGGAGGTCATACCAGATATTGAGTGTGTGACTTTTGTGTTTGACCCTTAGTGTCTTTGACTCTCCATGGCACCAAGAGTATTTTTTGTAGCGTAATGAAATTTTTCGTGTTGATCACAAATTGATTCATCTGTGATTGAATAAAATTTCCATGAATGAAAATGATATATATCTTTTTTTAGTGTTATTTTTTAGCATGCACACTTTCTTTTTTGGGAGAGTATACATGTAAATGTCGGAACAGAACAACTGGCAAGAAAGAAACATATATGTGCCCTCCTTGTGTCAAGGCTTACAATTACAGCATGGGTGGAGATCAGCTCCTATCTTACTACTCAGTTGGAAATCCTACCAGGAAGTGGTGGCACCACTATCTATTTCATTTTATAAACCTCAGCATTGTAAATGCTTTCACTGTCTTCAAATTGCAACATGTGTGGGGTTCATATAATGAATATATACATGACGATCCTAAAAAATTCAGATTAGCTTAGTGCGATCAGTAGACATCTGGATATTCAAGCAGAAAGTGCAAAATAGGACTATTATTTCTACCAGGATGGGTTCGGAAATTTGTGCACAAACTTGAAAGGTTACCTGGCAGGATTCAGCAATGGCAAAAGTGTATGGAACATGCAAAAGGACAGCATAAGGGTGGTTTTCCATTTAAGTGACCAAGAGAGAGTTATTATGGATTCAAAGTTTGTGGACAATATTTATGCACGGATTGCTTCTATTCTGTACATCCCGATCACTGAATGAACTTGCAGGAATGGGACTAGTTGAAATTGAAAAAAATGAACACAAGGTACTTTCTATTTTTATTACCAAACTAGAATATTTTATTTTTATTGAAGGTATCACAGAACTAAATATTTTCCCATAGGCGACCATTATAATGTTCAGGTGGAAAAAAATATGATCGCATCACTTTAATTTTGGCATTCAAATATCTCTGTCAAGTATAGCCCTTCAGACAACTTTTTCTGATCTGAAAACAGGGGGTCATGCAACAAATAAGAGAAAAAAACTGACACAAAGGGAAGTACCGGTCACATGCACATATTTTTCAGGGAATTCCCTACAAAAACACACAGAAAAGTAAATTGTATTTTTAGGTCCAAAAGTCATCAAATCACCCTCTTTTTATCAGGAATATTCAACAATAATGCAAGATGTCAATAGAATGTTTCAAACTTTTATTGAAACAATGGATTTTCCCAAGGCTGTTTATTTTTAGAGATTGCATCATTTCCGAGTGCAACATTTTAAGGCGGTTCACTCTAATTTCAATATTTAGTTCCGCGAAACCTGAAAATATACATGTATACATACATAATCTCAATACAATGATATTGTTCACCTGTACACCAGGTGAGCTACTGAGCAGGGTAAGAAAGACCAAATGTGATTCAGAGATTTTTATTAAGGTTTTAGAAAAGAAGAAATCAATTTTTTAGCTTATTAGGAAAAAATTGGAACATTTTGCTGGTTGACTTTTTGTGACTTTATCTGTAATTTACAGGTAAAATTACAAATCAAATGTGCATTAACTGTAGGTGTGTACATTTGAAGTACAATGCTATAACACCAAATATCTTACCTGCTTAGACACTGGAATGGGTTTATATTATCTACCTAAAAGAATACAACTTCATTGCATTGAAGTGTTTGCTTTTGCAATGTTTATTGAAAATTTGCATTTCTATTGATGATTGATTTTTACATCATCTGTAACACAGGTGTGCTAACGACAGACATGTTAACTCTCCCAGAATGCCCGGGAAAATCCCGGAATTTCAGTGTAGTTCCGACCTCCCAGACAGGAATCAGTTTTGGACCAAAAATCCTGGAAAACAACAGTCAAATATTTCATTCCCGTTGTAACTTATGAAAAACGTTTGGAGTCAAATCACATACATTTCAAACTCTGGTAAAAACTCACAAAGCAGTAAAATATGGATTTAAGTTAAATTTATTTAAGAAAAGTGTATTTTATGATGTATATTTCAACTGTGCTCATGTTTAAAAGTTTATTTCTGGGTTTTTTCTTCGGAGATTTGTGATCAATGTGCGAGTGTCGAAGTGAAAATAGGTGACTTACTTTCTAAAAATTGAAAACTCCACCTTCATTTAAATGCACATTTTGGAAATTAAAATATATGAAAAGGAATTAAATAATATATATTTATTTATTCCTTCATAGAATAGCTTTAATTCTCATCCCTTTTCCAAAATCAAAACGTAAACAACAACTATTTAGCACAGTTTAAAAGTAGGTTAAAGTCGCTTAGGATGCCGAAAAATTATGACTGCATATTTAAACACAATGGACTTATTTTCTAACACTACACTTAATCTGTTGTGCTGACTACAGAACTGTTAATTGTTGGCCATCTGCACCCAGAAAATTTTGAATGGAATTAAATAAAATGCTTCAATGATGAAAAAAAAAGGTGTTGTGTAGAGGGCACAAACGTCCCACATGCATGAAGTTTGATAAAGATACTTTCTAAGTACTAATGTTCTTGAAGTAACTAAACATTAGGACATCTTTTCCTGCTAACATTTCCAGACTTGGGAAATTATTAGCTAAATAACCTATGATAAGAGCAAACCACAGGTGGAGATGCTCTGTGGGACAGTGTGGGTGGGTGGTGGTGGGGAGGGGGGCATGAAGAAGAGGATCCAGGGGGGGGGAGTGTCTTTCTTAACATGGCATAAATGCATCAGCATAATTGACAACTAGTTCTGGATATAACCTGGTGTTAATAGTGGTCCATGAGCTGAAAATTCACAAGTTTTTTCTTTTATTTTGTCCCCCACGCAAACTTTTCCCTGAAATCCATCCCATTTCCCTGAAAATCACCCTCAGGTTCCCTGAAAAATTATTCTGGAGGTTAACATGTCTGGCTAACGAGTATGATGACAGTGGCAGTGTGCATTCAGTAATAATGTCTCTTACTTATAAAGTGCAAAACAGGTATATCCATGCATATCAGAGAGAACAATAAACCAATTTATATGTAGAATATATTATTATTATTTCCCCAAATGTAATTAAAGAACCTCAGTGAGCACGCTCACATACCCCACGTGCCCCGATATTTCAAGCTCTAATCATTTTTTAAAAATAAACATAGATTCTAGGAATACTGCAGAAAACAGTGTTCTGTAGTTTCAACGGTATTGAAAGAATTCAAGCAGAGAAAAAGCCCGGAAAACTGTAATTTTGATGAACTTTTCAAAGTCTATGGGGGCCGTAATTTTGGTAAAAATCAGTGGAGCAGAACAAAATGCAAACTTGATCTGTAGGCCACCATGTCAGACTAACATACCAAACATCAGCTCAATATCTGGAAGCGTGTAGAAAAAAGTCCGGAAAACTGTAATTTTAATGCGTTTTTCAGAGTCCAAGGGTCGTAATTTCGGTAAAAATCAGTGGAGCGGAACAAAACGCAAACTGGTTCTGTAGGCCACCATGTTAGACTAACATACCAAAAATCATCTCAATATCTGGAAGCGTGTAGGAAAAAAGTCTGCAAAACTGTAATTTTGATGAACTTTTCAAAGTTCAAGGGCCGTAATTTCAGTAAAAATCAGTGGAGCGGAACAAAATGCAAACTTGATCTGTAGGCCACCATGTTAGACTAACATACCCAAAAACAGCTCAATATCTGGAAGCGTGTAGAAAAAAAGTCCGGAAAACTGTAATTTTGATGAACTTTTCAAAGTTCAAGGGCCGTAATTTCGGTAAAAATCGGTGGAGCGGAACAAAATGCAAACTTGATCTGTAGGCCACCATGTTAAACTGACATACCAAAAATCAGCTCAATATCTGGAAGAGTGTAGAAAAAAAGTCCGGAAAACTGTAATTTTGATGAATTTTTCAGAGTCCAAGGGCCGTAATTTCGGTAAATATCAGTGGAGCGGACAAAAATGCAAACTTGATCTGTAGGCCACCATGTTGGACTCACATACCAAAAATCAGCTCAATATCTGGAAGCGTGTAGAAAAAAAGTCAGGAAAACTGTAATTTTGATGAATTTTTCAGAGTCCAAGGGCCGTAATTTCGGTAAAAAATCAGTGGAGCAGAAAAAAATGCAAACTTGATCTGTAGGCCACCATGTTAGACTCACATACCAAAAATCAGCTCAATATCTGGAAACGTGTAGAAAAAAAGTCTGGAAAACAAGTACGACTGACTGACAGACGGACCAGTCAAAAACATTATACCCCAGCAACTTCGTTGCGTGGGGTATAATTAACAGGTGCTAATTACAGGTAAGAATGGGTACTGGTCACAACCATGTACAAATATAGAAAGCCACTTCATGACCTTTAATTTGCTACATGGGTTTACTTTGTTACCTTTAATGTTAAAAAATTACAGCCTGTTCCTGATACATATCAAATATTTGTATTTTTCAAGAATGCTCTAGGCCTTAAGGGTTAATATAGTTAATCTAATTCAGTTAGGGGAGTGGGGGTGGGGGTTATTGAGGGAAGAAGAGTCTGTCAGGTGAAATTTGTGGGGGGTTTTTGGCGTAAAATCACTAAAACCCCTTCAAAAGTCAGATCCCATCCACTTACTTGCCCACCCCCACACCACCCACCCCCCCCCCCCCCCACGCCCCCATCCCCAAACAGCAAGAGGGTGTTTTTTGCATAAAAACACTCAAAAATCCTCCAAATCTTGTACTCAAGCCAAAAAAACAAACATTTTGATCAAAAGACTCTCCTCCCCATCCTACCAGGCCTCAAGAGGACTCATGGAACCCCATTAGAACAAACATTAATCTTACGTAATCACATTTAAAATGTAGCTGAAGTTTACCAGCCCTGTTATGGGTTGGCACAGTTCATTTAAACAAATAATAAATTCTACATTGGGTTCTGTTTCAAATTCAAACCCCTCTGGTTCGCACCAAAATCAGTTGAGCATGGCACTTTGAACGAACTTTTATCTAGGAGTTATAGTAATGCTATATACCAAATATCAAAAGATTCTGCCTGGTGGATCTGCAGATCTTTCAAGAATATTCCTCTTGCTGCATTAAGTTAAAATTTGGCCTCTCATAGGGAGCCCAAATATGAGCCCTGGGATTTGATTTGAACAAACTTGAATCTCACTACATAAAGGATGTCAATACTTTGTAACAAAGGAATCTGACTTGTGCATGTGAGGATTTTTTAAAGAATAGTCCTTATATTGGACTATCTTAAAAGCTGGGATCCCACGGGAGCCCAAATAAGACTCAAGGGACTTTTGAACAAACTGAAATCTGTGGTTACTGCACATCGAATATTAAAAGGTTTGGACTGGTGGATCTGAAGGAGGTTTTTAAAGGCATTTCCCCATATAGCAAAGAGTTAAAATTTGGGTTGCCATAAGGAGCCTAAATATGAACCCAGAGACTTGATTTGAACAAGAAACCTGCATCGCAAAGTGCTGTTAATGCCCCCGTCCACAAAAAATGTTTGAGTCGAAGAGTGAAAAAGGGCCATAACTCTGGATAAAATGTGTGAAAGAAACTCATGCTACACAGGTATCGTTCCCCCATGATGCTCTATCACAACATCAAATATCATTCAAATCAGAGTTCCAGTGGCTGAGATACAGGGGAAAATGTTGGTACGGATGGACGAACGAATGGATGGATGTCCAGACAGACAGACGGAGGCCTCTACTAGATACTCCTTCGACTTTTCAAGTCCGGGGCATAACAAACTAGAATCTGAACCCACTAAGGATACTACAAACCATATATCAAATGATTCTGACCGGTGGCTAGTGAAAATTTTGGCTCCCACAAGGAGCTCAAATATGATCCCAGAGTCTTGATTTGATTACAATTGAATCTTAACTTCCTAAGGATACTGCGTATCAAATATCAAAAGATTCTAACTGGAAGATATGAAGAAGATTTTAAAAAATATTCCTCATATTGCACCAAGTTAAAGTTCCGAGTTCCAATAGGGAGCTCAAATATGACCCCAAGGACTTGCTTTGAACAAACTTGAATCTCACTCCACTTAGGGTGCTACACATTCAATATCAAAAGATTCTGATAGGAGAATCTGAAGAGGATTTTTACAGAATTTTCCTCATATTACACAAAGTTAAAATTTGGGCTCCCACAAGGAGCCCCAATATCACTTCAGGAACCTGATTTGAACAAACTTCAGGCTGACCCCAACCCACCCCCCCCCCCACCCCAAAGATACAGTATACCAAATATCTAGAGATGTTGACTGGTAGATCTGAAAATGTTTTTAGAATAAATTTCCTCATATTGCACCAAGGAGGGAGCCCAAATATGAACCCAAGGTCTTGATTTGAACAAACGTGAATCAAAACCTCCTATATCAAAGGATTCTGACAAGTAGATCTGAAGAAGAAGATTTTTAAATAATATTTTGCATATTGCACTATGTTAAAGTTCGAGTTCCCATAGGAGCCCAAATATGCCCCCGGGACATGATTTGAACAAACTTGAATCTGATCCCTCTAAGGATGCTCTATACCAATCATCAAAAAGATTCTGATTGGTGGATCTGAAGATTTTTTTTTTAGATTGTCATACTGGACTGGATTAAAATTTGGGATCCCATAGGGAGCCCAAATATGAACCCAGGGACTTGATTTGAACAAACCTGAATCGCATCCCACTCAGAATGCTACATACTAAATATCTAAAGATTCCAACTGATGGATCTGAAGAAGATTTTTATAAAGAATATTCATCATATTACACCAAGCTAAAATTTGGGCTCCATCAGGGAGACCAAATATCACTCCAGGGTCTTGATTTGAACAAACTTCAAGCTGCCGCCTACCCTCCCCCAAGATGCAGTACACCAAATATCAAGAAAGTTTGAATGGTAAATTAACAATATGATCCCTCACAAGCATTTTTTCGCACATCCCAAGTTCCATAGTACTGAACATCTCAAGTATAATTTCTCGGCAGTTGCAACTCTTAGTAGAAATAATTAAATACAAGCAGCATCTAACTTTGATTTCCAACCACCTAAAACAGAAAGTTACAGCATGTAATCAACCCTATTCAACTGTGACAAACACCCACACACACTTTTGATGAAGCAGGAACAAAGCGCAGCATTTCTTTTATCTGAGACATCACCCAGAAAGATACATTGTCTCAAAGGACAGATATTTTCCATGTAACTGGTCACTTACTAGCAAGTGCTACACTGCTGGCATTGCAAATTTTTTAATATGAGTGAAAAAAATTCTGTTTATTTTTTATCATTTCAGGATTTGCCAACATTCATCATGAGCGAACACAACAAGGAAATAGAGTAAAACTCAATATTTTCAATAAATGAAGAACGGGAGGTCAAATAGACTATGAAACCACAATTATGGAAGGCTGTGAATATGTGACGAAAGTATGGTGTCATATATGTTCGAAGTACAGAGATCGCCTGAAAGCTGATCACAGTGGGAAATCTGTGAACGATTTAGAATTTTATACAAATGGATCCAACTTTTGTCAAACAAGAGGCCCCAAAGAGCCTTAATCACTCACCGGCCAAAGTGGTTCAAAGAAGTATTTGGGGTCACATTCAGTTAGACATGGTTCATCAACACTACAAAGGAATGAAATCATGAGAGACAAATTTTATGGAACTAGGGACATGGCTTGAACAAACTTGAATCTTACCCCCCTAAGGATGCTGCATACCAAATATCAAAAACATTCATCTGCTGGATCTGAAGAAGAAGATTTTTAAAGAAAATTCCTCATTTTGAACTAAGTTATCATTCGGGCTTCCACAGTGAGCCCAAATATGAACCCAGGGACTTGGCTTGAACAAACTTGAATCTCACCCCCTAAGGATTCTGCATGCCAAATATCAAAACATTTTGACTGCTAAATCTGAAGAAGATTTTTAAAGAAAAATTCCTCATATTGTCTAAGTTATAATTCAGGCTCCCACAGGGAGCCCAAATATGGACTCAGGGACTTGGCTTTAACAAATTAGAATCTCACCCCCCTAAGGATGCTACACACCACATATCAAAACATTCCGACTGCTGGATCTGAAGAAGAAGATTTTTTAAGAAAATTCCTCATTTCGAACTAAGTTACAATTCAAGCTCCCACAGTGAGCCCAAATATGGACCTAGGGATATGGCTTGAACAAATTTGAATCTCACGCCCCTAAGGATGCTGCATACCAAATATTAAAACATACTGATTGCTAGATCTGAAGAAGAAGATTTTTAAAGAAAATTCCTCATTTTGAACTAAGTTATCATTCAGGCTCCCACAGTGAGCCCAAATAAGGACCTAGGGATATGGCTTGAACAAACTTGAATCTCACCCCCCTAAGGATGCTGCATACCAAATATCAAAATATTCTGACTGCTAGATCTGAAGAAGAAGATTTTTAAAGAAAATTCCTCATTTTGAACTAAGTTATCATTCGGGCTCCCATAGTGAGCCCAAATATGGACCTAGGGACATGGCTTGAACAAATTTGAATCTCCCCCCCCCCCCCCCCCCCCCCCCCCCCCCCCCAAGGATGCTGCATACCAAATATCAAAACATTCCAAGTGCTGAATCTGAAGAAGAAGATTTTTAAAGAAATTTGCCTGAAATGCACTAAGTTCGAATTTGAGCTTTTATAGTGAGCCCAAATATGAATCCAGAGGGCCGATTTGAACAAACTTGAATCAGATCCACCCCACAATGTTGCATACCAAATATCAAAAGATTCTGAATGCTGGATCTGTAGAAGATTTTTTAAGAAATTTGCCTGAAATGCACTAAGTTCAAATTCAGGCTTCTATACTGAGCCCAAATGTGAATCCAGGGGGCCAATTTGAACAAACTTGAATCAGATCCACCCCACAATGTTGCATACCAAATATCAAAAGATTCTGCCTGCTACATCTTGAGAAGAAATTTGCCTGAAATGCACTAAGTTCGAATTTGAGCTTTTATAGTGAGCCCAAATATGAATCCAGGGGGCCGATTTGTACAAACTTGAATCAGATCCACCCCACGATGTTGCATACCAAATATCAAAAGATTCTGCCTGCTGGATCTGGAGAAGAAGATTTTTTAGGAAATTTGCCTGAAATGCACTAAGTTCAAATTCGGGCTTCTATAGTGAGCCTGAATATGAACCCAGGGGGCCGATTTGAACAAACTTAAATCTGCCGTCCCCCCCCCCCCCCCCACCCCCCCCCCCCTAGAGATGATGTATACCAAATAAGAGAGAATTCTGCTTGGTGGATCTGAAGAAGATGATTTTTTTTAATTTTGGAAAGAAATTCATGGGTGCTATCAGAGTTATGCCCCTTGTGGTGCCCCTTGTGGGTGCGGCAAGTTTATTTGTACAAGTTTGAATTGACATATGATGGGAAACATGCTCACCAAATTTGGTTCAATTTGATCCAGTTATTTGGGAGGAGTAGTCGTTAATGTAAAGTTCACGACAGACGACGGCCGACGACGGACGGCAAGTGATAAGTTAAGCTCCCTTCGGAGAACTAAAAAGACAGCACTGACAGACACCTACGATGTAAAACTCATGGCTTAGCATCCACTTTGATCGTGATGAAGTTTTGAAGGGCGAAGATAGCAATGTAGAGTGTGGTGGAGAGGATGCAGGCACTTTGGCCAGTGCAGCAAGAAAAATTAATAGTAATCCAAAAGGAAGGAAAATGTTCATAAACATAAAGATGACCATGGTTGCGCCTTCAAAAAACTAATAACTGATGCGTATATTATGGGAGTGGACAGCACACCTCTGACATTTTTCCAAACAATTGTTAGATCCCAGAAAGCTACAGGCACATGGCTAATAAAAGGGACTGCAAGTCACAAGTCAGCAAGAGAGTTGATTGCGACCATCGCTGCTGCCATTAAGGAGAAAATCAAGAAGATAATGTTGACAGTTAAGGCATTCAGTATACTCAGCGATGGTTCACAAGCATGATGAATTGCCTAAAGAGAAGTATATATCACTCATGGTTGCTGCCACCGCTAATGGCAAGAGTGTTAATACAGGAATGTACAATAGCGTTTTGACTCAGCTTGGGAAAGATTTGCAAGCTTGGCTTTGTTGTGTTTCTCACAGAGTGGAGCTAGCAATAAAAGACAGTGTCTCCCATGAAAAGGCACTTGATGTGGTTATGGAAATGGTTCAAACATTGTATACATTTTCCAAACGGAGTGGCAAATTTAAATCACATTTTCAAAACAACGGTGGAGTTGCTTGATATGCAGGTATATAACTTTCCCAAATCAAAAGGGACTTGTTTCATTTCGCTCCAAATAAGAGCAATTGACCACCTGATCAAAAACTGGATTCCTTTTCTGAAGGCAATTGAAAACTCTCTAGCAAATGAAAATGATTCTAAGATCAACGCGAAACTTCACAGCTTCCAGAAGAAATTAACTGGCATTAACTTTCTTACAATGTGCATTGTCTATCAACAGGTTGTTCAATGCCTTGTTTTCCTCTCCTTGAGATTTGAAAGGAAACTCAGTCTTGTATGTGATGTGAGACCTTTTATCAAGAAGTGTTTCGCGGACCTGGATGATGTACAAGATTCACCATTGAATTTGGCAAATATACTTGCTACAGCTGACATGGAGCTTCACTCAGAGGGCAAGGGTGTTCTGAATTGGGGAGCCATAGAGAGACATCTACATGGAAAGGGGTGTTGAAAGTGCAGCTTTCCAAGCATGGGCATACCAGAAGAAAGAACCAAAATTGAGAATTCATAAATCTTGAGTATGATGTGACAAATCTAAAAAATGTCAAAGGAACTATCAAGACTTTAGATAATATCTGTGCTCTGAAGGATAGGGTTATAGCATCAATCAAAAAGTGTTTGAAATATCACTTTTGTGCCGAGTTAGATGATAATGACTCAAATGCAGACATAAGACTGTTAACGAATCCGGCTAACTGGATTTCCACGAAGATGCACTGGAACAAGTATGTAATAGATTCCAGCAAACACTATCATCGGCTAATGTAGCATTTGATCAATCACATATCGAGAGAGAATGGAAGGATCTGAAACTGCTGGTAAATCGCGACTACAAAGGAGTGAAATCACCGAGACTGTAGGAGAAAATATTACTGTACAAGAGAACATAACTACCATAATGTGTGTCTTGTAATTGAGCTTCTGTGTAAAGATGTCTCTAATTGTCAGGTGGAGCGTCGCTTCAGTATTCTCACGGGAATGTTAACAGATTGATGGTTGTCCATGGCCTATTCCACGATGGAAGATTTTTACTGAATAAAGGGAACAACCCAGTGTGGACAGTGTGAGAACGAGAGGATCTTGTTGACTCTGCAGTGGAAATTGATATTTCGGGTGTCTCAAAATGGAAGACAAAGCTTGAAATGACAGGAAACATAAATCCTCTGCACTACTTACCACAAAAACGTAAATACATGTAGTGTGAATCGAGAGAGGATGATTCTGACTTTTCAGATTCTGATTCCCGTGTCGGATCTGACAATTCAATTGGATCTGATCATAGTGACACAGAGAGTGATGCTGACAATGATATGCAGTAGGCAGCTTTACTACATTTTTTTTATTGATTTCATGGAATGTTCTGAGTTTCTTGTTTTATTTTCAAAAATCCAGGGATATAGTGATGAATCAAGTGAGGAAGATTGACTTTTCATATTCTGATTCCAGTGTCGGACCTGACAATTCAAGTGGATCTGATCATAGTTGCACAGATAGTGATGCTGACGATGATATGCAGTAAGCTGCTGTACTACTTTTTTTTATTGACTTCATGGAATGTTCCGAGTTTCTCGTTTTATTATCCCCGTATTTTTTATATAGTGATGATCTCCGTCCGTACGTCCATACGTCCCTTTTTTTAGTTATAATTTTGAAGCTTACCATACTTCTTAAGTATGGTATAGAGATGAGAAAAATAGGTTTAGTTTGAATTTTTGTCACCAGATGATGCCAGTGGCGCCATTTAAAGACTGTGCTAAAATACTGCTTTCCGACGAAAGGCACCTAGGATGTGTAATTTTGGTTGTTTAAAGTTTGTTTATATGTTCTGTAGGGTGTCTAGATGTGCATAAAGGTTTAAGATTTTTGATTCGGCCCACTGTGGCATTTGTTGCACTACTTTCGTTATTAGAGAATTGGTTTTCAGTGAAACGCTCATAAGGATTTTAATTCAAAACATTGAAAGTGTGTTCATATGTTCCGGTTGGGTCTCTAGATGTGCATAAAGGTTTCGGATTTTTGATTCAGCCTCATGTGGCACCAGTAGCACCGCTTTTGTTGTTAAGAGAATTGGTTTCCGGCAAAAGGCTCCTCAGGGTTTTAATTCGAAATGTTGAAAGTGGGTTCACATGTTCTGGTAGCGTCTCTAAATGTGCACAAGGTTTCAGATTTTCGATTCGGCCCCATGTCATGCCGGTAGTGCCACTTTAGTCGTTAGACAATCGTTTTCCGGCGAAAGGCTCCTAGAGGTTTTAAATCGAAATGATGAAAGTGTGTTCATATGTTCCAATAGGGTCTCTAAATGTGCATAAAGGATGTGGATTTTTGATTTGCCCCCATATGAAGTCCATAGAGCCATGTCATTAGAGAATGTGAAATGATTTGTGACCATTGTGATGGCACACTGAAAATGTGGGGATACACCTAAGTGTGCTTTGCACATAAATAACACTGTTCTGGTTTGATTTCATGTGGTGCTTCACTTGTCTCACACATGCCATGGTAGGCTAACCTTGGCAAAAAAATTTTCAGAGAATGATATGTATAGACAGAATGTGTTACGGATATTTCAAATATTGTTTCAATTAAGAAACATGTCTACATTCAAGGTGACAGGGTTTCCATCAGGCCATCTCAAAGGCCCGGTCTTGGATGCATTTCACTAGACGATGATGGTCCTTAATTCTTAGTGCATGTCAGCACCAAAGAAGTTCACTGCCTTTACTGAAAAATACATAAATGACACAGAAAAACAAGGATACCCAAAATGAGCGACGTCGTTTCTCTGTTGATTTATTGTTAACCTGGTGTATTATGAGTAATAAATAAATGAGGTGATCTCATAGTAATACATATCCATTTTCCAAAGAATAGCCAAACAGTTAAAAAATGAAAGTGTCAATGACACTGTAGCTCAACTTGACAAACTTGAACTTGGTAAGTTATAAATGAAATGGCAAAATTGAAGATCATTGGGACCAATGTCAGTTTTCTTGCCAGTGGCAACATTTTTTGACAGAAACCGAAGAAAATCGATAGCTCCCATCTAGAGGCCTCCCCAAACAAGCAAGCCAGGTTTCAAAGCAATCCGATCATAAATGTGCCCTGTAGGGTGTACAAAAGAGAAATATTGTGGTCTGACTAGACTAAATTCTAAGAACGTTGGCCGTGGCAAGATTTTTTGATGGAAATGGAAGAAAATCGATAGCTCCCATCTAGAGGTCACCGTAAATAAGCATACCAGGTTTCAAAGCAATCTAATCATAAATGAGCCCTGTAGGGTGAGCCAAAGGGAAATATTGTGGTCTGACTAAACTAAGTTCTAAGAATGTTGGCTGCGGCAACATTTTTTGATGGAAATTGAAGAAAATCGATAGCTCCCATCTAGAGGTCACCCCAAACAAGCATGAAAGGTTTCAAAGCAATCCGATCATAAATGTGCCCTGTAGGGTGTGCCAAAGGGAAATATCGAGTCTTCTGACTAAACCAAGTTCTAAGAACGTTGGCCGCGGCAACATTTTTTGATGGAAATTGAAGAAAATCGATAGCTCCCATCTAGAGGTCTCCCCAAACAAGCATACCAGGTTTCAAAGCAATCAAATTATAAATGTGCCCTGTAGGGTGTGCCAAAGGGAAATATTGTGGTCTGACTAAACGGAGTTCTAAAAACGTTGGCCGCGGCAACATTTTTTGACGGAAATTGAAGAAAATCGATAGCTTCCATCTAGATGTCACCCCAAACAAGCATGCCAGGTTTCAAAGTAATCCGATCATAAATGTACCCTGTAGGGTGTGCCAAAGGGAAATATTGAGTCTTCTGACTAAACTAAGTTCTAAGAACGTTGGCCGCGGCAACATTTTTTGACAGAAATTGAAGAAAATCGATAGCTCCCATCTAGAGGTCTCCCCAAACAAGCATACCAGGTTTTAAAGCAATCTGATCATAAATGGGCCCTGTAGGGTGTGCCAAAGGGAAATATTGAGGTCTGACTGAACTAAGTTCTACGAACGTTGGCCGTGGCAACATTTTTTGCCGGAAATTGAAGAAAATCGATAGCTCCCATCTAGAGGTCACCCTAAATAAGCATACCAGGTTTCAAAGCAATCAAATCATAAATGTGCCCTGTAGGGTGTGCCAAAGGGAAATATTGTGGTTTGACTAAACTAAGTTCTAAGAACATTGGCCGCGGCAACATTTTTTGACAGAAATTGAAGAAAATCGATAGCTCCCATCTAGAGGTCACCCCAAACAAGCATGCCAGGTTTCAAAGCAATCCGATCATAAATGTACCCTGTAGGGTGTGCCAAAGGGAAATATTGAGTCTTCTGACTAAACTAAGTTCTAAGAACGTTGGCCGCGGCAACATTTTTTGACAGAAATTGAAGAAAATTGATAGTTCCCATCTAGAGGTCTCCCCAAATAAGCATACCAGGTTTCAAAGCAATCTGATCGTAAATGTACCCTGTAGGGTGTGCCAAAGGGAAATATTGAGGTCTGACTAAACTAAGTTCTACGAACGTTGGCCGTGGCAATATGTTTTGCCGGAAATTGGAGAAAATCGATAGCTCCCATCTAGAGGTCACCCTAAATAAGCGTATCAGGTTTCAAAGCAATCAAATCATAAATGTGCCCTGTAGGGTGTGCCAAAGGGAAATATTGTAGTTTGACTAAACTAAGTTCTAAGAACGTTGGCCGCGGCAACATTATTTGACGGAAATTGAAGAAAATCGATAGCTCCCATCTAGAGGTCACCCCAAACAAGCATAAGAAGTTTCAAAGTAATCTGATCATAAATGCGACCTATGAGGTGTGCCAAAGGAAATTGTGGACGTACGTACTAACGTACTAACGTACGTACGTACGTACGTACGTACGTACGTACATACGCCGACGGATGAGAAGTGATGGCAATAGCTCAGCTTGACTTTGTCAAGTTGAGCTAAAAATTACCAGGAAGGGAGAAAAAGTCCTTTTCTGTTTTTAATCAGTGAGAAGATTTGTTGTGAGGGCGTTTTTTGAGAATTATTGATAGGAGGCTGCGAATGATTGAAACAAGGCCACCTTTTTAATTACAAAATAATACTTACCTGATTAAATTCACACTTAAGTTTATTGAAGAAATCTAAAAAAAAAAACACACACAAATCAAACTCAAATGGAATGTTGCAATATTTCTCCTGATTTCGTTTCAAGGACCACGAATCTGATGCTTCATCCAACTAAAGAGTGGGCATTATCATGTCATGGGTAGCACATCTTGATTCTTAAATCTAAAAACAAAGGGTTATCTCTGACAGGGTTATGGGTTCAGACACCCTTATCCATGTCAAAGATAACCCTTTCTTTTCAGACTGTCGACACAAGTAAATATCAATGAACCTGTGGGGCACAAAACCTCTCTTCAATGGAGGGGGTGTCTACACTAAATACTTTTCCCCTCCACCCAGCCACAACTTTTTTATCTAGCGAAAACCCTGCTCAACAATCTACAGATTTCATTCTCTCAGCCACCTTGGAGATTATTTATTTATTTATTTATTTATTGGTGTTTAAGGTCACATTCTCCTGCACAATGGCTGCACAATGGCTAATCGTGTCTGCAACATCGAGATAAAGTCCAGCAAATCATTTATGCCCATGTTACACATTTTAGAGGACTTCCACCCCAAGCAATGGTGACTGGATCTTATTTTACCAGTAAAACAGAGCTTGTTTACCACAGTAAACAAGCACTGCTTCACTTCCTGGGGTTCCCATGGAGAACCTTGGAGATGGTCTGTCCAGAATTGAGAAATTGTTATGGTAATGGTATTTGACCATATGTCCCAGGGCACAACCCAAGTCAGTCAGAGAGCTTACCAATTCCTCCTATCCTGGATTCATCCAGGCTGGGTGAATGGAACACAGACAAACTCAATTTAAGTAACAGTTTATTGTCCATGAATTCAGAGACAAGTTTAATTTATTGGTACTCAAGATGTTTTGGGGTAAGTTTAACCAATATAATGTCAAGTGGAGCGATTTGCTTGCCTAAGTGGGTCCCAGGAGAGCGATTTTTTTGCCACCCTGGGTTTTTCAGAAAGCCAGCACTAGAAAAGGGACATGTATATCAAATTTGGTTCAATTTGGCCAGTGGTTTAAAAGGAGAAGTTGATAATGTAAAGTTCATGACAGGTGGATGGGCAATGGATAGATGGATGGATGATCAGACAGACAATGGACAGAAAGTGATCACTTAAGCTTCCCTTGAACTTCGCTCAGGTAAGCTAAAAAAAAAATAACATATCAAAGTGAAGGGAAATCAGAAAAGACCTAAGAAATTAAACAGAAAAGGGGAAATAATCCATATAAATGCATATGGTAAATACCAACTCAAGCAAAAAAGTATTTTAAACACAAAAGGTGATGCATAAAAATGAGTGATAAGTTTTTGTTAAGTTATACAAACAAATAACAGAAAAAATAAAAAATCACTTTCCTGAGAAAATTATGGCCAGAATTCTTCACAAAATATTCCAAAGGTTACATAACGATTTCTTTCAAAACCACAACATATTTGAAAAATTGTTGAGTAATTTCCAAATCCAAGACTACCTTTTGTAATGGAAATAAGAAAATTGATTATGCATGTCTTGCAGGAATTGATTGAACAATGCGTCACTTTACAAACTGGTACCTTGAAATAACAAGTTATGGGTGAGAGATTCTTCAAAATGTGCTCATTTCCATAGGAGTAATTATATGTGATGAAGGCACTTGTGTTACTTTTGGTAAGTTGTGAAGAAATGATCTTGTTTATATTGTTTTGTTTTATTTACCCTATATATTTGACAGTGCCTAGAATGAGCACTATCCAATAAATTGTAACAAAAATTTAATGATAAACAAATTCAGACTGCCATAAATTAATCCAGCAAGTTAGTGCTTTGAGTTGTCAGACATGGCCATATGTCGAGTTAAGACTGTTGGTGCACTTTGTCTAACCATTGTAACACCAGGCTGGGACATGAACTGCTGCAATGCATCAACAGAAAATGTCATATATTCTCCCATACTCAGATGGTTATCTCCTGCCTCATTCATTCGAAAATTCCCCTGAACACTGGATAACACAGGGTCTCGGTGTGATGTGGAGGAGGTATTTGATGGATTGTTACTGGGATTTCCACTGGCACTCAACAGTGCCATTCGTAAAAGAGATGCACTAGCCTGATGATCTTCCACTGGTCGATCCAGACAATGTGGATTGAGAAATGGAACAGAGTCACTATGTGGGTTGGTCATGTCCTGAGACAAAATATAACTGTGGTGTGGTAGACTTTGGTGAGGGAGGTTACTCTGAAGGTCATAGGGTGAGGGTACATGAGACCCTGTAATGTCACTTGGATTAGAGAACTGCATGTTTTCAGGTGTTGAATTATCATTCATAGGAGTATGTGAGTCTGATGGAATAATTACACTGGAATGAGGATGAGGTGAATTTTCGGGCATATGACTGTTATAGTGACTTTTCATCTCAGACGAAGCCACTAGCCCTGTTTGACATGAAGATGTATTGTCCAACATGAAACGAGAAGCACAATTACTAGTATCAATCAAGCTCATTTCACTAGCTCTTGAAGGTGGTTCCTCATTAGATGCTAAATGTACTTTTGGGTTATCATCAGTTTGGGAACTACACTTCCCAACTACAGCAGTGGAAGACTGATCATTTTTTGAAGTATGACGATTCTCTGCTGACAAATGAGAACTATTTTTCTGCCCTGTTTGAACCTGGGACACACCACGTTGGGATGGAACCTTTGACATCTCCAAAACTGAGTTATTTCTCATTTCTTGATGAGCAGTTTGGCAGTTTTTCTCAAAACATGCATGATGGTTTGGAATATTGAGATGATACTGCATGTGAACTCTAGAGGTTTGACCAGATGATTCCACATTTTGATTGCTGGTCTTATTACTAGACTGGAAATTTAGTTCCTCTTCACAAGAAGGATTGCTGTCATTTGAATTTAATACTGAAAGTGCACTATGAGACTTTTCCTTTTCCATGGAAGATGTGTGTTTGAGAACGCCTGTGCCTGAAAGTGTGCTCTTCAAACTACTGTGTGAAGACTGATGGGTTTTCAGGTTGGATGAACTCTGACTAACATCAAAGGCTAAATAACCCACTGGTGGCGACCGTATGTCTGGACTCTGACTGACATGGTGAAACTTGGCCTTGTGTTTCTTTTGTACATATACCTCATTTGTACTATTTGCTAATTTCTGTTGTGACTGACCTCCTGTATCACTCATTTTGTCAACAGAAGTTTTCTTAAGATTTGTTTTGCTAATAGATCTGGCAGATCCGTGGTTTGAGTGTTTCTGAAGTTTAGGCAAGTCATATAACTTTGTATTATGATCTGATTCATTTGTGTTTGTTATCACAGAATCAGCAATACCTTGCTCTTTTAATGTTTCATGGTGTACCTTCTCCATATTTTTTGCAGACAAATTATTAGTTGTCACCTCACTGACAGTTGAAAAAGAATGTGATAAACACTTGTCAAGACTTGAAGATGAGGCCACTGATTCTTCCAAACAAGACACTTGGTTATCCACATGTCTTAATAAAGTTGGTTGCTGATGAATTTTGACAGGGTTATTTTGCAGGAGTACAGATGGAGTGCAAGAGTAAATAACTTTATTCTGATGCCTAACAGATTCTTGGCTAACACTTGTCATCACATTCTCCATCTCACCAGTGTTTTGTGCATTTTCCCTGTTGTGAAAGTCTGATAAATTCTGTACATTAATACTGAAAGGAAAACTAGTATTATTGCTACCATCAGAATGCTGTGTGTCCATTGTGTGATTGCCGACTATGTCACTGGGTGGTGCGGTATAATTTACATTCATTCTTGATGTTGTTGAGGGAATAGGTGGAACAGTGTTTGAAAAAACATACTGATTTCCATGAGATGGTAAAACCTCAGTGGCGGATGAACACATCTCATGCTGATTCATCACTGGTACAGCAGGCTGTTGTTCAGAACTCCTCACTCTGATTTGTGAAGGAACTAGACTGGGTTGCTGAAATGAAATTTGGTTTCCACAGTTAGTTGGCATACCAGCACCAACTGATGCATTCTGTTGCACCATCTGCATTAATTGTTGAATTTGCTGAAGCTGCATTTGAATATTCATGGGTATGTTAACAGGAACTTGGACTGGCTGAATTAATGGAGGCTGGGATTGGTTGTTAACATGGAAACCTAAATTTCCTATTGGAATACCAGTTGGAATCTGATGACCTGTAGAACTAGGAACAGTGGTATCAATGTTAATAACATTCGGAGGTGGTTGTGATATTTGTATCGCTGTATTTGGAATGTGCATCTGAAGCATACTGGGAAGACTAATGACTTGTGGTTGCTGCATTTGCTGCTGAGCAATCTGTAACTGTTGATTCAGCTGATTTACCATCTGTTGGATGGAAGATAAGTTCTGCGAAAGAAATATACACATGAATAATAAATATCTTAACTTTTTTCTGGTCTGTAATTTATATCATACGTACATGTAGTATGAAAAAGTTCCCACATGTTTGACACCCAGGCTTTTATCAAGTTCTCTAATGACATAGGCTAGATACTTCATCCCGATTGGCTATGTGGGAGAACAGTGCCACTGTGTACTACAGCATAGGGCATGACAATGGTACATTTGCCTTCAACCAAAGTTAACCCTGCTTGTGCCGGGTTACTAAGTTGGAGAGTTAGGTATTTACTTGACATAGCTCAGTGGTTCTCTCCAGGTATTTTGGCTTCCTCCCCTTGTAAACAGTCAGACATTATATGACCCTGGTTGTTGAAAAAGTCATTAAATCCCAATAAACAAACAAACAAGGTGATCCTCTCCCCAGCCCTTCACCCCCCAACTCTGTTTTCATGTCCCTGAAGAAAACAACTGTATATATTTATAATTTATATGCAACTGATTTCACATAATGATTTTCACATAATGACTTATGTTATAATACAGTTTGTTTTTTCTTCTTTTTTTTTGGGGGGGGGGGGGGGGGGGGGGGGGGGGTAGGGGGGATGTTGATTGTGACCCGTCAAAACATCTGGTTCACCATGTAATCAGGCAAAACTATTTAGCTCTCATCTCATTGCACCCTATGCAACAATGCTCATAGAATCTGGTTTGTACCAGTCTTTGATGAGTTGCAATCACCTTTTTGGACTATTGTGGTGTATAAACAAGAGGCCCCAGGGGGCCTGAGGGCGCTCACCTGACATGGTAGCATAAATATCAACCCAGAGAATTGATTTCAACAAGTTGCATCTGCTCCTCCTAAGAAAAGCTTATACCAAATATCCAACCATTCTGACCAGTGGATCTAAAAAAAAAAGACTTTTAAAGAATATTCCTCATATTGAACTAAATTATAATTCGGCCTCCCACAGGGAGCCCATATATGAACCCAGGAACTTGGCTTTAACAAACTTGAATCTCACCCCCCCCCCCCCCTCCCCCCAAGGATGCTGCACACCAAATATCAAAACATTCCAACTTCTGGATCTGAAGAAGAAGATTTTTAAAGAAAATTCCTCATTTTGAACTAAGTTACAATTCGAGCTCCCACAGCGAGTCCAAATATGGACCTAGGGACATGGCTTGAACAAACTTGAATCTCACCCCCCAAGGATGCTGCATACCAAATATCAAAACATTCCGACTGCTGGATCTGAAGAAGAAGATTTTTAAAGAAAATTCCTCATTTTGAACTAAATTATCATTCGGGCTTCCACAGTGAGCCCAAATATGGACCTAGGGACATGGCTTGAACAAACTTGAATCTCACCCCCTAAGGATGCTGCATACCAAATATCAAAACATTCCGACTGCTGGATCTGAAGAAGAAGATTTTTAAAGAAAATTCCTCATTTTGAACTAAGTTATCATTCGGGCTTCCACAGTGAACCCAAATATGGACCTAGGGACATGGCTTGAACAAACTTGAATCTTACCCCCTAAAGATGCTGGATCTGAAGAAGATTTTTGAAGAAAATTCCTCATTTTGAACTAAGTTATAATTCGGGCTACCACAGTGAGCCCAAATTTTAACCCAGGAACTTGGCTTGAACGAACTTGAAACTCCCCCCCCCCCCCTCCCCCCCCCCCCCCCCCCCCCCAAGCATGGTGCATACCCAATTTCAAAAGATTCTGCCTGCTGGATCTTGAGAAGAAGATTTTCAAAGAAATTTGCATGAAATGCACTAAGTTCAAATTTGGGCTCCTATACTGAGCCCAAATATAAACCCAGGGGGCCGATTTGAACTAACTTGAATCAGATCCACCCCACAATGTTGCCTACCAAATATCAAAAGATTCTGCATGCTGGATCTGGAGAAGAAGATTTTTTAAGAAATTTGCCTGAAATGCACTAAGTTCGAATTCAGGCTTTTATAGTGAGCCCAATTATGAATCCAGGGGGCCGATTTGAACAAACTTGAATCAGATCCACCCCCACAATGTTGCATACCAAATATCAAAATATTCTGCCTGCTGGATCTGGAGAAGATGATTTTTTAATGTTTTTCCCATTGCCTGCAGTGTTAAAAAGTGCTGACTCAGCACTTTTTCAAAGTCCTGAAAAAAGTACCTTGTGATCAAACCGATAGGGATTTTTTTAACCATTCTATTCTACTGGATAAAAGTAAGCTTTATACAAAATAAAAATTATCTGTGGCGCGTAGTTTTGGAGATATGGCAGTTTTAAGGTTTTTCCTATTTTTAGCTCCCGAGGTTCCCACGGGCAATGAGAAAATTTTTTTTGCATCAAAAATTTGGTTCAAATTGACCTCACGGTTCTGAAAATAGAAATTTTAGGCGTGGCCAAACTTTTTGCCCCTCCCATAACGAAGGCAAATAATGCCAGACAAACTTC
This sequence comes from Pictodentalium vernedei, assembly GCA_031216915.1. Classification (NCBI taxonomy): domain Eukaryota; kingdom Metazoa; phylum Mollusca; class Scaphopoda; order Dentaliida; family Dentaliidae; genus Pictodentalium; species Pictodentalium vernedei. The sequence continues at coordinate 182,801,309 of CM062291.1, forward strand.
TCTTGAACAAATTTGATTCTAAACCTCAAAAGGACTCTGTATACCACATATCAAGTCTCTGCTACTGGTGGTTCATTAGAAGAAGGTTTTCAAAAAATTTGGCCATTTTTTCTCCACCCCTCTGCTCAATATGAGCCGAAACCTAATTTGCATAAAAATCAAAATGCCCCTTTATAACCACTACTTACGTGAAATTTAATTAAAATGTGGCCAGTGGTTTAGGAGAAAGATGCTCAAACACCACCTTCACGCAGGACGATGGACGGATGGAAAGACGACGGATGAAGAGTGATCAGAAAAGCTCACACTGACTTCCAGTCAGGGGAGCTAACAAGTACGATTTTAAAGCCTGGTATTGTCCCAAAACACCATTTAAACCATGGTTTACATGGTGTTTTGGGACAATACCATTGTTTACCATGGCACTCATTTATGAGGGTTTTCAGTTATTACGATATTACTTTTGACTTTTGGGCGATTATAACCTCCCCTTATTTAGAAAGAGTCTGTATTAACCACTGTGTTCAGTCACTTTTGGTTGTTGAGGATCATCAATCACCTCCTGATGTGATCAGTTAAAATCTAGATTCTCTTATCATGAAATGTCAACATAAATACAATTTTACTCACCTGTACTGTTAAGTCTGTGTGACTCATGTGCTGAAAGAGGGTATGCTGTAGCATCTGCTGTTGTACAAGTTGCTGAATCTGGATCTGGCTCTCAATAAGCTGCTTCTGAAGCTGAATGAGCTGTTCTCTCTGTTGTTCAAACTGTAGAAACAAAATATTTGGAAAATCTGACATTACAAGTTAGAAAATTATCTTACAGTAAACTTTTTTATCCTTTAGGGCTGAGAAATTTTCCAGAATTTCCACCACACCACCACTTGTGAATATAGTAGCTAAGCAGTGACTTTTAGACATGAATCAAGACGAAAATAAAAACCAATGCTAAGGCCTATTGCCTAATGCATTTCCTAATCACCCTGTGTTGGTTCAGTTAACCCTTTACCCAAAGTAACGGCCAAAACCGGCCAGCACTCTTCTAAAAAATCGCCTATTAATTTTCATTATATTTTCTTATTTTTTGTATCAAAAATGAAAAAATTTAAAGTAATTTATATATTTTTTATACTTACCAATGGCCCAGACTTAGCTGGTGCTAACTCAAAACTAGAATTACTGTGAGCACTGCTCACTAAAGATACCACCCACTCCAACCAAGAAACATTTCACAACAGTAAAAAAGTATTTAATATACACAGCACATCTGTATGTTCTCCGAAAACATGAGAGCAATTTTCAATATGAGAAAGGGTAAATATTACAAAGAGCATGCAAGATGAAAAAATAAAAATACCTGAAAGCAGAATAGAAGGTGCACATCTGTAATGTATATAAAAGAATGTCTGAGAGTTTCAATGAAATTCGCCCACTGGTATAAGAGGAGTAGCGGATAGCAGGAGTGTACCCCCCTAAAGCATCACAACAATTTGGCTAAGTTCATTTCGCCCTTTGGGAAAGAGTAAAAAATAAAAATACCTGAAAGCAAAATAGGAGGTGCACATCTATAATGTATAGAAAAGAATGCCTGTAAGTTTCAATGAAATCCACCCACTGGTTTAAGAGGAGTAGCGGATAGCAGATGTGTACCCCCAAAGCGTCACGGACGTACGGAAGTACGTAAGTACGGACACCATGAATGCTATATACCGCCCACTTTTCAAGTGGGTGGTATAAATATCTAGGGCCAAACACAAATTTTGCCCCCCAATACCCCACGTTTGCATGCAAAACCGAAAATTAGAAGTCCTATCTTGCCCTCCATACATTTACTCTCTGCGCATGCGCAGATGCCAGGAAGTCACCGAAACTGGCACCAACATCATTCTTTGTAAAAAAGATTATAATATAATAATTCAGCGGGGAGGTATGAGTGCCCAGTACCGCCCACTCATGGGAGGGCCATACCCGTCTGGGCCATTGGTAAGTATAAAAAATATATAAATTACTTTAAATTTTTTCATATTTTTATACTGTAAATCAATGGCCCAGACTTAGCTGAATCGTAAAAAGGTGGAGGGCCTAGAACTTCCGAAATAGTAGATCAACATAGATCAAATCCTTCAATCCATGATGAAGAAAATTAGAATAATTAGAATTTACATGTATATGTCTTTATACCATAATAGAGGAGACATATCCTAATATGGATCCCAGTTATGTAAATCCTAATTCTGAGCATGAAATCATGCTAATAAAGGATGTAACGAGTTCACAAATTTTTAAGACTAGCCTGGACTAAGCTCTAAAAATTAGGATGGCATATTTGAGAATGAGAGAAAATTGCCCATAAACCTACACCATACAATAATACTACAGATGAACGCCGAATATAGTATGGACAAAACAGCTTCCTTCATAGTTACATACCCAATAAGCCAGAGAAGTGGAGAAAATGACCCCCCCCCCCCACCCCCTTTTTTGAACATATCTTCAAAAGAAAGAGGGGAGAGCTCTGGAATCAATAAGCGGTACCAGGAAACAATATAAATAAATATCGATCAGGCACTCAGGAATTAATTCATGAATAATAAATGGTGCTTAATGCCACTTCACAAGCCAAGGCTATGGCAACGATTTTGGTAAATAACATTATCTGCTACAAAATATGCACTGCAGACGGTGTATACAGGTACGACGAAATCAGTGAAATAATAATATAACATACACATATTAAAATGAGGTACAATGAACAATCTCTGCAGAGAAAACACACTTCAAAGATCATCCACAGACGGCCTCTGTACAATAAAATCCGATAAGAACACTCTCCAACATGTACTATTTGATATCTACAACTATAAACATGTGAGAATATGCAATTTGAGAACCGACAAAATAGAGACCAGGATCTAGAAATGGAGGTAGGTATGATTAACCGGCTCCAACACAGATAACCCCCCCCCCCCCCCCCCCCCCCCCCCCCCCGAAATATATAATAATTTCAAGGTCCACCAAAGCGATAGCATAAATATTGCACGAGTGCAACTATGATGATTAAATTAGTGCTTGTATATTAGAAATCAGAAAATAAACACTGGAAACTAATGCAACCAAACTACGTATATGGCACTGAGGGTGCCATCCAACACAACCCAAACGCATAGTATGTATGTATTAAGATATATATATGCGACTGTGTGCGAGTGTGGGGGGGGGGGGGGGGGGTGAGGGATTTGAATTCATGTCGAAACCTCCTCACCCACATTACTAAATCATTGCTGGTCCTGACAGCAAAAATATAGTAACCGCAAGGCTCCCTCACATCTGACATACACCGTTATGCTACTAAGAGCAGAGAATGACGTGAAGAACAAAACTTCCCCTGAAGAAGAAAACCCTCTCGTGGAGGAAGCTTCTGGCGAATGTTCAATAACAGACACTTGAGAAAATTGAAATGGTATTAGCAGGAATCACCCTGAGACTGTTTAACCTCAATGTAATCAACAGAAACAAATGAATTGAAGGATACACGTATCCTATCATTCATTCCCATGAATACGGCTGAGCGTCAATTGTATGGGCTCAAATGCCTAATACTGGCGACACAAATGATGGAAACTATTATTCCTGTGCGCCACAAACTTAACTATCCTGAAGTGATCCTACATAAGATCATGTAATAGCCATACAGATAGAATAAGCCCAAGATGCTGCCAGCGCTTTTACTTCATGTGCTGAAATCTTAAGCACTGACTGCTGATTGGAAGATAAATTTTCCTAAGCAGTACGAATAGCTAATTGAATTCATCTAGCAATAAAATGAACCGAAATGTCTCTTCTATTGGAAAATAATGACAAAAAGAAGCATTTTCTTCTCTTCTGATAAACTCTGATCTGCGTCTACAAATACATGATCGCTAATAAAATAAATTCAGTAATGTAGCGTAAACAATAAGACATCATTTCTGAATATGTGGTCTCCAAGAACTGAGGGTCCCAAGAACCCTGCATAGAGAGACCATCGGACTCAGGATTGTAACCCCAATATATGAACTCACGTCCGTCATAATTGAGAAAACTGTTAAATATGTGCCCAAACTTGACCTTATGTTAAAAGAATCTGTAAAACAAAACAGGTCTAGAGCGAAAAACGTCTACCACTCAAATTAAGAATAACTGGCGTGGACGTGTGCATAAGCGTCCCATCGAAATAACATTCATAGCCACTCCGCACAACCCCATCCAACGCATAAATCATCTGCTGTTAATGTGTCTGATAAAAGACAAAAGTGAGCCTAACAGCTGGCTAATTCGCTCTATGAAACAACAGACGAACCAGCTTGTTGAAAATGAATTGTAGGATATGTGTATCCTTTCATTCATTGCAAGAGACATTATTTAGTTCAATCTTCAAGTGATCTAAAGAACTATACTCACCGCATCGCCGATCATACGAACACTCGCTTTTTGACTGAAAGATTATCATAAATAACCTAATTATCCAGTTCCAGTCAAAATCGGTCGGACCGAGCTCTATAAAAGCCTCGAGCCAGCGGCTCAGGGGTGTCTGATCAGTAAACTCAAACAGACCTAAACCCCTATCCAAGTGGCTGTGTAGTCAATCCCTAAAGTAATATATGGGAGGGATACCTATACCTTCGCTATGAGTCCTTATAGACGATCTGAGTCTAGGACAACCTCTCCTACTCTTTCTGCTGGTGTTGGTCGATTAGATCCCAACTTAAGGAGGCGAATATAGAGGATTTCTTGTAGCTTAGTCCTACGTTAATGAAAGCTTACCATCAAGGACTTAGTGTCTGGAAAACTAAAGCGACCTGTAGCAAGTTTTCCACCTACCCAAAAGTAAAAGATGACAATGCAAGGCTTCGTTACATCAGAATAGCTCCCACTTAACATCTGTTAAGACAGAGATATATGTGATAAAAAGGCCTGGAAAGAATTTTTAAAAGGTACAAACGTCCACAAAATTCCTTTCCATATAGACGTAGCATCACAGTACTTAGAAGTGAAGTACATAAGACTAGATATCCTAAGTCACTTAGCCAAGGTGCAGTCGTGAGTGCTTAGCAGATGCTGAAGAAGCCAAACTGTAGTCCCGGCTAAGAAATGAACTGAGCTTACTGGACAATAAGTATGTATGTAAGCTCCGACTGATGCAAGTTCCTTCCAACAACACCTGTCCCCAGATGTTGTTAAAAGAGAGAGAGGGGTCTCCCTCTTGCCCGCAGTCCTGGGAGACCTAGCCGAGCGTACCTCAGTACTTGCCAGCTTCTTCCTTCCATCGACGTGGGGTGAGCATGATGAATTTTATAGTGCTCGCTAGACCCTTGTTTCTCTCTCGACCGCTACGGACATACTCGGCATCACACTACCCATATTCTGAGTAACGATCCGTCGGTCGAGCTAGCTGGAGACAAGGTCATAAACCCTATATTCTAAGGTCTAGGAATTTGTCTTATATCATTGAGCACTTATGCCGCTAGCTCTGAATACAATGCACATGCGACACATCCGGTGTCACGGTCCTCCTATTCAATCTTAACCGCTTCACAGGCGACAGGGAACTGAAACCACTCATCGCGGTTTATAGCTCTGTGCAATATAAAGAGCACTTTAGCCATTATGTAGAGGAAGCCATAAGACTAGCCGACCCCGGCTGCCTATTAGACGGGATGTCCCGCACAGGAGACATGGTTGTAAATTCTGACTGATGCAAGTTCCTACCAACAACATCTGTCCCCAGATGATGCTGTAAGAGAGAGAGACCTCTCTCTTGCTCGTAGTTCTGGCTGACCTGGACGAGCGTACCTCAGAACTTGCTGGCTTACTCCTTGCGACGTCGCTGAGTGAGCATGGTTGTATATTATAGTGCTCGCTCCACCCTATATCATCTCCTAGCCCGGAGCAGACACACCCGGCGTCACAGTTCTCAGAGGCCTGAGAAACCGCTTCACCGGTTGAGCTGGCGGGTGACAACGGACTTTGTGCGGTCGTGTGTGCTTTTCGAACGTAGAGGAAGCTATAAGACTAGCCGACTCCGACAGCCTATTAGAAGGAGTGTCCCGGACAGTAAGGCATGGACGTAAGCTCCTACTGACACAAGTTCCTACCATCAACCTCTGACCCCAGATGTTGTTTTAAGAGAGAGGGGCCTCTCTCTTGCTCATGATCATGGTAGACCTGGACGAGCATACCTCAGAACTTGTCTGCTTCCTCTTTTCCGTCGTCGCAGGGTGAGCATTTTTGGATTTTATAGTGCCCGCTACACCCTTGTTCCTCTTCTCGACCGCTACGGACATACCCGGCGTCAACACTACCCATATTCTGAGTAATGATCGTATATAGTAAACCCTATATTCTAAGGCCTAGCCCTTGTCTTATACCATTGAGCACTTTTCTGCTAGCTCTAATAGTATAATGTGACAACGGAAGCACACTCTCTGACGGCGTCACGAAGCCACACCATGTTCATGTTCCTCTGTAAATAGAAACTAAAAAACTATAGTGACTAGTGTTGAAACGATTAGCCGACTAATCGATGTCGACGCGATTATTAAATTAGTCGATCCCTAAATCTGCTAGTCGATTAGTCGGAACATCTGCCCCAACCATACACCATCCCCTTAAATTCACCCAACATTGTTGCAAACGTCACAAGTAAACTCCAGAAATCAAAAAAACAACCCACGGAAATAACGCGTTTGATGTTTCCGACTGCATGAATAACAACCCTAGTTGGCCAACTGACCAGAGATTGAATAAGACCAGGGGTGCGTGAAGTAAACAGGGAAAAATATATGGGTGAGCTTATTCTCGAGGGAGCAGCCTGCAGGAAAATTAGGACCCAAAGTTGACATGAAATTAGGCCACCTACGGACATCAAGTTGTTCACCAGGTACTGGTAAGTTCGAAATGTCTTACAGAAACATCAAAGAGAAATTATGGAAGAACACATACCAGTTCGTATTTGGAACAATTTGTTATCACTAAAGAACCAATTACAAAATCCATGTGCTTTTTATTTTCATTTTGTAAATACATGCGGACAAATTCCTGGAAATCTGCGAGTTTCTGGGAAATTGAAAGTGAAACTAGCTTTTCCTCGAACTGCAACTGAGTTAAGAGGAAACCCAATCAGGTCAGGTGATGATTTTCAAAGCAGACAATATGGAAATTAGTAGGCGTGTTCGATGTTTGCATAATTATGGACAGATAAGAGGTTAAGTCATACTAGTAATACGAGAAGTTGTGTGGGAGTGTTCGGTGTACAATTGTTGACAGGCTGATGACTGCTGTGGGCGTTAACTGTGCTTAATTTTCGACAGGGGATGTACATCACGCATGCGTAAAGAGCACTTCCTTTTGTTAACATTCAATGGGATGGAACGAATAATATAAAAAAAACCTGAATAATGATTTATTTTATTAAAATATCAGTGACTATATTGAGAAAAAATGATTTTAAACAGAAGCTACCAACATTAATTCTCTCTCGAAACTGAAAGAGGTTTTGAGGACTTTGAAAGCTTCACTTGCCATTGTTTTATTGCAAGTATTACTGTTAGTTTTAACCAGGGAAGAACGGCGGTACACGTGTTTGATAACAATAACATGGGGGCTTCGACTAGTCGATTAGTAATCAATTACTGCTGGCGACTAGTCGATTCCTGAAAATCACTAATCGTTTCAACACTAATAGTGACATTTTGGCGAGAGGACTAGCAGTGTCCCCTCATCGCGAGAGGACCGATAGTGTACACGCGCCTAACACAAACCATGACACCAGTCATCAACATTGTCAAATTCTGACACATGGAGTTAGAATTAGTGGTAGTACATCAACTATAAGCAAGACAACGACCATGTAAATAGAGGAAAGGCTTCCTCATATTTGCCCTACTATTAGATAAATATTATTATTTATTTATTTATTGGTGTTTAAGGTTACATACTTATGCACAATGGATAATCGTGACCATGACAGTTTTATGGGTGGAGGAAGCCGGAGTACCCAGAGAGAACAAACCAAGCAACGACGAGCAGCTGTCAGCTCTCCAACATCGTAACTCTGCACTCTGCACCGCAGCACAGGCAGGGCTAGATTGGTTGAAGACATGTGCACCATCGACGTGCAGTACGCCTTAGTACACAGCATCATCGAGCCCCCATGTAGGCAATTGGGGTTAAGTGTCTTGCCCAAGGACACAACACGGGACCGCAGATCAGTCGCTGAAAGATAAATATTATTACCTAAAATCTAACATAGGTCAGTTGTACCACCACGAAATCTACATAAATATAAGATAACATTAAAATACGATCGATGAAATAAATACATCCAAAAGAAAAATTCCTTCAAAAAATAAAAAAAAATTTTGAAAATTTTTTTTCTTATATAAGAGCCCAAGTTCCCAAAGGGAACGATGAGCCCAAAAAAGCCTAAGTGTGGACAAAATTATAATAATATGCCATAAAATTAACTACCACACTATCAGAATATTTAATGTTACTTACGACCGTCGTTCCTTAAAAATAATAGGAAACTACCTAGAGCATTGTCATATGTAAACAACTTCAAAACAAAAAAACGAAAACAAGACCCCAGGCAACACGGCCCGAAGTCAGTAACAGAAACAAGACTATCTGATGTAAAGCAAGATCTTCATCAGAAGAAAAAATTATACATCGGATGTGTGATGCATGACCAAAATGCCTAAACACCCCAAGGGTGAGGTTGTAACCATGGGGATGTACAGAATAATCTTCTGTATAATACATTAAACTCCCAAGAAATTTTATAAAAAAATTTCAATAAAACGAGCCAAAAAGCTTGGGAGCTTAACTGGGGGGATCAAGGGAAGGTAGGGAAAGAATACTAAACAAACAGTGGACAGATCATTATCAATCAATGATGACGTCAGGCCCATCCGAAATTGGGGAACATGAACTAATTTTTATAATTATTATAAAATTACAGCCTTGAATGTTTCAAACCACCGTTTCTTCCTTCCTTCATCCAGTTGTGTCCTTGGATCCACCAAAATAACCATTGATTTGTGTCTGGCATCATTAAAACTGAGATTTGAAAGCACAGATGTCCGTTTGTTGTTATCTGACAGAGGGCCAAACAAAGGATGATGTTTGCGCCAGTTTCGGTGACTTCCTGGCAACTGTGCATGTGCGGAGAGTAAATGTATGGAAAGCCAGATAGGACTTCTAATTTTCGGTTTTGCATGCAAATTTTGGGGATCGGGGGGCAAAATTTGTGTTTGGCCCTAGATATTTTTTAAGTTAGCACCAGCTAAGTCTGGGCCATTGGTATACAGTATAAAAATACATAGGTTATGACCCCTCGATGGAATGAGCTTGTCAAGTTTGTTCCAACGAGGGATCATAACCTATGTTTTTGAGACAAAAAGTTAAAAAATTTATAGTAATTTAAATGGTGCTAACTCTTAAATATTTAGGGCCAAACACAAATTTAACCCCCCAATCCCTCAAATTTGCATCGAAAACCGAAAATTACATGTCCTATATGGTCCTCCAAACTTTTACTCCACTGCGCATGCGCAGTGTCAAGGGGGTCTCGAAATTGGCGCAATTATCATTCTTACAACCAGTGCCTGGTAAGCGTTATGTACTCAGTGGGGAGGTATGAGTTCCCAACTCATGGGAGGGCCATCCCCATCTGGGTCATTGGTAAGTATAAAAAATATATAAATTACTATAAATTTTTCAACATTTTAATACTGTACCAATGACCCAGACTTAGCCTAATAGTAAAAAGGTTGGAGGGCCAAGGACATAAGGAAAATCCAATAGGCTCAACTACATATAACAGAATTATCCCCTCGAGGAGAAAGGAGAAATAGGCTTTACATTATCTTTCTTATTTGCATCAAAAAGAGAAAGACACAACACCATTCTGTAATTGAGCACGATAACGTCAATGATCTCTATTAACCTCCAGTATAACCCGTTATGCTAATTATTTTTAAAGGAAAGCCAATAAATAAAGGAAGTCCAGAGAAATGAGACTCTTTATACTCATTAAAAGTGTCCGAGGATTGTATATTAATGCCCGTATGACACGTGACATATACAAATGTTTCACACCATGCTACACTTTAAAAATATTACATGGATGAGTAAACATTAGTTTTACACTTTAAAATCATCCCGGTACCGACTCGGAATTATTGACTCCAGGAGAGGTATTCCCTTGCTTTTCACTATAAAGCAGGTGATCTAAGGGAACACTCTTCCCCCCCCCCCTTCCCCTTGATCAAATACTCCAGAGCGTAGAGGACAGCAGGACAGAGCCACTGCCGGAACAGAAAGCCTACATAACTATAGTTGCAACTGTTTAGTGGACGACATTCTGAGCAACAGATAATGGACCTAAACAATGCAGATCTCCAGAAATGGACTCAATATTTCTAAGATAAAAATCTGTGAAAATGGAAGGCTGAGACCAATATGCAGCCCTCATTAGATCTGTAATAGCAACACTATTAGCGTAAGCCCAAGATGTAGATAGAACTTCATGAGCTGAAATCTTAAGCACAGACTGCTAAGTTGAAGATAATTTATCATAAGCAGTACGGATAGTTAATTGAATCCATCTAGCAATAGAATGGACCAAAATGTGGAGGAAGGTTCCACGGCATGTCCCACAACAGACACCTGAGTAGATTAATCCACGGTCTTTGTGGAGATAGAGATGCTACCAACAGAATTTTGCAATGAGATTGTTTTAACTTGAGCAATATCTGCTGAATCAACGGCACTGGAGGATACGCACATCCTATCATTCCGTCTCATGAGATCGATAGAGCGTCTACTGCAAATGCTCGAGGATCCGCACATGGTGACACATACGTCTGCAACTGATTGTTGAGATGCATCGCAAATAAGTCCATCATTGCCCGCTCTCATTGGTAGCAAATCTGATTGAATACTCGTTTGCTGAGAGTCCATTCTGACGGCAACAAGCAACCCCTCCGTGAAAGGGAGTCCGCTAATACGTTCAGACGACCCGGAATATGACGGACCGATAGGAGAACTTGATGTTCTAGTACAAACAGAAGGATTCATTCCGTTAACTTGAATAACAGAATGGAATGAGTGCCTCCCTGGTTCCGAATATACGCTATTACCATCGTATTGTCAGACAGAATTTGCACGTGAGCATTCTGAATAACGTTCATCCAATGACGTAGCGCAAGTCAAATTGACATCATTTCTTGATGTTTATGTTCTTGATTAGGAACTGCGGATCCCAAAGACCCTGGCACTTCAAATCCGTTGGGCTCAATGTTGCACCCCGACCTGTTTGACTGACATCCATCATAATTGTAAAACTCGGATCCGGCAATTGCAGTGGAACTCCCTGAGTTAACCACTGAACATCTGCCCAAGTCTGAATCTCTTGTTTCACTTTATTTGACAAGAGAATGTCCATATCGAGCGAATGAATCTTCACCCTCCAATTCTGGGTCAGAAAAAATTTGGAGGGACGAGTGCGTAGCCGTCCCATCGGAATAAAAAACGCGGCAGCTCCACACAAACCTATCAGTCTCATGAATTCTCTTGCTGTAACTTTGTCTGAGTGAAGACAATAGCGAGCGTAACAACTGATTAATTTGCTCTGGTTAACGGCAGATGAACCAGATTGTTGTGCGTCTCGAAGCTCATCCCCAGGTGGGTGAATGACTTGGACGACACCAGATCCGACTTCTCGTTTACTTATGAAACCGAGACGTCGGAGCAATAGAAGCAGATTCTGCACATCGTTCTGAAGCGTTAACTCGTTGCCATACCTCTGAAGAATGTCGTCCAGGTAGGCCGACGTTACCGCAGATGAATGAGCTCGGAAATGAGTCATTACCGAGTTCATTATTCGAGTGAAAGCCCAGGGCACTAGATTCTGATACACGACTCCTATGACGGCGAAGCAGATACTTTCTGTACGCCGGATGTACCATGACGTGAAAGTACGCTTCCTCGAGATCTATGCATGTAGCATAGTCGTTCACCCGAATACTCACTCTGACCGATCGGATGGTCTCCATATAGAATTTTGGAGCCCCGATCAGCTTGTTTATCCAGCTCAGATTTATGAGTGGACGGAAACGAGCTGTCTGGTTTCGGAACCAGAAAAAGATGGTTGTAGAAACCTGGAGATTCCAGGTTTTCTACGATCTCTATCGCGATCTTCTCCAGAAGAGACTGAACTTCTGATAGAAGTGAACCTCTTTTCTGCGGATTTGACGGAAGCTGAGTCCATCTTGGACTTCGAGTTTAACGGCGGTTTTCCTTTGAAGGACAGTTTTAGTCCTTCCGAAATCACCCGACTAACAAGCGAACATACAACAACATCGCAGCGCAGATGTTGATGTAAGAGAGAGGGGGCCTCTCTTGCTCGCTGTCCGGATGGACCTGGATGAGCTAGGAACTGGACTAACAGGCTTCCTCCGTACCATCCTCTGATCCATCGTCACTGGGTGTGCACGTTGTATTTTTATAGTGCTCGCATCACCCAAATCTCCTTCCTGGACCGCAACGGACGAAACCGGCTGCCGAGCCATTCGTTGAATGGTCGCTACACTGGGCGAGCTAGCGGACGCCAAAGGCCGTCGGTCCTACTTGGGACCTCTTAGGCAATTGACATATCTGCATGAGCACTTTGCCGCTAACTCTTCATTTGATTGTGATGACGAAAGCACACTTTTAGAAGACATCAGGGAAACATCACCCTGTTCTTGTTCCTCTGAAAAAGAGATTGAAAAACTAGAGTGGCCCTGCGGAGAGAGGACCGGCATGGACCTCTCCCCGCTAACAACATACCGTGACACACTCTCCAACGTTTGTCATCCCAATTGACACACACAGAGCAAGGGTTAGTGCGAGTACACTGACTACAATTAATACACTGATCATGAGAATCAGAGGAAGATTTCCTCGCATTACAATTTGAACAATAATCTTTCATTGTGAAAAATTACAAACAGTCACAGTACTCGCACCAAACCCTGAAAACAAAGATACATAATAAAATAATCCATTATAACATTTCGAAAAAATAATTCAAAAAGAAAAAAATTTTGGGAAAAAGTTTTTCAGAAGAGCCCAAGTTCCCAATGGGAACGATGAGCCCAAATGGATCTCAAAAAAGCCTAAGTGTGGACAAAATTTTTTAAAACATTTCAAAAAATTAATGTAACACTTACGGACAATATTAATGCATCTTGCTATGAACTGAACTAAGCAGAAGACAAGTAATCACTATCAGAAGTAACCGTTGTCAACATAAACAACTAGAGTGATGTCACGCATGCAGCCCGACTGTCCCAGGAATGGCAATGCTTAGATGCAAAATAGTCGGAGCCATTTTTTGTTAACAGTTTACCTAACGAATCTGCCATATCTGCACTTGTGATATACAAAATTTGCTATTCAAATTTTATTTTTTCATTTCTCTACTTCAAAACATACCTCATGACCTTAATTAATATTAATGGAACAAACTTGATGAGGTTGTTCCAATAAGGAGTAATAAGCCATGGTGAGAAGTAAATAAAAAAATCTGATGTTTCAGAGAAATAATTTGTACTGTTGGCTTCAACTTGTGTTAGGTAAAGGATTAAAGATGCAGTACATAAAGCAATGTTGGGCTATATGAGTCAATTTTCTTGTGTGTGTGTGTGTGTGTGTGTGTGTGTGTGTGTGTGTGTGTGTGTGTGTGTGTGTGTGTGTGTGTGTGTGTGTGTGTGTGTGTGTGTGTGTGTGTGTGTGTGTGTGGTGTGTGCATGCGTGCGTGTGTGCGTGCGTGCGTGTGTGCGCGCGTGCGCGTTCGTGCATGTGTGTGTGTGTGGGTTTGTCTTACCAACTTGACGAGGTAACTAGACAAAAGAGTTTGCGTGTTTCGCCTTACCGAGGTACAAAAGACAAAAGAAACCCTTTACCTCGGTTGTTTTCCCAGAACTGTACCGGCAAAACGAGGTAGAAACCGTTAGTCCACACAAAGGACAAACAATGGGGTACCTCGGTATGTAGGGTAGACAAGACTCTGTGTGTGTGTGGGGGGAGGAGGGGGGGGGGGGGGGAGTTGTGGAACCTATATTGAAACCTGGCCTGTATTACTAGCTGCAAAATACACATATCAACTTTGGTTGAAAACAAATAAAATAATCCAAACTGGAGTTATCAGTTGGAAACCAATTGTTTGCAGACAGATGGACGGACGAAAGTCATGACTATAGCCCTGACTATTGTCAAGCTAAAATGCATTTTGTACCAAAGAAAAAATATTGCATGAATGGCCCTGGGTGAGGAAGAGGTGGTGTGGGGGGTGAGGGGTGGGGGAGAGTGGGGGTGTGTTAGGGGGAGTTAATTTTTTTTTCACATGTGGTCAGTCTAAATCCTTCAGAATGCATTTTGAGCAGAGAAAAAAAAAATACCTAACTGGCACCATGGGGGTGGGGGTGGGGGGGTGGTGATTGTCTGGGTTTTTAACCACAAACTTTAACCAAAACTGTAAAACTGCATTTTTGACGAAAGAAACAAAAAGTGCCTAATTGGTCCCCCGGTGGGTGGGGTGGGGAGGGGGGGGGATTGGTGTTACGTGAGTTTAAAAAAAGGTTCCGCATGTAGTGACTGTAAATAGTTCAAAATGCATATGCGGTGGTGCTTGGCTGGGTTTTTAACCAAAACTGTAAACAAGCATTTTTGACGAAAGGAAAAAAAAAAGTGCTTAATTGGCCCCCGGCAGGGAGGGGGGTATGTAAGTTTAAAAAAAGGTTCCGCATGTAGTGACTGTAAATAGTTCAAAATGCATATTGGAGAAAAGAAGAAAAAAAAAGCCTAATTGGGGGTGGGGGGGGGGGGGGGGGGTAGGGGGTGGTGGTGTTTGTTTGGCTTTTTAACCACAAACTTGGAGTCACCCTACCAAGCTACAATGAAATCTCTCCATAAATATGAACTGTAGACTGTGCTAAAGGTATTCGGGCTTCGGACCCCCTTTGCCGTCACAGTTGCCCAAAAGGGGAAGTTCCCATGTAGACATTATATGAAGTCAACCTATCAAGTTATAATGAAATCCCTCCATAAATATGACGTGTAGACTGTGCCAAAGGTTTTCGGGCTTCGGGCTCAGGCAGCCATCATGGTTGAATGATCGCAACCAAAAGGGGACATTCTCATCTGGTCATCATGTGGATTGATCCTACGAAGTTACAATGAAATCCCTTCATAAATATGACTGTAGACTGTGCTGAAGGTTTTCGGATTTCGGGCACCTGTAGCCATCAAAGTTGGCCAATCACGTCCAAAAGGAGACTTTCTCATGTTGACATTATATGAAGTCAACCTATCAAGTTACAATGAAATCCCTCCATAAATATGACCTGTAGACTGTGCTAAAGGTTTTCAGGTTTTGGGCTCGGGCAGTTGTGACGGTTGATAGATCACGCCCAAATGGGGAAATTCTCATGTAGACATCATACGGAGTCATCGTATCAAGTTACAACGAAATGCATCCATATTAAACATGACCTGCAGACTGTGCTAAAAGTTTTTGGGTTTCGGGCTTGGGCAGCCATCACGGTTGACAGATCATGCCCAAACAGGGATGTTCTCATCTAGGCATTATACAGAGGCATTCTATGAAGTTGCAATGAAATCCCTTCATAAATACAACCTGCAGACTGTGCTAATGGTTTTCGGGTTTTGGGCTCGGGCAGCCATACTGGTTGACCGATCACGACCAAAAAGGGACGTTCTCATGAAGACATGACCTAAAACCTGCATATGAAATTTCGTGATGATCAGACAAGAACTACCGGGTATAGCCTGCACTTGAAGGTTGAATAAAAAACTTTAACCACAAACTTTAATCAAAACTCCAAATGTCAACTAAACAGGAAAAGAGAGAAAAAAAAAAATTTGAACCTTCAGTAAAAAACTTTAACCATAAACTTTAACCAAAAACTCTAAATGTTAACAGACAGACAGATGGACGGATGGACGGACGGACAAAAGTCATTACTATACCCCTTACTGTAAACCGTCGGGCTAAAAAGTGTACAAAAAACGGAAACATGACTCCAGGCACTGGTAAACATGGCCCAAAATCAGTTACCAATTTAAACACTATCTGATGCAAAACAGAGACTTCCAGAGAAGAAACTGCAGAACATCAGATGGTAGATGCAGACCAAAACGCCTAAACACCCAAGGGTGAGGACGTAAACATGGGGAAAAACAGAAAATTAATTCTGTTACCAAGCCAAAACTCCCAAGAAATTTTAGTAATCAACATTACAAAAAATATGCCAAAAGCATGGGAGAATAGCTAGGGGGGAATAAATGAAAGGGAGAGAGGAAACACTGATCAACAATGGAACATTCATAGCAAGAATGACAACATCAGGGCCATGCCTCGAAAATAGGCAACATGAAATAATTTCATAAAAAAATTATAAGTTACAGCCCTGAACATTTCCTGCCACTGTTTCTTCCTCTCGTCCTTCTATTTCCTCCTTAGATCCACCATTTCTCTCATAATTATGTGTCTGGCATCATTTAAACTGAGATTTACAAGCACAAATATCAGTGAGATGTAACTAAATTGAGGGCCAAACAAAGAATGATAATTGCGCCAATTTCGAGACCTCCATGACACTGCACATGCGCAGTGGAATAAAAGTATGGAGGACCATATAGGACATGTAATTTTTGGTTTTTGATGCGGATTGGGGGAAAAATTTGTGTTTGGCCCTAAATATTTAAGAGTTAGCACCAGCTAAGTCTGGGACATTGGTACAGTATAAAAATATTAGTTATTCAAGAATTTTTTTGGCAAGTGTTGTCTGCTTTTCGTGTTAGGTAAAGGGTTAAAAATATTCAGTCAACAGCCAAGTTCCATTATCAAAAATTTACTTTGCTTGTTTTTTGTCTCCATTCACAGTTTTAAACACGCTTTCAACAGGCAAGGTTACTTTGTGCAGAACTGTTTTATGGGTGGAGAAAACTGAAGTGCCAACAGAAAACAAGAATGTGATAAATTTAATCCTTTAGCTAACAAATCAGGAGTTACATGGTATGGTTTCGTTGTATTTATTTATTTATTGATGTTTAAGGTCACATATTTTTGCACTATGGCTAATCATGACCACAACATGAGTATCAACTCCAGACCAAGGGTGAGCATTAATAAGCCAAGTTGCCCATGTTAGAGAGGGTTTGTACCTCCCAAGCATTGGTGACTGGGTCCTATTTTACCAGTAAAACAGAGCCTGTTTAGCGCAGTGAAAAGGCACAGCTTCACTTCCCAGGGTTCCCGCAGGGACATGGTTTCGTTGAAATTACTGGCAAAATTTTAACAAAAATGTTTAAAAAAAATTTTGATATGGTGTCATTGGGTTTTATCTCGTTTGCCATTTAGTTTGTACTTTGATCCTTGCGGTAAAATGATAACACATATCAACTGAACTGTGACTGAACAAAAACTCAAACATAATGTTATTTATTTGTTTATTAATTTATTGATGTTTAACGTCACACATTTCTGCATAAGGGCTAAGCATGATTACAACATGGATATGGAGTCAAGTCCAACCTATCGTTTATATCAGCCAATTATTTAGAGGACTTCAACCCCCAAGCACTGGACTATTTCACCAGTAAACATGCACTGATTCATTTCCTGGGGGTCACATGGGATTGAAACGTAAAGTTACTAATAACAGGAACAGTGGAGAGTTGAGAGAGCCATAGTAGTAACCCTGCAGCCCGGGGATTTGCAGGGGAAGAGGAAGGGGCATGGGGGGGGGGGGGGGGAATTAGTTATTGCCTTTGTTTGACATGGCTTATAATATTACAGACACCACACTCTGTCAACATTTCCAACTGTACTGTGAGATGATTATGTTACATTACCCACAATTTTTTGTAGAGGTGTGTGTATCTATTCATGTCCATCACATACATATTTGACATAACTGTTCTCATCCAAAATTTCTCCATTCTCACCATTATTGTGTAAGTCACATCAAAGGTAATTTCAGTCTGATAGTCAAAACATATTAACTTTCATTATTATTTGCTCAGCAGTAAATTAACAAGAAGAAAGGTTAAAAGCTGTAAAACTCACAATCTCTCAAAATGGGAATTCAAAGAATTGTTTCGCAGTAGGCGAGATACTTAAGGAACAACTTCCATGTCAGGGTTATTCAGATTATCACCGATAATAATTCAGTAAAACTGTTGAATTACAATCAAAAGTGTTACCCTTAGGCAATTCCCTTCTTATTAATCCTCTGCACACTGATGTCGAAAATAACAAAATTTCATCCTCGAAATTTTTCCCATAATGCGTCTAGGAATTTAATCAATTCAATCTTGTTTCACAGAGCTTGTCAAGCTTTGTTAAACAAGAATTTATAAAATTTCTTGTTGCATTATGGGAAAAGATTGCTGCTTGGAATTTCAGTATATTGACATCAGTGGGCAGAGGGATAAAGCGTAATTTAAAACAATTTCAACACAACAGTGAACATTTTGTGTAGGAAAATTCAAATATTTTTAAGTGGGATAATCCATCATTATCTGCTATGATTTCAAATAAAAAGATATAAAACTCACTGTAAGACATCCAGTCTGTTTCCGGCTTGAAGAGCTGCTTTCCGACTTTGACTCTTGAGGCTTTTCAGCTGTTTGCTGTTTTTCATCCACAGCAGCTTTGTCTTCTGCCACTGAAAACAGTGTGATAAATTCAGTGATTCAAAAATGTAGTTTACTACATATTTAACCCTTTACCCAATGTAATGGCAAAACCGGCCAATGTGATTCACAAAAATCACCATTCAATTTTCAAAATTTTATTTGTCCCAAAAGCATAGCTTATGACCCCTCAGTGGAATGAGCTCATTGAGCACATTCCCATATGGGTAATAACCTATGTTATTGACATTAAAATGAAACTAGAGTTCACAACTGCTATGGCAACCCCCACCACAGCGGCAAGCAGAAAACTGGTGCATTTTTTGTTATAACATAACAGAGAATAAAACATGCTCCAGCAAAGTGCAGGGACATAGGAGGTTTGTTACAAATCAATATAATGAATATATTATTTGTACATGTAAATATTCTGTGTCTGTAAGACACATATGATGCCCCTGTGTGCTCTACCATATACATTCTGCTTGAAAACTGTAAGAAAAGTTAGCCAGACAAACCACGTTCCATACAGGTGAAATTCCACAAAAAATTTACTCAAGTTCCACAATCTGTAATTTTGTGAAATATTGAAGCAAATCAAAATTCTGACAATATGCACACCTCTGGTATATGTACAAACATCCTGAGAAATAAAAAGGTTGTAGCTTCAAAACTGTGAGAGAAGTTAGCCGGACAAAGCACTACCATACAGGTGAAATTCCATAAAAAAAATTGACTAAGTTCAATAACCTGTAATTTTGTGAAATATTGAAGTAAATCAAAATCCTGACCATATGCACACCTCTGGTATGTGTACAAACATCCTGTGAAATGAAAAGGATCTAGATTGAAAAGTGTGAGATGAGTTATCAGGACAAATCACGTACCATACAGGTGAATTTCTACAAAAAGTTGACAAAGTTCAACAAACTGTAATTTTGTGAAATATTGAAGCAAATCAAAATCCTGACAGTATGTACACCTCTGGTATATAAACAAGCATCCTATAAAATAACTAGAGCAAACTGTCACAGTGCCGAAGCTGTGATGATTCGTGCAACGCCAATGATGTTTTAAAACTCGTTGGTGACAAAAAAACTTGTTGGTGAAAAGTCCATAAATGTGACAGAAATTATCCGAATGACATGCACTATTGAGAGGGTGTAGACATGAAGATACACTTGCATACCAAGTATGGTGTCATTCCATCAAGTATTTTAGGAGTTATGGTGTTTTTTAAACTCATTGGTGACAGACCGACTGACCGACAGACAGACCGATATAGCCACATACAGAGCTGCTCGTCGCAGCTAAAAAAGTCCTAGCTTAGAAAGTGTTAGAGGAGTTAGCCGGACAAACAATGAACCCTAGATGCAGACAGATGGACAGCAGATGGATGGATGGATGGATGGATGGATGGATGGATGGATGGATGGATGGATGGATGGATGGATGGATGGATGGATGTGGGTGGGTGGATGGATAAATGGATGGATGGATGGATGGATGTACAAGGGTAAAAAATATGCCACCTGACTATTCATTACAGGGGGAAAAAAAGTGAGTTATTTAACTTAGTTTGCATGTGTCATCTTTTTTTCGTGTTAGTTGAAGCGCTAACAACAAGATCTACCAATAATGAGATATACTGAATATTTACACAAGTAGGTCAGAATCACTATAAAAGTAATAAAGTGGAACAATGTTAACTGAATTACCAATTTATCAGAGAAAATTATTTAATTAACAGAAGTTTTCAATTAACAAGGATTTGGGCACTTTCTTGAATTCTAGGAATAAACTGAACATATATACTATTATGGAGCTCTAGCAAACAATATATAATAGATTAAATGCCTATATTGGATGTTGTGAGGTCAAATGGGTCTATAAACAAGGGAGTTGGGTGACTGTCTGAGTAAGTTCCCAGACATATTACAAGATTTTATATTCAATTGACAGAAGTTTACACTATAACCTAAATGCAATTAACAGGTAGTTTATACTAAAGGAATGGTAAATGGTTTTGTAAATAGAGAAGTAATATGCAATCAACAGGGTTATTCAGTTAAGTGAAATCCAGTTGAGAGGGCGTTATGGAAAAAAAATTGTGTTCATCAATGTGCCTTTATGAACATTCAAAAACAGTGAACAGAACAGGGTGAGTGATTAGCACTAAAGCATAATGGGTGGATTTTCCAGTCAACGTATATTTACAACCAGTTGAAATATCCATGGCTGCATGCAATGTAGGAGTTGAGTAATAACGACTTGTTTGTATAGAGCCCAACCTAAAATGAAAGTGTCAATGACACTGTAGCTCAGCTTGACAAACTTCAACTTGGTAAGTTATAAGTGAAATGGCCAAATTTAAGATCATTGGTTCCAATGTTATTTGGTGAAACTTCAACATAACAGAATTGTGTGAACACAATGTCACAGCAATCCATGCATTTTTAAATGTAAACTGTAGGGCTGGCTGAAGGAAGAATGTTGATATACAAATGCAGTAAGTTTAAAGGTCATTGTAAATGGCAACTTATTTCACAGAAATGAATGCTTATCGAAAGCTTTTATCTAGAGGTCTTGCCTTATGAGCACACCTGGTTCTAAACAATCCTATGATAAATGTGTCCTGCAGGCTATGTCAAAGAAGAATGTTGAAGGACAAATGCACTAAATTCAAAGATCATTTCTAACAGCAACAGTTTTTGACGGAAATGAAAAGAAAATGATAAATTTAAAGAAATTTGTATATTTTTATACTTACCAACAGCCCAGACTAGCTGGTGCAAACTCAATAGAATTCAGGGCCAAACACAAATTTTGAACCCCCAATCCCCAACTTTTGCATACAAAACTGAAAAATTCAAGTCCTATCTGGTCCTCCATACTTTTGTTAACTGCTCATGTGCAGTAACCAGAAAGGTACCAAAATTGGCGCCAACCATCATTCTTTCTTTTGTGCCTGCTAAATGTTACAACCAATGGCCCAGAGCTCAATCATAAATCTCTCAATTACTTTGATAAAGAATAGCTCCTACAGGAGAATAGGAGAAGACAGGAATTACATATGTCCTTCTCTTATAAGAAAAGAGAATGACATAACACCAACAATGTAATTGAGAATTACATAATTTCTTCATTTAATGCCAGCATAACCCATTATGCTAATGCGGTGAAGGAAACCCATTATAAAGCTAGTCCAGAGTATGAGATGCTTTATACTCATTTAAAAGTATCCGAGGATTGTATAGAGATACTCATTTGACACGTAATATATACAAATGATTCACAGTGAGCTACACTTTAAAAACAGTACATAAATGAGACATAGTTATTACTTCACACCCAGCTACACATTAAAACCACCCAACACCGACGCTGGACTACTGTCTTTGGAGGAGGCATTCCCTTGCTTTTCACTATAAAGTCAGATAACATAAGGGAAAAACCTTCCACCTCCCCCCCCCCACCCCTTACCCTTGTTCTGAAGGAAAATTCCTCAGAACGAAGAGGGCGGTGGAAGGGATTCAGTGCTCGAGCAGACTGCCTAAACATCTTCTAGATGGACAACATTCTGAGCAACAGAAAAAGGACCCAAAGATCTAAGGTCACAGGAGATGGACTGTAAATTTGGTAAATGTAGAGGGCAGTGTCCAGTATGCAACCTTCATAAGATCAGTAATGGCTATACTGTCAGAATAAGCCCAAGAAGTGGACAGTGCTCTAACCTCATGCACTGAAATCTTGTTGACAGAACATTGATCCGAAGATAGACTTTCATAGGCAATATGTATTGCCAACTGAATCCATCTAGCGATAGAATGAACAGATATATCTTTTCTGTTAGGAATCAATGAAAGAAAGAATCCTTTTTTTCCCTTTATAATATAACCCAATCAGCGTTTTTAAATGCGCATTGCTCTAACTGGACACAGCAAAGGTCTACAGTTGTCCAAGGACGGTAAACCCTTAATGATAATAGGCTCTGGCCGCTTATCCGGAATCTGATTTTTAGCCAAAAATTCCATTTCCGTAGTAAGGGTAACAGTATTACCCACACTACAGTAATGGGAATCATCGACAGATAATGCATGAAGTTCACTAACTCTTCTGGCAGATGCAAAGGCTAAGA
The DNA here is from genome assembly GCA_031216915.1 of Pictodentalium vernedei. NCBI lineage: Eukaryota > Metazoa > Mollusca > Scaphopoda > Dentaliida > Dentaliidae > Pictodentalium > Pictodentalium vernedei. The sequence continues at coordinate 182,824,197 of CM062291.1, forward strand.
GAAAGGCCATTTTATAAGTCAAGAATCTGAACTCTACATTGTCTAATGGCTCAAAAGGAGCTTCTTGAAGCTTCAACAGAGCCCAAGCCAAATTCCATTTAGGAATTAATCTGAGGGTTCTAGGTCTATTAACAGAGAAATTTCTAACTAGCATGGATAAAGAAGAATCGGATCCAATAGCCAAGTTATCATGATGAGCAAGAGCAACTGATAACATAGACCTATAGACCTTAATAGTGACAGGCTGCAAGTTTAATATGTCAAACAAGTAGACCAGGAAATAGGTAATCTGTAGAATGGATGGATCATAGATGTCTTCAGACTGGTCCGTACACCAACGGAAGAAAACCCTCCACTTAGCTGCATAGTTCAACGAAGAGGAGGCCCTCCTACAGTTAGAAATTGCGTCCACTGCTCGTCCTGTAAAATGTTTTTCGTGCAGGAAGTACAGCACAACAGAAATACATGAAGTGGACGGACTTCCCCTGATATAGAAGGTCCTTTTGAGGAGGAAGCTTCCGGGGAATGTCCCATAACAGACACCTGAGAAGAATGATCCAGGATTTCTGTGACAACAGGGGTGCTATTAGCAGGATTTTGCAGTGAGACTGATTTAACAGAATCTGCTGAATCAACGGAGCAGGAGGTTATGCATATCCTATCATTCCGTCCCATGAGATCGATAGAGCGTCTACAGAGTACGCTCAATGATCTGGCCATTGCGACACAAAGGTTAGTAATTGATTGTTCAGGTGTGCCGAAAAAAGATCTATCATGGGACGATCCCACTGGTAGCAGATCTGCCTGAATACTTGCTTGTTGAGAGCCCAATCCAATGGTAACAGGCGACCTTTTCGTGAGAGCGAATCTGTTAGTTCGTTCAGACGACCCGGTATATGACAGACTGAGAGAGCCCCATCAGTCGCATAAACTCCCTTGCAATCACTGTGGGAGAGTTTAGACAAAAGTGAGCATAACAACTGACTAATTTCGCTCTGGGTAACGGCAGACGAACCAGATTGTTGTGAGTCTCAAAGCTCATTCCCAAGTGAATGAAGGACTTGGATGGAGCTAGGTCCGACTTTTTCTTGTTTACTATGAAACTGAGACGTCAGAACAACTGAAGCAGACTCTGAACATCGTTCTGAAGAATTATTCTGTCGCCGTATCTCTGAAGAATGTCGTCCAAGTAAGCTGACGTCACCACAGCCGAATGAGCTCGGAAGTATGACATTACCGAGTTCATTATTCAAGTGAAAGCCCAAGGAGCTAGGTTCAGACCGAAGAACATTGTTCTGAACTGAAAAACCTCTCCTTGCATGGCAAAACGCAGGTACTTTCTGAATGCCGGATATACCAGGACATGAAAGTAGGCGTCCTTCAGATCTATGCTTGCTCCAGTCGAATGCTCGCTCTTACCGACCGAATGGTTTCCATATAGAACTTTCGAACTATGATCAACTTGTTTATCCAGCTCAAGTCTATTACCGGTTGGAACGAGCCGTCTGGCTTCGGTAGGAGGAACAGGTGACTGTAAAAACTTGGCGAATTTTGATTCTCGCCAACCTCTGTTGCTTTCTTTGATAAGAGAGCCTGTACCTCCGCAAGGAGAGACTCTCTTCTGGAAGGATTCGCCTTAAGATTTGTCCAACGAGGACATCTTGTAAGTGGGGGCTTTGCTCGGAATGATAGCCGCAGGCCTGCCGAGACTACATTTCTCACCCACTGATCTTCCATGACTTCCATTCAGTTTTTCGCAAAGTGTGATAACCTTCCGTCAACTGGAAAGCAACAGAGGTCTAGGCCATCGCCTGTATGACTTACAAGGCTTGCGGGAGGAGAATCTACGTCCTCCCTGCGAAGAACCTCGTCCCGTCAGCCTAGGGGCATCGGACTTATAGTCTCAATCAGATCTACGCCACTTTCCCGAGTCACTATATTGAAGACCTCCGGAGTAACCGTAAGAGGGTTTTCTGTACCCTCGCAGGGAGTTCCCTTTTGATGATTGTGAAGTGTTGCCTACTCCGGTCTGCTGAAGCGTGTTGTTGAGACGCAGATTTCAATAGCAGTACACTGGAAGCTTTTTTGGTAGTAGCCTGTTCATAAACTAATGAAAGCTTGTCACCAAATAGTGTGTGTCTGGAGACCGGAGCTTTTCACCCTGTCATCGATATTTGATGATGACGCAAGGGCTGCATCATGTCTGACCAACTTCAAATTTGCAACTGTCTGGGCGGAGTTTTACATGACATACATGACTGCCCTGGAAAAAACTCTTCGCGAGGAACAAACACCCTCAAATTACTTCCCATTTAGATGTTGCGCCACAGCCATGGTGATATGGTCTGCGTAGGACATAGCATCCAGAATCGTTCTATTAGATGAAATAGAAGATTCTATCACATCCGAGAGTAAATTGAATGATGCAGGTAAAGACATATCTAAATCCCCAGCCTCCTAATCCAAATGCAGAGGAGCTCTCTGGGCATCTTCTCCAACTGTTTTAAAATAATGTGGCCCAAGAAACGGTATATTGATTGAAGATGCAGATAAGAAACCGCCTTTCTTCTTGGCACATGCTATGTTGAATATGATGTTGTTAACATGGCCGAAGGCCTCCGACACCTGCCAAGATTGTTTCGGGAAGGAAAGAACATCATCTTTCCTTTGCACGAAATCTCTGTCCAGAGACGACAGAGGTTTCTGCCTAGCAGTCGCAGCTTGCTGATCAGGTGGAACAAGGTCAGGATAGTATTGATGAATGAAATTCATCGCTACCATATGCTTTTCCAAAAGGGAAGGGTAATCCTCTTCCTGTCCCTTTCTCCATCCGACTGATTCAGCTGAGAATTTCGGTCAACCGCATCTGTATGTACAGATGACCAGACCCACCCAGCACTGTCGAACAGAGCACCACCGGAGTATGCGGAACACTGCTCTTGCACTTGCTGGGAGACTGTGATGAGCTGCACAATCTGCGACAGCAAGTCTGTTACAGAGTCTTGAGGAGCAGCGGTCTTCTGTTTTTTCGCCGCTTGCTGTTCCTGGGACGGAGATACTGACATAGACCTCTTCTCCGCATGTCCCAATGATTGAAGCCTTGGATTGCTAACTACCGGAGGGCCCGGCTTCATGGTCGAAGACTGGATGCTTCTTCACACAGCTCCCTGGATATCAGAAGTCGGGTAGCTAGCATGCGGTCGTGTGTGCCTTTCTGAAGTTGAGGAAGAAGCCGTGACTGTAGCCGACCCCGGATGCAGTCTAGACGGAGTGTCCTGAGCGGCGGTTGAGGACGTTAGCTCCGGCTCAGGCAAGTTTCTCAAAACAACATTTGGCCCCAAATGTTGCTGGATTGGAGAAGGCTCTCCCGCTCGCGGTCTATCAGACCTCGCCGAGCTTCCTAAAGAGAAACTTGCAGGCTTCCTCCTTTTTGCCATCATCGCTGGGTGAGCTTTAGTTCTTGAGGTGCTTGCTCTACCCAATTCTACACTTCCTTCGGCCACAACAGAATTACCCAGTTTTACGGCTCCCACTATCGAGTTGGGCGCTTCACAGGTCGAACTGGCTGCTGGAATAAAAGGTCTTATTCCCTGTTCAATGTTAAGGAGCACCTTAGCAGCCAGTTCTGTTTACTCCTCAGCGCACTTTGGATGGGTGTCACAATACCATCACCATGTTCTTGTTCCTCTGATCAAGAAACTGACAAACTCAAATTATCCTGTGGTGACAGCTCCAGCATGGGAATCTCACAGCCAACACGTGTCTCCATCGTCTGTCATCCCAATGTACACAAGTAAGACAAGAATCCATAGGAGTGCATCGACTACAGGCAAGGCAACAAGCATGTAAATCTGAGGAAGACTTCCTCGCCTTGCATTGAGAGCTTTCTTAATTACAATCAAAAGACAGAGTCGATAGCACTCCTACAAATTCCACAACAAATATACATGATAAGGATACATGAATAACAGCAATCAAATTAATTTTGAAACAATTATAAAAAAAACTTCTTTTTTTTAAAATGCCCAAGTGCCCAAAGGGAACATCATTAGCCCAAGGGCATCCCAATAGATCCTAAGTGTGGACAAAATCCAAATTTTTTGAGCTACACTACCGGAATCATAATCAATGTACTCTACAGTAATTCTAAAGTATTATGATACTAAATACTACATGTTAAGGGCATTGCCAAATGTAAACAACGTCATAGAAAAAAACGGAAACAAGACAACAGGCACACAAAAAGGCCCAAAGTTAGTAACCGATTTAAATGCTACCAGATGCAAAGCTAGATCTTCATACGAAGAAAAAACGATACATCGGGTAGAAGATGCAAGAACAAAATGACCCAACACCCCTAGGGTGAGGATGTAACCATGGGGATAAACTGAATAAACATTCTGTAATACACGTTAAACTCCCAAGAAATTTAATAAAAAATTTCAATAAAAAACAGCCAAAAAGCTTAGGAGTTTAACAGGAGGGGTTCATGGAAGGATAGGGAAGGATAGGGAAGGAACACTTAACAGACAGAAGGTTAATCATTAGCAAGAATGATGACGTCAGGCACGTCCCAAAAATGGGTTGGGGGGGGGGGGGGGGGTGAGGGGGGAAATAACACGTAAGAAAATGCATGAAACTGCCATGTCTCCCAAGGAAGTTTTGGAGGGCGACTTGAATTTCGCCCCCAATGTAAGCCAAGGCGACTTGGGGAATGACAAGGCGATTTCTCTGCCCTAGTCATCTACTCGGCTGACCCCTGATGTGCCGTGTGGTGTGCCAAAGGAATATATTGATGCATAACTAAACAAATATTTACAACAGTTTTTACGGAAATGGAAGAAAATCGACAGCTCCCATCTAGAGGGCACCCCAAACAAGCATACCAAATTTCCAAATGATCTGATCATAAATGCAGTCTGGGTGGTGTGCCAAAGGAAAATGTGTATGTACCTACGTACACTGACGGACTAAAAGTGACAGCAATAGCTCAGCTTGACTTTGTCAAGTTGAGCTAAACAAAAGGTGCAAAGCTCTTTAACTGTAACAGGGGTGTCATTCAAATTTAAGGAGGGGGTGGTGTAGGGGCTGAACCTGATTTGACATAACTGGTAATGGTGGAAGGCAGGTATCATGATCATAGAGCATGTCAAATGAATATATTGATGCACAACTAAACAAAGTTCAAAGGTCATTGCCAATGGCAATGCTTTTTTGTGAAAATTGAAGAAAATCGATAGCTCCCATCAAAGCGATCCGATTATAAATGCAGCCTGTGCGATGTGCCAAAGGAAAATGTGTATGTACGTATGTACACTGATAGACTACTAGAAGTGACAGCAATAGCTCAGCTTGACTTTGTCAAGTTGAGCTAAAATAAAAGGTGCAAAGCACCTTAACTGCAACAGGGGTGTCATTCAAATTTAAGGAGGATCTGCTGTAGGGAGTGAACCTGATTTGACATAACTGGTAATGGTGGAAGGCAGGTATCATGGTAGGGAGGAGGTTGGGGTCATGGCGTGATGGGGTACAGGCTCCAGAGGACACTCTTATTCATTTCTTCTTTACACTGGGCAAATTTCATTAATTTCTTGGTCAGTGGATGGAAAAGGCAGAAAAAAGGCCAAATCAAAGGAAAGGAACATTACAAATTCATAATTTGTATATTTTTCATACTTACCAATGGCCTAGACTTAGCTTGTGCTAACTCAAAAATATCTAGGGCCAAACACAAATTTTGCCCCCCCCCCAATCCCCAAAATTTACATCCAAAACCAAAAATTAAAAGTCCTATCTGGCCCTCCATACATTTACTCTCCGTGCATGCGCAGACGTCAGGAAGTGACCGGAATTGGCGCCAACATCACTCTTTGTAAAAGAGAGTATTACATAATAATTCTGCGGGGAGGTATGAGTGCCCACTCATGGGAGGGCCATCTCCATCTGGGCCATTGGTTAGTATAAAAAATATACAAATTATTATGAATTTATAATATTTTTATACTATAACCCAATGGCCCAGACTTAGCTGAAACGTAAAAAGGTGGAGGGGCTAGGAATTCCGAAACAGTAGATCAACATAGCTTCAATCCTGCAATCCAAGATGAAAGGAAATTAGAATAATTAGGAATTACATGTATGTCTCTCTATACAGTAATAGAGGAGACATATCCTATATAAGGAGCCCAATTTAAGTAATTCCTTATTCTAAGCATGAAGACTATGCTAATTAGGATGTAACAAGTTCCGAATTTTTAAGGCTAGTCCGGACTAAGCCCCAAAAATGAGGATGGTGTATCTGAGAATGAGAGAAAATCCCCCACAAACATATGCCATACAATAACACTCCAGCTGTATGCAGGATATAATTACGGACAAAACAGCTTCCTTCACAGTTACATACCTATTAAGCCAGAGAAGAGGTAAAAATCCCCCCCCCCACCTTTCTTTTGAAGGAATCTTCAAAAGAAAGAGGGGAGAGCTCTGGAATCAGTAAGAGCGGTACCAAAAAACAATATAAATACCCGTCAAACAGGCACTCAGGTATTGATCCATGATTAATAAATGGTGCTTAATGCCACTTCAGAAGTTAAGGCTATAGCAACGATCCTGGTGATTAATATTGCCCGCTATATAATCATACACCGCAGATGGCTTACACAGATACGTCTAAAACCGGTGATATAAAATATAACATACACATGTCCAATTGAGCCACACTGAATGATCTCTGGACAGAAAACACACTTCCGAGGTAACCCACAGGCGACCTCATTTAGGTGTACAATAAATTCCCGTAACAACAGTCTCCAACGTGTACTATCCGATATCTATGACCGTAAACACATGTGAATATGCGATTTGAGTACTGACATAATAGAAACCTGGATCAAGAAATGGTAGTAGGTATGATTAACAGGCTCTGACACGGATATCTATGACCGTAAACACATGTGAATATGCGATTTGTGTACTGAAATAATAGAAACCTGGATCTAGAAATGGAAGTAGGTATGATTAACAGGCTCCAACATGGACTGCCCCAAAATAGTTCATAATTTCAAGGTCCATAAAATACAATAAAGCATTAGCCTAATAATTATAATGCGCGAGAGCATTAAAATCCAGCATGCAATCATCTGAATACCAGTTAAATGGTTATGCAGCCTCTGAGGTATCCAAGGAGTAGCAATTTAATTTTGATGAAATAAGTACTCGTATATAACAAATCAACAAATAATCACAGGAAACTAATCCAACTAAAAAGTGGATGTGCCCATGAGGTTGCCATAGAACATGACCCAAATGCATACCATGTATGTATTAAACTAAACGAGGCTTGCGGGAAGAAAACTACGTCTTGCCTGGTAATTGCCTCTAAACACACTGGCAGTGTGTGTGTGGGGAGGGGGGATTCGAAGTCATATCGAAATCTCCTCACCCGTATTACTTAATCGTTCCTGTGTCAGTCATCAAATAATATAGGAACCGCAATGGTTCCCTCACGTTAACCAACTCCATTATGCCACTATGGGCGGAGAAGGACGTGAAGAACAAAAACTTCCCCTGAAAAAGAAGGACCTCTCGTGGAGAAAGTTTCTGGGGAGTGTCCCATAACAGACACTTGAGAAAACTGATCCAAGGTTTCTGTGACGACAGAGGTGCTACTAATAAGATTCACAACCAGACTGGTTGATCTTAAACATAATCTGCTGAATCAAATGAATTGGAGGATACGCTTATCCTATCATCTAACCCCATGAGATCGGCGGAGCATCTACTGCATGCGCTCAATGGTCTGGGCATGGCGACACAAACGATGGTAACTAATTGCTCCGGTGTCGCAAACTGACCTATCATGGGGCGATCCCACTGGTAGCAAAACTGTACAAATACTTGCTTGTTGAGCGTCCAGTCCAATTGAAACAGGCGACCTTTCCGAGGAGCGAGTCTGCTAGTATGTTCAGACAACATGGTATATGACGGACGTTACCGCAGACAAATGAGCTCGGATGTGAGACATTACCAAGTTCATTATTCGAGTGAACGCCCAGGGCACTAGATTCAGACCGAAGCACATCACTCGGAACTGAAATACTATCCCTTGAACGACAAACCGTAGGTACTTTCTGAATGCCGGATATACCAGGACATGAAAGAACGGAACCTTAGATCTATGCTTGTTGCATAGTCAATCACATGAATGCTCGCTTTTATCGACTGAATGATTACCATAAATAAACTTTTAGAGCCATGATCAACTTGTTATCCAGCTCCAATCTATTACTGGTTGGAACGAGCTGGCTGGCTTCAGTACGAGGAACAGGTGACTGTAGAATCCTAGAGAATCTTGGTTCTCGACGACCTCTATTGCTTCCATTGCCAAGAGAGCCTTTACCTCCGATTGGAGAGACACTTATGCATGGATTTGACAGACATCACAGACATCATGTTAGTGGTGGTTTCTCTCGGAAAGATAGCCGTAGGCCATCCGAGACCACACATCTCGCCTACTGGTCTTCCGTAATAATTATCCAGTTTGCTGCGAATCTTGATAACCATCTGCCAACTGCCAAGCAATAGAGGTCCTAACCCTCACCTGTAGTACCTGCGAGGCTTACGGGAGGAGAAACCACATCCCACTCGCGAAGAGCCTCTACCCGCCGGCTTAGGCCCGGTAGTCTCGATCAGGCCTACGCCCCCTTTCCAGGTCACTGTATTGATGATCCCTAGAGTAATTATAGAAGGGTTTCCTATACCCTCGCGAGAAGTACCTTTTAAACGAATTCTATCTAGGACGTCCTCCATTACTCTTTTCTGCTGCTGCGGGTCGATTAGACACCGACTTAAGGAGCAGAGTATTGATGCTTTCTTTGTAGCTTGGTCATAAACCAATGAAAGCTTATCGTCAAAAACTTAAGGTCCGGATACCAGAGTGACCCGTAGAGAGTTTTTCACCTTGCCAGCTATTAACGATGACGACGCAAGGGCTCCGTCATGTCTGATTAACTCCAAATTAGCCACTGTTAAAACAGAGTTATACATGATAAACATAACAGCCCTGGAAAGGACTCTTAAAGAGGTATGAACGTCCTCAATTCCTTTCCGTTGAGACATTGCGCCACAGCTCTTGAAGGTGATCTGTGTAAGACACTGCATCTAAATTCGCTCTGAATGAAGATATTGCATTCTCAAGTGTGTTCGAGCGAATAGTGAATAATGAAGGTAAGGCCATGACTAGGTCCTCAGCCTGCTCATCCAAATGCAGATGAACTCTTCTATACATCTTCCCCGACCATTTTAAATGAACGTAGTCCAACAAACAGTAAAATTACAGAAGATGATGACAAGAAACCGACTTTCTTCTTCCCACTGGAAAGTTGAATATGGCATCATCTAAATGACCAAAGGCCTGCGACACCTGTCTAGACTGAACCGGAAAAGACATGACCTCCTCCTTTGTCCAGATAAAGTCAGCATCCAACGACGCCAACGGTTTCTTCCTAGTAGTCGCAGTCGCTGGAACAAATTCAGGGTAGTGTTGATTGATTAAATCCATCGCAACCATGTGTTGTTCCGAAAGGGAAGGGTAATCCTCCTCATTATCCCTTTCACCATCCATCTGAATCAGTTGAAATTCACGGTCAGCAGCATCTGAACTTGCAGATGACTGGAGCGACCCAGCACCATCTGACAGCTCAGGTTCTGAGACTGCCGTCGGCTGCTTCTGCACTTGCTGGAATGCTGCGATGAGCTGCACAATCTGCAACAGCAAGTCCGTTACGGAGGCCTGAGGAGCAGCGGTCTTCTGTTTCCTGGCCGCCGGCTGCTCCCGGGATGGTGTATCCGAGACGTCTCTTTTCTCCGGACGTCCCGATAAATGAGGCCTCGTCTCCTTAGCTACCGGATGGTCTGACTTCCTGACGATGAGTGGTCCATTGTCGGGGATGTAGGCTGGATATCTGAAGTTGTGTAGCTAAGGTGCAGTTGTATGTGTTTGGAAGATGCCGATGCAGAAGCCAAAACTGTAGACAACACCGGCTGTGAACCGAACGGAGCGTCCCGGATGGGAGGCAAGGACGTATGCTCAGACTGACGCAAGCTCTGATCACCACATCTGGACCCAGATGTTGTTGGGAAAGAGAAGGGGCTCTCTCGCTCATGGTCCTTTCAGACCTCTCCAAGCTTCCCAATGAGCTTGCCGGCTTCTTATTCTGTTCCGTCGTCACTGGGTGAGCTTGTTTATATTATAAGGTGCTCGCTCTACCCAACGCATCTCTTAGACCGCAATGGACACACCCGGTGTCATGGTACCCACGGATGGAGTAATGCTTCACCAGTCGAGCTAGCTGGCGACAGGGAACTGAAACCACTGGTTTGTGGATTATAGCCTTGCCCAATGTTCATGAGCACCTTGCTGCTAGCTCTGTTTGATCATCTGAATGTGACGACCGCAGCACACTCTGTCTAGGCGTCACATAAACATCACCATGTCCTTGTCCCTCTGAAAATAGAAATTAAGAAACGAGAATGACTCTATGGCAAGAGGACTGGCAGTGGCCTCTCGCCACTAACAACGTACCATGACACCCGTCTCCAACGTTTGTCATCTCATCCGACATATGTTGAGCAAGAATTAGTGGGAGGACATCAACTACAAGCAAGGCAACCAACATGTAAATCAGAGGAAAGGTTTCCTAGCCTTGCACTGAGCAATATGCTTTCATAATGAAGCAAAATAAAGTCGATCGTACTCCCACCAACTCCACATTAAATATTAGAAAAAGATACATAACAAATAACATTCAAAATATAAATCGAACAAAAAGAGCCCAAGTCCCCAAAGGAAACGATGAGCCCAAATGTATCCCGATAGAGCCTAAGTGTGAACAAAAATTATTTTATTATCCCAAAAATTAATTGCTACACTACTGGAATATTTAATGTATCTTACAACAGTCCTACCATAATAATAAATAGGAAACTACATATATAAATAGAGCGTTGTCAATGTAAACAACATCAGAATGAAAACCAGAAACAAGACCCAGGCAACACGGCCCAAAGTCAGTAACAGATTTTGAACTATCCGATGTAAAGCAAGATCTTCATCAGAAGATAAAACGATACATCAGATGTATGATGCATGACCAAAATGCCTAAACACCCCTAGGGTGAGGACGTAACCATGGGGATATACAGAATAAACATTCTGTGTAACATGTTACAACTACCAAAAAATTTATAAAAAAAATTTCACTAAAACAAGCCAAAAAGCTTGGAAGTTTAACTGGGGGCTTCAAGGAAGGATAGGGAAGGAACACTTAACAAACAGTGGAAAAATCATTAGCAAGAATGATGACGTCAGGCCCTTGTCCCGAAAATGGGGAACATGAAATAATTTTATAATAATTATAAAGTTACAGCCCTGAACGTTTCAAATGTTTCTTCATTCCTTCATCCAGTTGTGTCCTTGGATCCACCAAATTAACCATTGATTTGTGTCTGGCATCGTTAAAACTGAGATTTAAAAGCACAGATGTCAGTTTGTTGTTCTCTGACTGAGGGCCAAACAAAGAATGATGTTTGCGCCGATTCCAGTCACTTCCGGACGTCTGCGCATGCACAAAGAGTAAATGTATGGAGGGCCAGATAGGACTTTTAATTTTCGGTTCTGCATGCAAATTTTGGGGATTGGGGGGGCAAAATTTGTGTTTGGCCCTACATATTTTTGAGTTAGCACCAGCTAAGTCTGGGTCATTGGGTTATAGTATAAAAATATTCAGGGTTGTGAAAAGCAATCTTGTTTACTCCTCACTGAACCAAGCTCATCAATCTAGTTCCAATGAAGTGCCATAAGCTGAGCTCAATGTATTAGGGGCAAAAAAAAATGTAATTTTTTGTTTATTCAAGAAACCTTTCTGAACATACATACCAGTTTCTGAAGTGTTACTCGTTCTAGGTTTTCTTCGTGGATTGAGCTTGTAGTATGTTTTGAGACCATGAGTGGGGGGGCTTCGGTCCCCACCAGTTCGTTTCATCTGATCACTGACCCTAGCTATTGTGCCTGGACTACGACCGGTTACCATGTTGATGAATTTGTAACAATTTTTTCTGTCTCCACCTGTGAAATGTCAACAAACTACATTAGAACATGACCTAAAATTCACAGATGGCATTTTTATATTCTCTTTCAAATAAAATGTGGCTTTTAGTACTTTGAATTTAGCCTGTCTGATAAATGCTCCTAATTTCCTGTAGAAACGGAGATAACAAAAAAGATTATAACAAATAATATTCTGGCTGTATTGACATTTTTGTCAAAAATGATAAATTTCAAGTAATTTGTATATTTTTTATACTTACCAGTGGCCCAGACTTAGCTGGTGCAAACTTGATATTATCAAGGGTCAAATACAAATTTTGAACCCTCCAATCCCCAAAATTTACATACAATTCCAAAAATTAAAAGTCCTATCTGGCCCTCCATACTTTTACCATCTGCGCATGTGCAGCAGTCTTGAAGAGACCGGATTGGCGCCAATATCATTCTTTGTAGGTGAGCGTACTAAATAATAACTCAGTGGGGAGGTATGAGTGCCCACTCATGGGAGGGCCATCCCCGTCTAGGCCATTGGTAAGTATAAAAAATATACAAATTACTTTAAATTTATCATATTTTTATACTAATAACCAATGGCCCAGACTTAGCTGAATCGTAAAAAGGTGGCGGGCCTAGGACGTAAGAATTAGCAGACCAAATATAGACCCTAGCCTGCATTTCAAGGTGAAAGGAGATTAAATTTAAAAGGAATTACATGTATGTCTCTCTATACAATAATAGAGAATACATATCATAAATAAGAAGCCATATCCAAGTAATTCCGTAATCTTAGCATTAATGATTATGCTAATTGGGTGTAACGAGCCCCCAACTTTAAGGCTAGTCTGGACTAAGCCCATTAAATTAGGATGGCGTATTCGAGAGTGAGAGACTAACCCCCACAAACACACGCCATATATAAATAATAAACAAGCTGTATCTAGGATCAGTAATAACCTACAGACAAAACAGCTTCACTCATAGTTACACACTTATCAAGCTGGAAGAAATGAAGAAATATCATTCCCCCCACCCCCCTTTTTTTTGAAGGAATATTCTTCAAAACAAAGAGGGGAGTGCTCTGGAATCAGTGAAAAGTGGAACCAAATAATCAATATATATTAGCCCAACCGGCAACCAGTTATTAATTATTGGTGCTAACGCCACTTCACAAGCTAAGGTTATTGTGGCGATCCCGGTAATTAACAGAGCACGCTTCTAACATATACCGGAGTCGGAAAACGAAGATAGGTTGAAAGTTGAGAGCTAATTTTTTTGTTTTTTGAAGGTCCACAAAAATTAAGTAAAATGACCAGTGCATTCAAATAAGGAGCCATTTATTTATCATCCTGTGGCAAATATTAAACGTCCAAGACTATGAATAATGCTTGAATAATGAATGAATAATGTGTGAATAATGCATGAATAATGGTTGAATAAGTAAACCTGAGAAGCCTGCATTATTCATGTATTATTCATGCATTATTCATGCTAAGAATTCACACATTTTCATGCATAACAGTTGAAAGCTTGAATTATACATGCATTGTTCAAGCATTATTCACGAAAAAATACATTCCTGCAATATTCAAAGTTTGAACAATGCATGCACAATTCACAGTATTCAATCTATAAGTTACATTGAATTATGCATGCATAATTCAATGTTCATGAGCAGCAAGCTGAATTTGTGTGCTGCATTATTCATGCTTTATTCTGGCATTATTCCCTCTTCAATTATTCATGCTTTATTCTCGAAAATGAGTGGCTCAATACCGGCATGCTTTCTTCACACTATATTCAACCTTCAAAGTTTGTACAATGCATGTATTATGCATGCAAAATTCACATTATTCAACCTATCAAATAGATTGAAATGCGTGCATTGTGCACGCATAATTCAATGTTTAATTCACCAGGGATAACTTGTACAACCATACACTTGTCCAACTGAATCCCAATGGGAAGTATCTGAAGAGCAAACACACTTCTAAGGCAACTAACAGGCGACCCCGTTCAGGTGTACAATTAATTCCAATAATAAAACTCCAACTGAAGCGTCCGAATATACGAGAATGTGTACTGTATCTTGTAGAATCCTGGATATAGAACATGGAACGAGCTATGATTAACAGGCTCGTTATGGACCGTTCCCAAAATAAATCATTGCTTCCTAGATCAGTAGCAACCAATGACTGTTTGGAGAAAGATGAAATCTTGCATGTACTCATCTGATTACAGCCTGTATCCACAGTATGACCGAGTGATACAAGTGTAACCAGGAACTGAAAGGAATCGTATGCTCGTATATGACTTATAAACAAACAACCACAGGAAACAAACCAACTAAATAGTGGATGTGCCCATGAGGTTGCCATTAGAACACGACTCAGCCTCCAATCGAGGAGCCATGAAAGGCATGCATATTCTTGAATGCATGCGAAGCTTACAGGAAGAAAACTCCGTCCTGCCTTGTAATCGCCTCTTAATACATTGGCGAGGGTGGGGGGTGGGGGGTGGGGGGGCAGGGGGTGGGGGGGTTGACGAGTAATTCCTATTGAACTCCCCTCACCCACATACTTGAATCGCTTTTGTGTTAGTTATCAAATAGTATAGGAACTGCAGGGCTCCCTCACATCTGACCCACTCCATAATGCCACTAAGGATGGAGAGGGACGTGATGAACAATAATACACCACACTGATATAATATCCAGTCTCTAAGGTGGAAGTATAATCCACAGTAATAGACTGGATAGAAATGAAAAGGGAGACGAAAACAATGTTCTGACACCCTATCATAAAAATCTAGATGAACTCCTTACATTCAGTCTGATATCCAGAAATATGTTCCCGAGAAGGAGTTAAGTATAGGCATTTGAAGAAATGCTCATTAATCACACTAGGTAAATATGGCGTCTTCAATAGAGCTTATCGCCTCATATAACTAATACCAAACCATACCTGCAGGAAGAGAATAACCTCCTCTAACATACGGCATCATGTCTGAGAGGACAACGAACTCAGCCTAGCTGAAGCAGCTAAAGGTCTTCCTATACGTGAAGACAATAAAAAGGCTGATAACTGAGGCCTTAAAAGCTCACTAAGGAGACTTACAACGCTAGCTGTAGCTTATAAGTCTTCATCTCCGTGAAGACAGATATATAGGTGTAAGTTGCGACATTGAATGCTCACTGAACAGAGACTTACAACTATTGTCGAGCAAGGTAGAGAATGAAGAGCCGCTATTTTAACAGCCCTAAATTCCCAAAGAGACAGTAGTCCCAAGAGATAATAAATTCAGTTATGTCACTGCATAATTACTGAAAAAACATCGCTCATGATTCTAGCTAGGCTACTATGGTGTAAACAATAAGACTCAAGTCTATGACACCTAGGAAAAGAAACCGAAAGGCACTCTACCTTTATCGGTGTTATTCCTAAAAGACAGCGGTCAGATCCTAGCCAACGTAGCTTAGAAGTCATCCTCTCCGTGAAGACAGATATCTCGGTGTAACTAGCGACCTTGAAAGCTCACTTAAATGGAGACTTACAACCATCGTCGTGCAAGAGAATGACGAGCTGCTATTCTAACAGCCGTAATTCCCAAAGAGACAGTAATCTCAAGGTAGCTATGCAGTTATGAGTTTTCATCTACGTGAAGACATATCTGTGTCACATGCAGCCTTTAAAAACTCACTAATGGAGACTTACAACACTAGCCGCTAATTATAAGAAAAGACCGCTGTATAACAGTACATAAGGCTACAATGCCATCCACAATGGCATTAAATGTCTTGACGCCAAGGAATACAACACCAAAAGGGAAAAGATGTACTTATTCCCTCTAACGGCTCTATTCCAAACAAGACAGCTGTCTCAGCATATCTATGCACTATCCTTCTGGCTTCAGGACGAGAAACAGGTGACTTGAAAAAACCAGGAGAATATTTTGACGACCTCTGTTGCTTTTCTTCAAAAGGGGAGCCTGTACCTCTGCAAGGAGAGACTCTCTAGAAAGAATTCGCTGGAACATTTGTCCAACACATACTTCTTGTAAGTGGAGCTTTGCTCGGATTGATAGCCACAGGTCTCCCAAAACTACATTCTCACCCAATGATCTTCCGTAATTTTCATCCACCTTTTGCGAGGTTGATAACCTTCAGATAAATGGAAAGCAACAGAAGTCTTTTTCTCAACGACCTCTATTGCTTCCTTTAACAAGAGCACCGCCTAGCGGGGCAACATACGCCCGTCAAAATTGGAACATGTACAAGTTTCTCTGGGGTAAGATTTGAAATTTTTGTTGATTCAACTATGTCTGTCCCCCCACCCCCCCTCCAATAATTGCCCATTCCCCTGCCGTGTGTGGGGTATGGGGCAATTCACCTGTTTTCACATTTTCATATTAATCGATCTGAGGTCTTCACAAAATAAAAACAAGGCTGCTGTAGAAGATTCTCCTCACCGTTTACAATGGTAGCGTCTATTCATTGACAGATTAACTTCATTGATACTGATTGATGATAGGTGATGCCAAGGAAAAGGACATTTTGAGGATCATAATAGCTATAAACGGCGAGGATTCTCGTCGTTTAAAAATAAAATACTGTTATCTGCTCCTGTCACATGCACAACGACAATTGATGATCAACATGGGTGCAAAGTTTGAACAATATACCATGTAAAATGTTGAAGGAGAAGGCGACACAGTACTGTAATGTTTTAAGTACTAAAAGGGGTATAACTCTGGAAATACAAAATGGAGTTACTTGCTCTTGTCACATGCACAACGGCAATTGGTGATCACCATGGGTGGGTGCAAAGTTTGAACAATATAGCATGTCAAATGTTGAAGGAGTAGGCGACACAATACTGTAATGTTTTAAGAACTGAAGGGGGGCACAACTCTGGAAATACAAAACAGTTACCTGCTCTTGTGACATGCACAACGACTATTGATGATCAACATGGGTGCAAAGTTTGAACAATAAAGCAAGTAAAATGTTGGAGTAGGCGACACAACAGTGAAATGTTTCAAGTAATAAAAAGGGGCATAACTCTGGAAATACAAAACAAGTGTTACCTGCTTTTGTCACATGCACAATGGCAATTGGTGATCAACATGGGTGCAAAGTTTGAACAATATAGCATGCAAAATGGTAAAGGGGAAGGTGACACAATACTTAATGTTTTAAGTACTGAAAGGGGCATAACTCTGGAAATACAAAATGGAGTTACCTGCTCTTGTCACATGCACAACGGCAACTGGTGATCACTATGTGTGCAAAGTTTGAACAATATTGCATGTAAAATGTTGAAGGAGTAGGCAACACAATACTTCAATGTTTTAAGTACTAAAAGGGGGCATAACTCTGGAAATACAAAACAGAGTGACCTGCTCTTGTCACATGCACAACGGCAATTGGTGATCAACATGTGTGCAAAGTTTGAACAATATAGCATGTAAAATGTTGAAGGAAGGCGACTCAATACTGTAATGTTTTAAGTGCTAAAAGGGGCATAACTCTGGAAATACAAAATGGAGTTATCTGCCCTTGTCACATGCACAACGGCAATTGGTGATCACCATGGGTGGGTGCAACGTTTGAACAATATAGCATGTAAAATGTTGAAGAAGTAGGCGACACAAAACTGTAATGTTTCAAGTACTAAAAGGGGGCACAACTCTGGAAATACAAAAGAGAATTACTTGCTCTTGTCACATGCACAACAGCAATTGGTGGTCAACATGTGTGCAAAGTTTGAACAATATAGCATGTAAAATGTTGAAGAAGGCGACACAATACTGTAATGTTTAAGTACAAAAAGGGGCATAACTCTGGATATACAAAATGGAGGTACCTGCTCTTGTCACATGCACAACAGCAATTGGTGATCACCATGTGTGCAAAGTTTGAACAATATAGAATGTAAAATGTTGAAGGAGTAGGTGACACAATACTGTAATGTTTTAAGTACTAAAAGGGGGCATAACTCTGGAAATACAAAATGGAGTTACCTGCACTTGTCACATGCACAACAGCAATTACTGATCAACATGTGTGCAAAATTTGAACAATGCAGCATGTAAACTTTACAAAAATTGTTTATGGATGGACGGACGGACGGACAGACAGACAGACAGACAACGCCATAACATAATACTCCCGTTTTTTCAAAACGGGCGTATAATAAGAGAGCCTGTACCTCCGCTTGGAGAGACTCTCTTTTGAAAGGATCCGCCTGAAAATTTCTTGTAAGTGGGAGTTTTTGATCAGAATGATCGATGTAGGACTTCCGAGGCTGCACTTCTCACCCACTGAACTTCTGTGACTTCTATCCAGTTTATTGCGAAGATTGATAACCTTCCGCAAACTGGCAAGCAATAGAGGTCTTATCCATCACCTGTACGACTTACGAGGCTTATGGGAGGAGAAACTACATCCTCCCCACGAAGAACCTAGTCCCGTCAGCTTAGGGGCATCTGGCCTATAGTCTGGATCAGACCATTCGCCCCTTTCCCAAGTTACTGTACTGACAACCTTCGGAGTGAGTATAAGGGGGTTTCTTGTACCCTCGCGAGGAGTTCCCTTTAGTTGATTTTGAAGTGGAACGGCCTCACTTACCCCGGTCGGCTGAAGTGTGTTGTTGAGACCCACACTTCAGTAGCAGTGCACTGGAAGCTTTCTTGGTAGCCTGTTCATAGACTAAAGAAAGCTTGTCGTCAAATAGAGTATGTCCGGAGACCGAGGCGACTCGGAGAGAGCTTTTCACCTTGTCATCTATAAGTGATGATGATGCAAGGGCAGCATCATGTCTGATCAACTCCAAATTGCTACTGTAAGGGCGGAGTTGTATGTGGCATACATGACTGCCCTGGAAAGAACTCTAAGCGAGGAACAAAAGTCCTCAAATTCCTTCCCATTAAGACGTTGCGCCATAGCTCTGGTGAGGTGATCTGCGTAGGACATCATGTCCAGATTCGCTCTATTGGATGAAATAGCACATTTCATCACTTCTGAGCGTATATTGAATGATGCAGGTAGGGACATATCTAAATCCCTGGCCTGCTCATCTAAATGCCGAGGAGCTCTCTGGACATCTTCTCCAACCGTTTTAAATGAACATGGTCCAGGCAACGGTATATTTATTGAAGATGTCGATAAGAAACTGCCTTCCTCTTAGCACTAGAGAGGTGAATATAACGCCGTAGGCCTCCAACACGTGTCAAGACTGTTTCGGGAAGGAAAGAACATCCTCTTTCCTCCGCACAAAATCTGCGTCCAGAGACGTCGCAGCTTGCTGATCAGGTGGAACACAGTCAGGATAGTATTGATGAATAAAATTGATTGCTACCATATGCTGTTCCAAAAGGGAAGGGTAATGCTCTTCCTTGTCCCTTTCACCATCCGACTGATTCAGCTGTGACGTTCGGTCCATCGCATCTGCAGATGACTGGACCGACCCAGCACTGACTGACACCACTGGAGTCTGCGGAAGGCTACTCTTGCACTTGCTGGGATGCTGCGATTAGCTGTGCAATCTGCGACAGCAAGTCCGTTACCGAGGCTTGAGGAGCAGCAGTCTTCCGTATTTACACTGCTTGCTGCTCCTGGGATGAAGATTCGGATGAAGATCTCTTACTCTGAACGTCCCAATGATTGAAGCCTCGGATCACTAGCTACCGGATGAGCAGACTTCACAGGCGAAGACTGGATACTTCTTCTGGCGGTTGCCTGGATATCCGAAGTCGGGTAGCTAGTATGCGGTCGTGTGTGCTATATCTGCCTGAGGAGCATTCTACTATGAATGTCCCAACGGTTGACGCCTCGGATCACTAGCTACTGGATGGGTCGACTTCATGGGCGAAGACTGGATGCTGGATATCCAAAGTCGGGTAGCTAGTATGTGGTTATGTGTGCTATATCTGCCTGAGGAAGAAGCCGTAACTGTAGCCGACGTCGGCTGCAGTTTAGCAGGAGCATCCCGAGCAGTGAGTGTGGACGTTAGCTCCTACACAGGCAAGTTTATCAAACAACATTTGGCCCCAAATGTTGCTGGGTTATAGAGAGGGTTCTCCCGCTCATGCTCTTATCAGACCTCACTGAGCCTCGCTGAGCCCCCTAAGATAAACTTGCAGGCTTCCTCCCTATTTCTGTCGTCGCTGGGTGAGCTTTAGTTTTTGAGGTGCTCGCTCTACCCAAATCTACACTTCCCTCGACCACAATGGACTTACCCAGTGTCACTGCTCCCACAAACGGAGTAACCACTTCACTGGTCGAGCTAGCTGCTTGCAAAGGATTAAGAACACTAACTAGAGGCCTTATCCCTTGCTTAATATTCATGAGCACCTTGCAGCTAGCTCTGTTTGCTCATCAGAGTGACAACGGTAGCACACTTGGATGGGTGTCACAATACAATTACCATGTTCTTATTCCTCTGAAAAAGAAACTGATAAACTTGAATTATTTTGCGGTGAGAGCTCCATCATAGGAACCTCACAGCCAACACCTTACCGTGACACCCGTCTCCAACATCTGTCATCCCAATGTACACAAGTAGGACAAGAATCTGTAGGAGTGCATCGACTACAGGAAAGGCAACAAGCATGTAAATCCAAGGAAAACTTCATTTAGAGCAGTAAGCTTTGATAATTACAATCAAAAGACAAAGTTGATAGCATTCCTACAAACTCGA
The DNA here is from genome assembly GCA_031216915.1 of Pictodentalium vernedei. Classification (NCBI taxonomy): domain Eukaryota; kingdom Metazoa; phylum Mollusca; class Scaphopoda; order Dentaliida; family Dentaliidae; genus Pictodentalium; species Pictodentalium vernedei. The sequence continues at coordinate 182,844,999 of CM062291.1, forward strand.
CAACAAACTATATGATAAAGATACATGAATAATAGCAATCAAAATTAAATTCGAAAAAAATTAAAAACAAAAATTCAAAAAAGTATTTTGAGAAAATGCCAAAGGGAACATTATGAGACCAAGGGCATAAGTGTGGACAAAATCCAAATTTTATGAGCTACACGACCGGAATAATAATCAATGTATCCTACAGTAATTCTACAGTAATATAATATAAAATACTACATATATTTGAGGATGTTGCGAATGTAAACAACGTCAAAGGAGAAAAACAGAAACAAGACATCAGGCACACAAAAAAGGTTCAATGTCAGTAACCAATTTAAATGCTACCAGATGCAAAGCTAGATCTTCATACGAAAGAAAAAACGATACATCGGATAGAACATTCTGTAATAATACATGTTAAACTCCCAAGAAATTTAATAAAAAATTTCAATAAAAAATAGCCAAAAAGCTTAGGAGGTTAACAAGAGGGGTTCATGGAAGGATAGGGAAGGAACATTTAACAAACAGTGGATTAATCATTATCAAGAATGATGACGTCAGGCATATGTCCCGAAACAGGGAAACATGAAATAATTTTTATAACTATTATAAAGTTACAACCCTGAACATTTCCAACCACCGCTGTTCACTTCCATCATCCATTTACAGCCTTGGATCCACCAATTCTTGAATTGATTTGTGTCTGGTATCCTCAAAAATTATAAATTCAAAGTAATTTGTATATTTTTTATACTTACCAATGGCTCAGACTAGCTGGTGCTAACTCAAAAATATCTAAGGCCAAACACAAATTTTGCCCCCCCAATCCCCAAAATTTGCATGCAAAACCGAAAATTTCATGTCCTATCTGGTCTTCCATACTTTTGCGAACTGCGCAGGCACAGTATCCAGGAAGACAGCAAAATTGGCCCCAACCATCATTCTTTCTAGAAATTGCCTGCTAAATGTTGTAAACAGCGAGGAGGTATGAGTGCCCACTCATGGGAGGGCCATCCCCGTCTGGGCCATTGGTAAGTATAAAAAAATATATAAATTACTTTGAATTATAATATTTTTATACAACAAATGGCCCAGACTAGCTGAATCATAAAAAGGCTGGAGGGCCTAGGACATAGAGGAAAATCCAATTACTCAATCACTTCTTAAAGGATATCTCCTACAGGAGATTAGGAGAGAAAGGAATTATATAGTAGTAGTAGAATATTTTATTCAAGTGTCACGTTTCAATACATATGGGATATATTACACATAGAATGTTAACAGAATATTTGTATGAAATCCAGCCTCTAAAGGCTTATGAGACACATTTTGATCACTGATTGGTCATTAAACATTTACGAGAAACGAGAAAGACATAACATCAACAATGTAATCGAGCATTACATATTATATAATTCTTCATTAAATGCCAGCATAACCCATTATGTTAATTCGGTGAAGGGAAGCTAATATATAAAGACAGTCCAGAGAATGAGACTCTTTATACTCATTTAAAAGTGTCCGTGGATTGTATATTAACGCCCGTTTGACACGTGACATATACAAATGCTTCACAGTAAGCTACACTTTAAAAACAATACATAAATGAGACATATTATTTGTTTCACACCGAGCTACACATTAAAACCATCCCAAAACCGACTCGGGACTACTGATAGCAGTGGAGGTCTTCCCTTGTTTTTCACTATAAAGCCAGATAATCATAAGGGAAAAAAAACAGTCCCCCCCCCCCCTTTCCCTTTCCCCTTGTTCTGAGGTACATGACCACAGAACGAAAAGGGCAGCGGAACAGCATCACTGCTGGAATGGGATGCCTAAATAAGTATAGATGTAATCATTTTAGTGGACGACATTCTGAGCAACAGACAGCAGACCTAAACATCTAAGGTCACCGGAGATGGACTCTAAATTTCTAAGGTAAAACTTGGTAAATGTAGAAGGCTGTGTCCAGTAAGCAGAAATATCTCTTCTGTTAGGAATCAATGAAAGAAAGAAGCATTTTCTTCCTTTTCTTATAAACTCTGATCAGCTTATATAAATACCCATAGCCCTGACTGGACACAGCAGAGGTCTACGGTTGTCCGTAGACGGCAGAGCCTTTATGCTGCAGTTTGAGAACGTCAAACAGGTAGACCAGAAAGTTGGCAATATCCGGTATGGACGGATCATAGACGTCTATCGACTGATCCTTACACCAACAGAAGAAAACCTTCCACTTTGCTGCATAATTCAGCGAAGAGACGGACCTCCTGCAGTTAGAAATTGCATCCACTGCTCATCCTGTAAATTGCTTGCCGTGCAAGAAGGACCACACAACGGAAATACGTGAAGGTTGATACCTTCTGTGTTGTGATGCAGTGTGCGTGACTTCCCCTGTTAAAGAAGGTCCTCTCGCAGAGGAAGCGAACATTCCACAACAAACACCTGAGAAGATTGATCCGCGGTTTCTGTGACAACAGAGATGCTGCTAGTAGAATCTTAGAAGGAGACTGTTTGATTTCAACAGAATCTGCTGAATCAACGGAGTTGGAGGATACGCATATCCTATCATTCCGCCCCATGAGATCGACAGAGCATCTACTGCGTATGCTCAATGGTCTGGACATGGCGACACGTACATCTGCAACTGATTGTTGAGGTGTGTCATGAACAAATCTATCATAGGTCGATCCCACGGGTAGCAAATCTGTCTGAATACCTGCTTGTTGAGTGTCCAGTCCGATGGCAACAGGTGACCTTTCCGAGAGAGAGAATCTGCTAGTACATTCAGACGACCCGGTATATGACTGACCGATAGTTGAGCATGATGATTCACAACATACAGAAGAATTTTCTCTGTTAGTTCGCATTACGGAATCGAATGAGTGCCTCCCTGGTTCCTGATGTATGCTACTACGGTCGAATTGTCCAACAATATCTGAACATGAGTGTCCGCTATAATGTGAATCCAATGTTGTAGCGCTAAGCAAATTGACATCATCTCTTTGATGTTTATGTGTTTCTCTAGGAACCGAGGGTCCCAAAGACCCTGGCATTTCGAGTCTGTCGGGCTCGGGGACGTGCCCCAACCTGCTTGACTCACATCTGTCATAATCGTGAAAGCTGGATCTGGCAGCTGCAGCGGAACTCCCTGAATTAACCACTGAATATCTGCCCAAATCTGGACCTTTTGTTTTACCAGGTCTGTTAAAACAATACTGGTCTCGAGCGAATGCGTCTTCACACTCCAGTTCTAGGTAAAGAATATCTGGAGGGGACGTGTGCGTAGGCAACCCATAGGAATAAGATCTGCAGCCGCTCCGCACGACCCCATCAGTCGCATAAATTCCCTCGCTGTTAATGTGTCTGAGTGTAGACAAAAGCGAGCATAACAACTGACTAATTTCGCTCTGGGTAATGGCAGACGAACCAGAGTCTCGAAGCTCATTCCCAAGTGAATGAACGACTTGCAGAGCTAGATCCGACTTCTTATCGTTTACAATGAAGCTGAGACGTCGGAGCCAGAGAAGCAGACTCTGAACATCGTTCTGAAGAGTAGTTGTTGCCGTATCTCTGAAGAATGTCATCCAAGTAAGCCGACGTTACCGCAGATGAATGAGCTCGGAAGTGAGCCATTACTGAGTTCATTATTCGAGTGACAGCCCAAGGCGCTAGATTCAGACCGAAGCACATCGCTCGGAACTGATATATTATCCTTTGAACGACAAACCGTAGGTACTTTCTGAATGCCGGATGTACCAGTACATGAAAGTAAGCATCCTTTAGATCTATGCTTGCCGCATAGTCGTTCACTCGAATGCTCACCCTTACTGACCGAATGGTCTCCATATAGAACGTTGGAGCTACGATAAGTTTGTTATCCAGCTCAAGTCTATTACCAGTCGGAACGAGCCGTCTGGCTTCGGTATAAGAAACAGGTGACTGTTGAATCCTAGAGAATCTTGGTTCTCGAAGACCTCTATTCCTTCCTTGCCAAGAGAGCCTTTACCTCCGCTAGGAGATACTCTCTTTTGCAAGAATTTGACGGAAGTTTTGTCCATCGCGGACATCGTGTTAGTGGTGGTTTCGCTCGGAAAGATAGCCGTAGGCCATCCGAGACCACACTTCCCACCCACAGGTCTTCTGTAATTGTTATCCAGTTTGTTGCGAATCTTGATAACCTTCCGCCAACTGGCAAGCAATAGAGGTCCTAACCATCACCTGTAGGACCTGAGGGGCTTACGGGAGGAACCACGTCCCCCTCGCGAAGAGCATCAACCTGCCGGCTTAGAGCATCTGACTGGTAGTCTTGATCAGACCTACGCCCCCTTCCCGGGTCGCTGTATTGACGATCCCTAGAGTAATTATAGGAGGGTTTCCTATACCCTCACGAGGAGTCCCCTTTAGACAATTTCTGTCTAGGACGTCCTCCCTTACTCTTTTCTGCTGCTGCAGGTCGATTAGACACCGATTTACGGAGCAGAGTATTTGTCGCTTTCTTTGTAGCTTGGGTCATAAACCAATGAAAGCTTATCGTCAAAAATTTTGTGTCCAGATACCGGCGCGACCCGTAGAGAGTTTTTCACCTTGTCATCTATTAAAGATGATGACACAAGGGTTCCGTCACGTCTAATTATCTCCAAATTAGCCACTATTGAGGCAGAGTTATATGTGGTAAACATAATAGCCCTGAAAAGAACTCATAAAGAGGTACAAACGTCCTCAAATTCCTTTTCTTTTGAGACGTTGTGCCAGAGCTCTTGAAAGGTGATCTGCGTAAGACATAGCATCTAAATTCGCTCTGTTTGAAGAAATTGCCATCTCAATTGTGTCCGAGCAAATAGTGAATGACAAAGGGGCAAGGATGTCTAGATCCTCTGCCTTCTCATCCAAATGCAGAGGAACTCTCTGTAATCTTCCCTGACTGTTTTAAATGAACGTGGTCCAACAAACGGTAAATTTACAGAAGATGATGACAAGAAACCGCCTTTCTTCTTCCCACTGGAAAGTTTGAATATGGCGTCGTCTAAATGGCCAAAGGCCTGCGACACCTGTCTAGAATGAACCGGAGAAGACAGGATCTCCTCCTTAGTCCGGATAAAGTTTGCATCCAATGATGCCAGCGGTTTCTTCCTAGTAGTCGCTGCATTCTGATTCGTTGGAACAAATTCAGGGTAGTGTTGATGGATTAAATCCATCGCAACCATGTGTTGTTCTGAAAGGGAAGGGTAATCCTCCTCCGTATCCCTTTCATCATCCGACTGAATCAGTTGAAATTCACGGTCAGCGGCATCTGAACTTGCAGATGACTTGACCGACCCAGCACCATCTGCCAGCTCAGGTTTTGAGACTGCCGTAGGCTGCTTCTGCACTTGCTGCGATGTGCTGCGCAATTGGCGACAGCAAGGCCGTTATGGAGGCCTCAGGAGCAGCGGTCTTCTGTTTCTTGGCCGCCAGCTGCTCCTGGGACGGTGTGTCCGAGACGGCTCTTTTCTCCTGACGTCCCGATAAATAAGGCAGGCTGGATATCTGAAGTTGCGTAGCTAAGGTACGGTCGTGTGTGCTTGGAAGATGCCGATGCAGAAGCCGTAACTGTAGCCGATGCTGGCTGTGAACTGACTGGAGCGTTCCGGACGGGAGGCGCAGACATATGCTCAGACTGATGCAAGTTCCTAATCACCACATATGGCCCCAGATGTTGTTGGGAAAGAGAGGGGGCTCTCTCGCTTGTGGTCCTTTCAGACCTCGCCGAGCTTCCCAATGAACTTGCCAGCTTCTTCTTCTGTTCCGTCGTCGCTGGGTGAGCCCGTTTATATTTTACCTCTCTACCCAATCCCCTTCTTAGACTGCAATGGACACACCCGGTGTCACGGTACCCATGGATGGAGTAACCGCTTCACTGGTCGAGCTAGCTGGCGACAAGGGACTGAAACCACCAGCCCGTGGTTTTTTGCCCTGTCTAATGTTCATGAGCACCTTTGCCGATAGCTCTGCTTGATCATCTGAATGAGACGACGGCAGCACACTCTCTCTAGGGGTCACGTAAACATCACCATGTCCTTGTTCCTCTGAAATAGAAACTAAGAAACTAGATGGACTTTGTGGCGAGAGGACCGGCAGTGGCCACTCGCCACTAACAACATACCGTGACACCCATCTTTGTCATCCTATCCGACACATGTTGAGCAAGAATTAGTGAGAGTACATCGACTACAAGCAAGGCAACCAGCATGTAAATCAGAGGAAGACTTCCTCGCCTTGCATTTTGAGCAATAAGCTTCCATAATGAATCAAAATAAAGTCGACAGTACTCCCACCAACTCCACAATAAATATAGGAAAAAGATACATAATAAATAACATTCAAAATATAAATCGAAAAATAATTTACAAAAAATAATTTTTTGAAAACATTTTGACAAGAGCCCAAGTCCCAAAAGGGAATGATGAGCCCAAATGTATCCCGATAGAGCTTAAGTGTGGACAAAAATTTTTTTATTATCCTAAAACTTAATTGCTACACTACCGGAATATTTAATGTATTTTACAACAGTCCTACCATGATAAATAGGAAACTACATATATTAATAGAGCGTTGTCAATGTAAACAACATCAGAAGAAAAACTGCAAACAAGACTCTAGGCACTGAATAAAAAGGCCCGAAGTCAGTTACAGATTTTGAACTATTCGATGTAAAGCAAGATCTTCATCAGAAGAAAACACTATACATCAGATGTATGATGCATGACCAAAAACGCCTAAACACCCCTAGGGTGAGGACGTAACCATGGGGATATACAGAATAAACATTCTGTGTAACACATCAAACTCCCAAGAAATTTATAAAAAAATTTCAATAAAACAAGCCAAAAAGCTTAGGAGTTTAACTGGGGGTTTCAAGGAAGGATAGGGAAGGAACACTTAACAAACAATGGAAAAATCATTAGCAAGAATGATGAAGTCAGACCCATGTCCCAAAATTGGGGAACATGAAATAATTTTTATAAAAATTATAAAGTTACAGTCCTGAACATTTTAAACCACCATTTCTTCCTTCCATCATCAAGCTGTGTCCTTGGATCCACCAAATTCACCATTGATTTGTGTCTGGCATCATTAAAACTGAGATTTAAAAGCACAGATGTCAGTTTGTTGTTACTGACTGAAGGGCCAAACAAAGAATGATGTTGGCGCCAATTCCGGTCACCTCATGACAGCTGCGCATGCGCAGAGAGTAAATGTATGGAGGGCCAGATAGGACTTTTAATTTTCGGTTTTGCATGCAAATTTGGGGGATTGGGGTGGCAAAATTTGTGTTTGGCCCTACATATTTTTGAATTAGCACCAGCTAGTCTGGGCCATTGGGTTATAGTATAAAATATACGAGATGTTTGTGCCAATTTCTGTCTCTTCCTGACTGCTGCGCATGTGCAGATGATAAAAGTATGGAGGGCCAGATAGGACTTTTAATGTTTGTATTGTATGCAAATTTTGGGGATTGGGGGGTTCAAAATTTGTGTTTGGCCCTTCATAATATCGAGTTTGCACCAGCTAAGTATGGGCCATTGGTTATTAGTATAAGAATATACACTGATAATCAAGTTGATTTTTCCCATAATGCAAATAGGAATTTAACCAATTTAATATTGCCTGACAGAGCCCATTGATTGAGCTCTGTCAAAGAAGACTGAATTGGTTAAATTCCCAGTTGCATCATGGGAAAAATTTGCTGCTTGAAATTTTGGTATTTTGGATCTCAGTGTTCAGAGGGTTAACTGGTAGTGTTGGGCTTTATTCTGAAGTGCAGGTACTCCAACTTAAAGACTTCATATTCTGTGGATGTGGCTCATTTTATCTTTGGACTGAATTTATGGGAGAGTGCCCAGGCACTCTCCCATAAATTGTAGCAAGGAGAATACATGTGAACAAATTTTGTCAACCAAAAATATTTCAGCACTGTACCACTTATCACTTAATACTACGATGAATAGTTTTTCCGGTTTTGATTTTTCTGTATTACTCTTTATGAAATACAACACATTCAATAAAACTGTCAGATATCTGCTCCAGATCTTACATTTCTTTAATCGACATATTCTCATCACATTCTGACTCAACTTGTCCATGGTACAGAACAAGAAAATTAAGTGATAGTGGAAACTGTCTTGTTAATCCTGCAAATGAATGGCGGTGTAAGATCATTTTATTGAAAGCAGGACTGAGATTCAGTGTGCATACAGTACCGAAATGACAAAATATATGAAAGGGTCAATGAAGGATTATATGAAATAAGTAAAGAGATTTTGAGGGATGCACAAAAACTTCAAATTAAAGTATAAAGGGAGGGTGTTTGAGACTGTAAAGCCAATTGGTGCACTGGTCATGCCAGCAGTTTTGAAAATCACAGGAAGGTGATTATCACACTCCTGGAATAATGTTCAGGAAGGTAAATGTCTCAATAGTTCAGCCGTCAGTTCACTATGACAGGAAGCTCTGAAACATGGGTCTTTTAGTAATGCCATCTCTCGGAGCTGTTAACTATTTAAGACTTCTATCTGACTTTGACAAACTTTGTAACACAATCAAGTCCTGATGACAATATCCAAATTACGTCGACAGTGGTTTCTAGTCAAGTCTTGGCAGACTCTAGAGGCTAGAGGCAGCCAAGATTTTACTAAAAATCACTGCTAAGCCACAAGACTCAGGCTGTGGTGTGGTAAAAGGTCTGGATAATTGCAAATCATCCAATTCTGAAGAGTTAAATGTGTTATGTGAACAAATAAACATTAGTTTATGAAGGATTTTCTAGGTGGGCATTTTCACTCTCAGGCCCAAAACTACTGGGGTGGTGGAGAAAATGTCATACAGTGAGGCATTGCTTTGGCAATATCGTAAAACAGTTTTTTAAAGACTAAATATTGCAACAAATTATTTGTAAACAGGTTTCCATACCTGATGGAGTTAACATTTCAGCTAGAACTCGCCTTGCTTCTTGCTGTCCTGACATTGCTCTAGCTCTCCATGATTCTAACAGCTTTTTATGGGTGAGAATCATCTGAAAGTAAAAAATATAAAGATCGCTTCTAACTGAATATTTATGCAAAAAAAGAATGAATCCTAGATAGTGATCAAAACATATGTGACAGGGTACCCAAAGAATTTTATGAACTGAATTAAAAAATGAAAGTGTCAATGACACTGTAGCTTCACTTGACAGTGTGTTGTGTTTGATGAAAAGGATATTGTTCAATGTTGATGAAAGGATTATGAAATACGACAAGAATTGTGATAATTGAGAATATGTTAATTTCTGTTCCCTGTATGGTTTGTTTTCAACAGAAATAATATTTTTTTTTAGGTGTAGACTGTACTAAAGAATTGAGGGATGGGTTAGTGTGGCCCTCACAGTTAATGTATGTCAACCAAAGTTACTAAGTTACTGTGAAATTATTCCAAAATGAGTCATCCTATCAAGTTACAATGAAATCCCTTCATAAATACGGCCTGAAGACTGTGCTAAAGGTTTTCGGACTTCAGGCCTGTGTAGCCATCATGGTTGACCAATTACAACCAAAAGGGGACATCCTCATCTACAAAGTATACTGAGTCATCCTACCAAGTTACAATGAAATCCCTTCATAAATACGACCTGTAGACTGTGCTAAAGGTTTTCAGGTTTTGGGCTCAGGCAGCCGTCACTGTTGATCGATCACCGACCAAAAGGGGATGTTCTTGTCTAGACATTATCTGGAGTCATCCTACCAAGTTACAATGAAATCCTTAATAAATATGACCTGTAGACTGTGCTAAAGGTTTTCGGGCTTTGAGGTAAGGTAGCCGTCACAGTTGACGGATCGAAGCCAAATAGGGAGGTTCTCATCCAGTCATCATACACAGTCCTCCTACAAAGTTACAATGAAATCCCTTCATAAATACGACATGTTGTCTATGCTAAAGTTTTTCAGGTTTTAGGCTCAGACAGCCATCACGGGTGAGCGATCGCAACCAAAAGAGGACATTCTCATCTAGACATTATTTGGAGTCATCCTACCAAGCTACAATGAAATCCCTCCATATTAAATATGACCTGTAGACTGTGCTAAAAGTTTTGGGGTTTCGGGCTTGGGCAGCTATCACAGTTGACAGATCATGACCAAAAGGGGATGTTCTCATCTCGACATGATACAGAGTCATCCTACCAAGTTACAATGAAATCCCTTCATAAATATGACCTGTAGACAGTGCTAAAGGTTTTGGGGTTTGGGCTTGGGCAGCCACCACAGTTGACCGATCACGACCAAAAGGGGAAGTTCTCATCAAGACATCATATGGAGACATGACCTCAAACCTGCATATGAAATTTTGTGACAATCGGACAAGAACTACAGGGTGTAGTCTGTGCTAAAGGAAGATGTGAACAGACTCACAGACTAACAGACTTTAGTCTAATGATCCATGACCTGTTAGAGTTCAATTGAAGGACTTCCAGGCCTTGTATTTTGAAATAATGGCCAGGCCTACTACAGGGTGTAGCTTGTGCTAAAGGAAGATGTGAACAAACTCACAGACTAACAGACTTTACTCTATTGATCCATGACCTGTAAAAGTTCAATTGAAGGACTTCCAGGTCTTGTATTTTGAAATAATGGCAAGGCCGACAACAGGCCTTGTAGAAAGAACTTCGGGGGCCTACTTTAGTGTCTGAACTTCCAAGAATGGATTCAGACCAAACTTAATGTACAGTGAAACTCTGTTAACTAAATAGACACTTTGCCAGCTCAATTTATACAATTAACAGAAGTATTGTTTATGTTTGCGGATAAAAGGACATTACCTTACATCAACTGTAGTCTGTGTGAAAATTCCCACAAAAAGTGGATAAACAAATAGCTCATAACAGCATCGAATTCTGAACAGAATTAGACTGGTGGCCTGAGAGCTAGTGACTTTAGTCCTACACCATCCACCAAGTTCTCGGGTCACCAGGCTAACTGTTAGGAATTCGATACTGTTATTGGCAATTTGTATACCAACTTTTCATGGAAATTTGCACGCAGACAACCATTGATGTGATGTGATGTCCTTTTACTCACAAATGTATACAGATTTTCATTCATGCTCCAGTTATAGATATTTCAGTCATTAAGTATTTAAATCACATTGACTCCATCAAGATATTAACAGAATTAGTGGAACTAAGTGACGTAATGATAAAACTACAGCTGTGGTGAGTCTTCATTCCTAATAGGTAATGTCATCAAAAATTTGGCCAAATGAAGTCACAATTCAGCAACAATTCATCCACTGATTTATAGAAAATGAATGTTTATGGTATTTTTTAGATTCAATTGTCTGGAATATTTCAACTGGTCAGAAATTATTTCTGACTCATGATATATTCCAGATGAGTCAATCTAAACACAGGCGATGGACTACTTAAGGGCTAGACCAGCCCACAGAGGCATTGAATTTCTTACAGAATTAGGCTGATGGCCTGAGAACTTGAACATCCACTTGGTGCCAGAGTGGAAAAAGTGTGCTGATCTCTCATGCCAGAGGTCCCGGGTTTGATGCTAGGTCAGGGAAAGTTCTCGAGGTGTCCGAACATTCTCTGTCAGCATCAGTTGTTGAGGTTGATACTGTCACAGCATACCATCCTATCGGGTGGGGATGTAAAATGGCTGTCCTCTGTGCAGAGAGAGATATACTTCGGGCAAGCTAAAGATCCTCCCATAGTGTTCGAGAAGTGCGAGGCCACAAAGTTTCTGCTACAAGGGTCAGCTCACACATCTGCATCATTGGACCAAGGAGAGGTGTTGATATAAGTTGCATAAATTGCTTGCCAATCCTTGTAAAACAAATAAGCTTCAAACAAAATATCCACCTCTTAAATATTCTGACATGTAAACTTGAAAAGATGAAGACTGAAAACAATACAGTGATTGTTACAGTACAGCCTGGTCAATATATTTCAAGGGCTCACCTTTCATCATTTGTTGCATCACCAAAGTTACATATGCGTAGATGGAGACTTGGGGCAATGACTCTGTTATATACACGTTATTTTTAGATACATCTTGCCTGAGGAACGTTTGTAAGGGGAATGCCACCATTTATCAGCACCATCTTCCTCTCTAGTGGAAACAATGATGAACCAGCGATGAATTGAAAATAGAATATGTTTTAATTTTAGAATTTACTAAAAAAATCTTTCCACAATCTATTCCAATGATGGTCATAATTTACACGTAAACTGAGTTTGAATGCTTTTTGAGAATAGTACTGGATAGTTTTAGCCATTATGTTGAGTAAAGAGTTGATATAGACAAGATTTACACTAAGGCTTTTCATTCCACAGGGTTAGTTACCCAGTTCATAATGAAACCTTTTTATAACCAGAATGTGCGACTAACCCACAGCAATGGTTATAAAAATTTGGTAACTGCCATATCACACACTACACGAAAATAAACACTGAGTGGTTTATTCTCAACTGTCCAACATCTATTGTTGTAGTAAAGGTAAATTGAAGATGTTAATCTTGGACAGTTAAGAAATCGGTACTTTAGGAGAACAATAGGTATTTAACTGGGCTTGGACTATAGTCTGTTCTTCATTTTTTCCGATAATATAGAATACCCTGTATTGAATTAAATACAAATACTAATATGATTTTCTTCAACATTTATTCGAACAATTTATTTACAGTAATGATTCTGATGTAAACATATTTATATATATACAATATGTAAATGAATGAATGAATGAAGGAAGGAACGAATGGACAAACGAACAAACAGAACGAATGAACAGAATGAGCAGAACGAACAAATGAATGAAATATGAATGAAATGAATGACTGAAACACATTATAATGCCATACAAATTCAGTTCAAATGTGTAGCACACAAGAAGCAGCATCTGTGTAGTCTATTATATTCAGCTCACTATTTTGTAACCTCTGTTTGAGTATCGTAAGTCTATTGTCAATATAATGATACTTTAATCTTTTGGCATTGCGACACCCACCTGCTGCATACTGAACCAGTGAAATCTCATTTGCCGCTTCCACCTGCTTCAGTATTCTCAATGTAGTGTAAATATTGGGGTGTGGCTGTTTAACCTGCCTCTTTAGCTTATTATGCCATCCCTCCAGATGATTAGTGGTTCTTGGTCCGTCAGTATATATTATTATGATTCCAAAAATCACAATTACTTTCTACCCACAGTTCAATCACATAGTGACAAAACTGAATGGTGTCATGCTCTAAATCGGCATCACTCGTTTCCTCTAAGACATTTAACCACACATCCTCTACAGATTTAGTAGGTACTAAAGATAGTACCGCTGCACGCCGGGCTGATCTGTGGACATGTTCATTTTCCTAATAGGGAAACCTGCAAGTCACCCTGTTGTGCTTTCCTCCAAATACCCTTGAGTACTAGCCAGTCAGTATGACTGAAATAAGGTCACGTAGTCTGAATTGCAGCTCATGTACTACCTAGTTTAACAGCCACTCATTTTAACTGAAATAAGCTATAGTTCTTAAATAAACACATTGATCCTAATTGGGTACATAAGCATTGTTGGACAGTTAAGAATACTGACATTATAAATGTTGGACAGTTGAGAAGTCACCCACTGACTAAGGCTGTAAAAATCCCCAAGGTTAGTTTGTTACATGTTACATAATATGGTGCAGGATTCAAATAACTGATGTAAATACTTATACTAGATTGTGGAAATTTTTTAAAGTGAATTCCAAAAATGAAAACATATTCTATTTTCAATTAATAGCTTTTTGACAATATATAGATAATGGCACATGATATTTTTTGAGTTTTGTAAATATAACACTTTTTTATCAATTTTCAGCCTATTGTCCCCAATACATTTATTTTTAATTGTATGACAGAAAAAAATCTGATAATTTAATTGGCCAAAACACCTGTCAGAAGTGCTGATATACTCCAGTACTGCTGATCTATTCTATTTTTATCGAAATAGAGTTGATATTTCACCGCTCTGTCACTATTAAATAACGCAAGTAGGTTGATAAAATGATTCCAAATACCTGTTTGCAATAAAAATAAAATGGTATTTCCAACTTGCTCCTTCCTTTAATTTCCCTGTTCCATTGTTTAGGAACTGTTCAAATAAAACAATTAACTACATCATGAACAAATAAGTTTATGCACATTGCTTCTTATATATGTTGAAATTAAATTTATTTTATTGCATATGAATATGCTGGTTTTTCTTCAAAAAATATATAATAAAGGAAGGAATTTGCAAACGATTTTTTCTGTCATAATAAACAAGAGATTCTCTCAGAAGTGACTATGTCCCCCTACAATGACCTTGATCTGTGGCCTTGACCTCCATCAATCCAAAAAATTTGTAAAAAGTTTAATATTTGTACTTTGGTTCATTTCTGAGTTATGGCTGAGACACGAATATTGATGATTTTCAGTGTGACCTTAAAATGCGACCTTGACCTTACGGACCTGGCTGTGGTGTATGACACATCCACCCACTGTCCTTTATAACTGAGTGAAGTTAGATGATTGTAGCCCTAATAGTTTTGGCGTTATGCTTGAGACACGATTTGTGACCCTGAACATATGAAGGTCAATTGTGGCCTTCACCTTGCAGATGTGGCAGAAATTATTTTACGCAACACACCTTCTGTCTTTAACATTTGTAAAAAGTTTAACAATTGTACTGATTCGTTTCTGAGTTATGGCTGAGACACGAATATTGACCGATTTTTAGTGTGACCTTGAAATGTGACCTTGACCTTGAAGATACAAACCCAGCTATGGGGTGTGACATATCCTACCATGGTCCTTTATAATTGTGTGAAGTTTGATGACTGTGGCCCTAACAGTTTTCAAGTTATTGGCTCGGACACACACACACATGGACACACACACACGGACGGACACATGCACACTTCAATCACTATATTCCATCCGATTTAAGTCGGGGGGCATAAAAACAATTACGGCTTTGGTGAATATTACTTTTCTCTGGTTGATAATTCCTTGTATCAATCTTGAGGAAAGTCAATAATCATATAATATCTAATAGATAGAAAATTATAGGATATAAGTTACTTGATTATAGCTCACCATCACACAGTTATCTATGCAACATTTCTCCTTGTACAGATCATCTAGCGATATTAGCAAACCTAACTCAGCTTTCCCTTTAACTCTCTTGGCTCTAGCTCGCTGAAATAATAAAAATATTGTGCACACCTCCAGGACAAAAATGAATCACTTGGAATTTTTATTGTATTCCATGTGATTCATTTTTAAATATATGATTATTTATCCCATAATCAGCCATATACTACATGGATAACAAGCCTGAGATAAATTTCTGCTTTATTACAATAGTAGGGTAAGAAATTATCATTGGTAAACCATTATCAATGTTAAAACCTTTCAACATCATCCAAAAACAGTGCTTCATTCCTGAGGTTTGCTATCACACACATGGGCCTATATCAGGGGTGGGGTGGTGAAGCTTCAGGTCTCCTCCCCTCTCTAAAGGTCTAATCAGCAAGTCAGAAATAGAAAGGGTGTATCTAACATATTATTTGAGGATGAGTGGTGGCATAATTGGAGAGTAAAGGGGTGTGAGGCATGCTTACCACGTAAAATATTCTACATCCTCTTTTATTCATTTATTATTGGTGTTCAAGGTCACATAATTCTGCATAATGTCTAATTGTGACTGCAACATAGAGATAAAGTCAAGTTCAGTGTAACATTTATACCCATGTTCCCCATTTTAATGGACTTTCATCCCAAGCATTGGTTAGAATGCCTTATGGAAAAAAAGAAAGAAAAGGGAAAAGATTAGAGTTTGTTGCTGTGCTTGTGCATCTGTTGAGAGTCAGTGACATAGCTTTTTGTCAAGTACATGTTTACTCTTATGAATTGGACACTTCAGAGAATTTTAATAATGGGGAAATATGTTTATAAAAGCTCACAGACATGCACCTATAACTGGATCAAGAAGCACGACATGGATAAATACAAAGCTAAATGTTCTGTTTACAAAAAAGGATACTGAGTTATCACAAACGGGGGAAAGTGCTCTGAAATCCCTTCAACATCATGTTCACAGTTTGAAATTATGTGGTGATATTCACAGTAGTTCCTCTGGGAAATTTGTTTTATTACCTACATTGTACATGTAATCCAACTTGGTCAGCGAGTACTAGTGCAGCCCCAAAAAATGGCAAACCATGCATCTTACAGTACTGACAAATATATTTCAAGGAAAGATTTTGTTTATGTTTGTTATAGTATATTGTTTTTAAGTCCTTGGAATAGGCCTTGAAAAAAGCCTTGAACTTGCCTTTCTGTATAAACCCTGGAACAAATAGTTTAGGTGATTTCAAAAGACGAAATGCAAAATTTGTATATAATTCTTCTAGCACATTATCCAAACTTGCACCCCAAGGCTGTAAAATGTTGTTTTGGTGGGGTGTACAACACCAGAATATAAGTTTACAGCCTTATGGAACTCAGTGGCATTCAGTACACTGTTGTTGATTATTCTAAGCAGTTGTAAACAAAACACCACTATTGATTTTTGCCGTTGAAAGTTGGTTACAGTTTGATGAATACTTCTGTGACCAAATACAGGTTATGGCACATAATTAACTGAAATGTGCTAGGTTTTCATGTCTCCAATTACTGTACATGCTTCATGTAAAACAAAGAATGAATTAACAGTGGCCTTATCAGCTGCCAATTTTGTTGTCAGATTCATCTACTTCAGGCTTAAAGATGTAGAAATAAAATAAAAAAATAAATAAATAAATAAATAAATAAATAAATAAATAAATAAATAAATAAATATGCATCCACCCATCCATCCATCTGATTTTTTGGTGCACTACTCTAACAATAATTGATTTTTTCATTAAATCAAGTCATGAGCGACTCGATTTCATGAAACTTTCCCCAAATACTTGGCAGGTCAAGTTTTATATATATCAATGCTAGGGCCCTGACAAGCTTCAAAGATCTGATTCGATGTAATCGTCGATAGCCTGGTTCAGTATCAACATCTATTCGGCTTCCTGATTCATATATTTTCGAATCGGGTTTCTTCATAAAGGGGCAATAGCAAATAAATGTCTTCTGTTGGCAGAATCATGCTGCAGAAATGAAATTAATTGAATAAAGTTGCCTGTTGCATTTTAGTTAGCTCAGTTGGCTTAGCGGCATGCCAGTCAACATTACGAGTTACCATTTTACAAGAATACATATCCAGGGCTTTAGTTTCCTCCAAATTAACCCTTTGAACTTGTAAGACCAATTTTTTTGGTCAAGGCATAATTTCATCCCATTTTTGTCTTATTATAAGAGGTCTATACAAAGGACATTGATGATGAAATAATAACTGAAGGCTGCAGAATGCTGTTATTATTTTATCCTCCCTGTATATTGATATTGGACTTGCCCATCTCAATGTTGTACACAAAGGCATTACCATTCCTGGAAAATTACAATTCAACGTAATTTGTATATTTTTTATACTTACCAATGGCCCAGACTAGCTGGTGCTAACTCTAAAATTAATCCAGGGCCAAACACAAATTTTGCCCCCCAATTCCCAAAATTTGTATGCAAAACCAAAATTTCATGTCCTATCTGGTCCTCCATACCTTTGCGAACTGTGCATGCGCAGTATCCAGGAAGACACCGAAATTGGCGCCAACCAGCATTCTTTCTAGAAATTGCCTGCTAAATGTTGTAAACAGCAGGGAGGTATGAGTGCCCACTCATGGGAGGGCCATCCCCGACTGGGCCATTGGTAAGTATAAAAATATACAAATTCATTGTAAAAAGGCTGGAGGGCCAAGGACATAGAGGAAAATCCAATTACTCAATCACTTTTTAAAGGATATCTCCTACAGGAGAATAGGAGAGAAAGGAATTATATATGTCTTTCTCATTTGCGAGAAATGAGAACGACATTAACACCAACAATGTAATTGAGCATTACATATTATATAATTCTCCATTTAATGCCAGCATAACCCATAACAGACACCTGAGAAGATTGATCCACGGTTTCTGTGACGACAGAGATGCTACTAGCAGAATCTTGCAAGGAGACTGTTTGATTTTTAACAGAGTCTGCTGAATCAACGGAGTTGGAGGATATGCATTTCCTATCATTCCGTCCCATGAGATCGAAAGAGCATCTACTGCGTGTGCGCGATGGTCTGGACATGGCGACACGTACGTCTGCAACTGATTGTTGAGGTGTGTCGCGAACAAATCTATCATAGGTCGATCCCATTGGTAGCAAATCTGTCTGAATACCCGCTCGTTGAGTGTCCACTCCGATAGCAACAGGTGACCTTTCCGAGAGAGCGAGTCTGCTAGTACGCTCAGACGACCTGGTATATGACGGACCAATAGTTGATTCATAACATACAGAAGAATTTTCTCCTTTAGTTCACATAACAGAATCGAATGAGTGCCTCCCTGGTTCCTGATGTACGCTACTACGCTACTACTGTCGAATTGTCCTACAATATCTGAATATGAGCATCCGATATAATGTGAATCCAATGTTGTAGCGTTAGTTGTAGCGCTAAGGATATTGACATCATCTTTTTGATGTTTATGTGTTTCTCAAGAACCCAAGGGTCCCAAAGACCCTGACACTTTGAGTCTGTTGGGCTCAGGGTTGTGTCCCAACCTGTTTGACTCGCATCCGTCATAATCGTGAAAGCCGGATCCGGCAGCTGCAGCAGAACTCCCCGAGTTAACCACTGAATATCTGCCCAAATCTGAAACTTTTGTTTTACCAGGTCCGTTAAAACAATACTGGTGTCGAGCGAATGCATCTTCACACTCCAGTTCTGAGTAAAGAATATCTGGAGGGGACGTGTGCGCAAGCGACCCATCGGAATAAGATCTGCAGCCACTCCGCACAACCCCCATCAGTTGCATAACTGATGGGGGTTGTGCGGAGTGGCTGCAGACCTTGCTGTTAATGCGTCAGAGTGTAGACAAAAGGGAGCATAACAACTGACTAATTTCGTTCTGGGTAACGGCAGACAAACCAGATTGTTGTGAGTCTCAAAGCTCATTCCCAAGTGAATGAACAACTTGGACGGAGCTAGATCCGACTTCTTCTTGTTTACGATCAGGTCGAGATGTCGGAGCAAAAGAAGCAGACTCTGAACATCATTCTGAAAAGTAGTTTTGTTTCCGTATCTCTGAAGAATGTCGACCGAGTAAGCCGACATTACCACAGACTAATGAGCATGAAAGTAAGACATTACCGAGTTCATTATTCGAGTGAATGCTCAGGGCGCCAGGTTCAGACCAAAGCACATCACTCTGGACTGATACACTATCCCCTGAACAGCGAACCACAGGTACTTTCTGAATGCCAGATGTACCAGGACATGAAAGTACGCATCCTTTAGATCTATGCTTGCCACATTGTCGTTCACTCAATTGCTTGCCCTTACTGACCGAATGGTCTCCATACAAAACTTTGGAGCTACGATAAGGGCACCGTAAAGTCTGATTAACTCCAAATTAGCCACTGTTAAGGCGGAGTTATACGTGGTAAACATAACTGCCCTGGAAAGAACTATTAAAGAGGTACGAATGTCCTCAAATTCCTTTCTGTTGAGACACGGCTCTTGAAAGGTGATCTGCTTAAGACATAGCGTCCAAATTTGTTCTGTTTGAAGATATTGCCGTCTCAATTGTGTCAATTGTGTCCAAGCGAATTGTGAATGAGGCAGGCAAGGATAGCTCTAGATCCTCAGCCTGCTCATCCAAATACAGAGGAACTCTCTGTCCACCTCCCCCCAGTGTTTTAAATGAAAGTGGTCCTATGATCGGTAAATTTATGGAAGATGATGTCAAGAAACCGCCTTTCTTCTTCCCACTGGAGAGTTTGAATATGGCATCGTCTAAATGGCCGAAGGCCTGCGACACCTGCCTAGACTGAACCGGAAAAGACAGGACATCCTCCTTTGTCCGGATAAAGTCTGCGTCCAACAACGTCAGCAGTTTCCTTTTAGTAGTCGCAGCATTCTGATTCGCCAGAACAAATTCAGGGTAGTATTGATGGATTAAATCCATCGCAACCATGTGCTGTTCTGAAATCTTCATCCATACCCCTTTCACCATCCGACTGAATCAGTTGAGACTCTCGGTCTACGGCATCTGAACGTGCAGATGACTGGACCGACCCAGCACCATCCGACAACTCAGGTTCTGAGACTGCGGTAGGCTGCTCCTGCACTTGCTGGGATGCTGCGATGAGCTGCGCAATCTGTGACAGCAAGTCAATTACGGAGGCCTGTGGAGCAGCAGTCTTCTGTTTCTTGGCAGCCTGCTGCTCCTGGGACGGTGTGTCAGAGATGGCTCTTTTCTCCGGATGTCCCGATAAATGAGGCCTTGTCTCCTTAGCTACTGGATGGTCTGACTTGACGATAAGTGGTCCTTTCTCAGCGATGCAGGCTGGATATCCGAAGTCACGTAGCTAAGATGCGGTCGTGTGTGCTTTGAAGATGATGATGTAGAAGCCATAACTGCAGCCGAGGCCGGCTGCGACCTATGTGGAAGGCATGGACGTATGCTCCGACTGACGCAAGTTTTTAATTACAACATCTGGCCCCAGATGCGGCTGGGAAAGAGAGAGACCTCTCTCGCTCACGGTCCTTTCAGACCTCAACGAGCTTCCCAAGGCTTCTTCCTCTGTTCCGTCGTCGCTGAGTGAGCCTGTTTATGTTTTAAGGTGCTCGCTCTACCCAATCCATTCCTCTCGACCGCAACGGAACACCCGGCATCACGGTACCCACAGACGGAGTAACCGCTTCACTGGTCAAACTAGCTGGCGACAAGGGACTAAAACCACCGGCTAGTGGCTTTTTGCCCTGTCTAATACTCATGAGCACCTTGGCAGCTAGCTCTGTTTGCTCATCTGAGCACGATGATGGTAGCACACTATCTCTAGGCGTCACGTAAACATCACCATGTTCTTGTTCCTCTGAAAAAGAAACTGAGAAACTTGATTGACTTTGTGGCGAGAGGACCGGCATTGGCCTCTCGAAGCTAACAACGTACCATGACACCCGTCTCCAACGTTTGTCATCCCATCCGACACAGGTTGGACAAGAATTAGTGGGAGTACATCAACTACAAGCAAGGCAACAAGCATGTAAATCCGAGGAAGACTTCCTCACCTTGCATTTTGAGCACTAAGCTTTCATAATGAATCAAAATAAAGTTGACAGTACTCCCACCAACTCCACAATAAATATATGAAAAAGATACATAATAAATAACATTCAAAATATAAATCGAAAAATTAATTTCCACCCACCCACCCACCCCCACCCCCCCCCTCCCAGCCCCCCACCCCCAAAAAAAAAATATTTTGGAAAATTCTGATGGGAGCC
This sequence comes from Pictodentalium vernedei, assembly GCA_031216915.1. NCBI lineage: Eukaryota > Metazoa > Mollusca > Scaphopoda > Dentaliida > Dentaliidae > Pictodentalium > Pictodentalium vernedei. The sequence continues at coordinate 182,866,454 of CM062291.1, forward strand.
CAAGTTCTCAAAGGGAACGGAGCCCAAATGTATCCCGATAGAGCCTAAGTGTGGACAAAATTCCCAAAATTAATTGCTACACTACCGGAATATTTTTTATGTATCTTACAACAATCCTACCATGAATTAAATAGAAAACTACATATATTTACACAACGTTGTCAATAGAGCATGGAGGTCTTTCGGTTTTTCGGTTCAGTTTCGGTTTTTGCCGCAAACTGAAAAACCGAACTGACAGGGGCCAAAACAACCATTCATACGTTTTTTGCATACTTTGACATTAAACTTCGAAATTTACAACGACCCCCTTGCAATCTCATTTTGAAAATGACAACGAACGTCAGCAGAATGGGCAAATCCAAAAGCGATTATTTCTGTATAATTATGTCTGTGTTTTAGTCGCTCCCATGTATAAGTCGAACCCAATATTTCCAGCCAAATATCTCCCCTGCAACTATTACATGTACCTTTGTATAAGTCGCACCCCGACTGTAAGAATAGCCGATGTGGCCTACACTATCCCCCCCCCCCACTATGGAGCTGCCACTGATGTATAGCATTTACCAAATAGAACATATACAACAGGAAAATAATCAAATGACATACAATCTACCCCAAATTCATATTAACCCTTCGTCAACTGACTCAACTGACTGAGTGCTAGTGAAGTGTGCTATGTCTCAGTACTGCCAGTAGGACATAGCACGCTTTAAATAGCTCTCATGTGACATTTTTATGGCCTTTTCTAGTAAGACGATAGTGATTTAGATTAATTGAAGGGCCTGGAAATAATACCGAAAAACCGAACCGAAACCGAGGTTTTAAAAAAAATAAAACTGAAACCAAAACCGAACCTGGGAAAAAAAAACCTCCATGCACTTGATGTCAATGTAAACAACATCAGAAGAAAAACCGGAAACAAGACCCCAGGCACTGAATAAGAAGGTCTGAAGTCAGTAACAGATTTAGAACTATCCGAGACTAGATATCACGGAGATGGAATCCATCTCTGCGGGCCCCGCAGCAACTAACCAATGTTAGGTATAAACTGATGTGAACCGTAATACTAAAATATTTCAAGCAATAGGTAAAATCTGATTAAAATCCCTTCCCAGACACGAACTTGTCAAAAAAGAACCCCGAATTCGGAATAATTTGACCTTGAGGTCAAAGTTCAAGGTCAAAGCATGGCAACCGTGGTATGCGACACATCATCTTGAGATTATCTCCCCACATACCAAATATCAAAACCCTATCTATTAAGGGAAAAAAGTTACAGCCCGGACACGAACTTGTCAGAAAAGAACCCCGAATTCGGTATAATTTGACCTTGAGGTCAAACTTCAAGGTCAAAGCATGGCAACCTTGGTACACGACATGTCGTCTTGAGATAATCTATCCACATACCAAATATCAAAACCCTATCTATTAAGGGAAAAAAGTTACAGCCCGGACACAAACTTGTCAGAAAAGAACCCCCAGATTTGGAATAATTTGACCTTGAGGTCAAAGTTCAAGGTCAAAGCATGGCAACCTTGGTATGCGACACGTCGTCTTGAGATAATCTATCCACATACCAAATATCAAAACCCTATCTATTAAGGGAAAAAAGTTACAGCTCAGACACGAACTTGTCCGAAAAGAACCCAGATTTCGGAATAATTTGACCTTGAGGTCAAAGTTCAAGGTCAAAGCATGGCAACCTTGGAACGCGACACATCGTCTTGAGATAATATACCCACATGTCAAATATTAAGAGAGAAAGATTACAGCTTGGACAAGTTTTGTTACGGACGGACGGATGCACGGTCAGAGTGATCACTATAGGGTGTCCGCCTTACGGCGGGGCCCTAATAAATCAGGATCTAATAATATGAGGTGTACACTGTACTGAAGAGCTGAGGGGTGGGTTAATATGACCTCACAGTTAATGTATGTGGCCCTCACAGTTAACATATATCAACGAAAGTTACCAAGTTACAGTGAAATTATTCCAAAACGAGGCATCCAAAACGATGGGCACCCATCTAGGCTGAATGATCGCGATCAAAATGGGACGTTCTCATGTAGACATTATTTGGAGTCATCCTACCAAGTTTCAATGAAATCCCTTCATAAATATGACCTGTAGACTATGCTATAAGTTTTCGGGCTTCGAGCCCCTGTAGCCGTCACAGTTGCCCAATCACGTCCAAAAGGGGACTTTCTCATGTAGACATTATATGAAGTCAACCCACCAAGTTACAATGAAATTCCTCAGTAAATATGACCTGTAGACTGAGCTAAAGGTTTTAGGGTTTTGGGCTCGGGCAGTCGTCACGGTTGGCAGATCACGCCCAAATGGGGAAATTCTCATCTAAACATCATAAGGAGTCATCCTACCAAGTTACAATGAAATCCCTCCATATTAAACATGACCTGCAGACTGTGTTAAAAGTTTTTGGGTTTCGGGCTTGTGCAGCCATCACGGTTGACAGATCATGCCCAAAAGGGAATGTTCTCATCTAGGCATTATTCAGAGGCATCCTGCCGAGTTACAATGAAATCCCTTCATAAATACGACCTTTAGACTGTGCTAATGGTTTTCGGGTTTTGAGCTCAGGCAGCCATACCACGTTCTCATCTAGACATGACCCCAAACCTGCATATGAAATTTTGTGACGATCAGACAAGAACTGCGGGGTGTAGCCCATACTAAAGGAAAATGTGAACAGATTCACAGACTTCTGCATGCGTGATGGCAATAGCTTATCTTGACTTTGTCAAGTTAAGCTAAAAACGATACATCGGATGTATGATGCATGACCCAAAATGCCTAAACACCCCTAGGGTGAGGATGTAACCATGGGGAAATACAGAATAAACTTTCTGCATAACACGTCAAACTCCCAAGAAATTTATAAAAAAAAGTTTCAATAAAATAAGCCAAAAAGCTTAGGAGTTTAACTGGGGGGCTTCAAGGAAGGAGAGGAAAGGAACACTTAATAAACAGTGGAAAAATCATTAGCAAGAATGATGACGTCATGAAATAATTTATATTAAAATTATAAAGTTACAGCCCTGAACGTTTCCAACCATCGTCGCTTCCATCATCCAAATGTGTCCTTGGATCCACAAATTCTACCATTGATTTGTGTCTGGCATCATTAAAACTGAGATTTAAAAGCAGAGATGTCAGTTTGCTGTTTCTGACAGAAGGGCCAAACAAAGAATGATGATTGGCGCCAATTTCGGTGTCTTCCTGGATACTGCGCAAAAGTATGGAGGACCAGATAGGACATGAAATTTTCGGTTTTGCATGCAAATTTTGGGGATTGGGGGGCAAATTTTGTGTTTAGCCCTGGATTCATTTTAGAGTTAGCAGCAGCTAGTCTGGGCCATTGGTTGTTGTATAAAAGAACAAGGATTCAAAGGGTTAACACTGGTAAACTGTGTGCCCGAAATTACGAGAATGTGCTCAAATTAATGCATCAGACAGTGGGATTTTAATCTTAAAATGGCTGAAGTTTAAATTGTAAGAATGCACAGAAGTTGTATTGATAAATAAACTGACAAGATTATTGATTTATTGATTTACTTATTGGTGTTAAGGTCACATTTCTGCTCAATGGCTCATCGCACCTGCAACATGGATATACAGTCAAGTTTAGTCAATTGTTTGTACCCTTGTTGCCCATTTTAGAGGACTTCCACCCCAAGCATTGGTGACTGGGTCCTATTTTACCAATAAAACAGAGCTTGTTTACAACTGTAAACAAGCACTCCTTCACTTCCTGGGGTTCCCATGGGGATCTGATCGCAATTAAATCTCTGAAGAAAGCTAACACATGTGCTTTCAGGATCCAAATAAACATACCCAAATGTTTAATATTTCCTTTGAAACTTTCACACCCCTATGGCACTTATTCGACCCCTATGTTTATTAATTTCTAGTGGTAAGAAAGAATTCATATCATGTTCCTGAAAAGCTATCGCAATAACAATAGCTTCACAGTTTTCCAGGCATTTCCCAAAATGACATGCCATACACTTTCTTCAAATGCAAATATTCTGTAACTTAATTATCTAACCCATAACATGTTTTACCATTTTCCAAATCCACAAAAAACATGTAACACTATCTGATTAAGTAGAAATAAACAATCTGAATGTGGGAGGAATAATTTGTCAAAGGCAAGACTTCAACCTGCAAAATTGCATGAAAAAATGCTGAAGCCAGTCATTTTCAGCAACCCAGCAGCCTCAAAAGCAGAATTTTCCCCCCCAACCCCACCTACCTACCCCTGGAGCATAGCATCCCATTTCTAAAATGCAAAAAATATTTTTATACATTTCCATTTCAATTTTTAGTTACATGTCTGTTTAACAAACCCAAGTAAAAATTACATTTTAAAAAATAGCCAATTTTTCGAAGCCACTGTTTCCCATAATTCATCTGGTCATTTACTTCCAAATATCAGACTCCAACTTTGGGACCAAAACTTCAAATTCTCTTGTCCAACAAAAAGCTAAATATAATCATATATGTGATACTAAAAATATATCTCTATCTGACATGGCCTTAATTTCAAAATATGCCCCATGTTTAGAATTTCACCCCTGTGCAATAGTGCAAAACTGTAGAGCGGAACAAAAATGCTTCTGCAATATGAAATGTGTTCCAAAATGTGGTGTGATATTCAGGAGTTGGTTAAATGCATTTTCATCAGATGCTACTCCTCTGAGATTGCATTGAAGTCATGATTTTTAAATTTTTTTTTTTTTGAGGGGGGAGGAAGGGGGGAGGAGGGAGGGAGCTGGGGAGGCTAAAAGAAGAGCAGAATTTGGGGTATCTAGATTGAGTGTGGCTACGCTACTGAAACTTCTCCAAAGAAAATATGTACTTAACACAAAACTTATAAATGTTAAAAACATTATGGTATATGACTCAAGGGAGGCTACTCAGATAATAGAATTACAATGTTAATTTTCATTACACAATTCAAAGTTTAGCAGTGTTAATTATTAACTGAACAATTGGAATTTTGTTTTTTATTAACACAGTCAAATCAAATCACAAGTTCGAAGTTATTGTCCACTTTATCTGAATGTTTTTGTCAAAAGGTATCTAATGGAAATTTTGCCCACACAGAACTATCTTCAGAACACCGAAATTAAAATTTTTGCCTACTGGACCAAACCATGGTCAGCCTGGTATACCGTGGATCGTCAAGGTGTGCCAAAACTAACCCTTTATTAAAATTCACAAAAATTGCCATTCACTTTTCATTTTTTGCCTCAAAAACATAACTTAGGATCCCTCGTGGGAACGAGCTTATTTAGATTGTTCCAATGAGGGGTCATAAGCTATGTTTTTGATGTAAAAAAGTAGTTATTTAATAATTTGGTTTGCAAGTGTCATCTGCTTTCCGTGATGAGTAAAGGGTGAAGGGAATCTAAAGGCCTGTTACCTGAGCTCCACTTCATAAGTACTATAAGTTGTAGCAATGTAACCTTAGGGCTTATATTTCATCTAAATATGGGAGAAACCATTTGGATTCTTGCGAAAATGATAGCGAGAATTCATACATGCTAGGAGTTTCCAAGGATTCCATGAGGCCACACGGTTGAACCCCTGTTATATACTGATAACACACGTTAACTCTTTACCCAACACATCTTTTTAAAACATAAACTGAATTTTAAAATTTTATAAAAAATAAACAGTATTTACTAATAAAACCTTTCAAATACGGATGTTATTGGAACCGGCTCAATGAGCCAGTTCCAAAGACAGCCATATTTGTACAATTTTATTGACAGAGTGTCAGAATATTTCAGGTCATGTTAGCCTTATATTGGTTAATTAGCTGCTGCTATATTAGGTAAGGGTTAAATTGACTCAATTATTTTCTCACAAAACAGGGGTACTCATGCTACCTGCTGCACAAGCAAGCCACAAGGATATTCATGGGAATTAGGTAAATGGGTAAAATAACACGTGATTTCAAGAAAACTATTTCACACTGTTTCCGACTCAATTCAGATTTGATGTTAACATCAGACTCCGTCAATTTGATTCAAGATTTGATTTGAGGATGGAAATTCCAATTTGCAGGACAGTAACCAATACTAGAACAAGTATTGATTCAAAGTTAATGATTCAAATTGAATGTGTTGTAATTGCTCACCTCATCTGTTTTCAGTCTTTTGTGAAGAAAATTGTTGGAGTATGATAAAATCTTCTGACATGCTCTCTCACATAAACACAACTCCTTCTTTAAGTAGTCTCTCTTTGTCATGACAAAATTTTCAAACTGTTTTGACCTTTTCTGGCCATTCCCTAGACCAATATTACGCGCCCTTCAAAAGAAGAAATGTGTAAGGCCACTGTTATTAGGAAATTTATTTCTCCGGACTCAGATCTCAACAGCTGAACTGTGAAATGTGATATATATGTTACAGTCAAACAGTGAAATGAATAAAATTTGTGTCTAGGTATTTCACAAAATGACTGACACCTCTTGATTATTAAAATTATTATGCACTGTGGAAAACTGATTAAAGAATGGAAGAAAACATATGTAATTTTCAATAACTGTATTCATACAGAAATCATGCATAAAAAAGGAATGAATGTTCCTGGGATCACCACGTCCACTATCAACCAACGGAATTGGAACAGCAACATTGTCTCCTATCTCATCACCTACTAATTTGATGGGGCTCCTTTTCACAATACATTCTGCTTGTTCAAGATCAGGATGAGGCAGCAGTGCAGGATCTGGTTCTGGTTGGTCAGACTCGTTGGTACATGTATCTGGTTCAGGCTCGTTGGTATCTGGTCTGTTGGTATCTGTATCTGGGGGATGAAAGATAGTCTGGAGGTCTTGTTCAGTCTGCATGCAACTGATAGCCTCTTGTGGAAGTGATATTGAAGTTAGGCTGACTCGTGCAGTTACACCAAACATAGCAACATATGGACTTCTCTTGATCCTGGTATGGTAAGCAGAATTCTTGGTGAACTGAACAAATTTTATATCCATGGAACAGAAGATTCTGAGATCTGTCAAAGAATTACAACCAAATTCCTCATGATTATTAGGCTAAAAAAAATTAATGTTGTAGTTTAGGTTACATGACAGAAAAAAATAAGGTCGGTAGGTAGGGTTTTTTGTTGTTGTTTTTGGGTTTTTTTTTTACACTTTGAGATGAATAATTTAGCTGGACATACCAATACCTATGTGAGAAATCATCCCAGGGGAGGAATATCCACCCAAACGATATACTCGGTTTCTTCGACAAAGCAAGCACAAGGAACACACAGTATGGTTCAGCGGTTTGGGCTTTTTATATTGGTTCGAGGCTCACTTGGAGTTGAGAATGTTTCTTTCACATAACACAATCCAGTATGCCTGGAAATTCTACTTTGTTGGTGTTTCTGTACCAAAGCATTCACCATGTACCATGGACAGATTTCAGACAGGTTACAGAATATCCACAATCAAAAGTACAGCCGTTCACGGAGTGTGAGAAAGTTGAATTTACGTGAACGATGGGTCGAGCCGTCTGCGGTATGAAAGTAAGAGAGGATGTTGCAACTTCTCAAACTGCGTGTCATGATATGGACGAGAAAGTTGTCCACAATGTTCATGCTTTCACGAAAAACTAAGTTTTCTAATATTTTCTTTTTGATATTTTTCATGAATAAATAGTTGTTACATGCTTTTGATTGTTCTCAGTCATTTGGAAATACTTCCCCACGACATATTAACCTATCAAAAGTACCGCATCAGAACATCAATTCACCCAAAAAAAATGCCTGTGAACAGAAAACGAAAAACTGATTTTTAATTGATTTCTTGCATAAGCTTGTAGACAATTTTCATTTGCCTTTGGCTTTTTGAACACTCCATTAAACACTGACAATGATTGTTGGAAACGTTTCATGGATATCTTTCTAAAATAAAATAAAATATGTGTATGTCAAGGGTTGTTTAATAATATTCTATTTCTATTGCCAGTATTGGAGAGAAATTTTTAAAAATATGTACTGTGTATTACTGGCCAAATATAACTGACAACATGTGAAAGAGTAGGAATGTAGGTCCCAGAAAAAGTGTGAAGTGTAGGCCCACCCTTATCAATCATAAATAGTTAACACAGCATGCTCACCAAACCAGAGAGTTAAGGAAACGAGTGTTAGGGTGAGGGAGGGGGGTCAAATATTTACAGATATATTTTCCCTCCCCCTCACACAAACTCACACAGGCACCTGTGATGGATAACAATAATTACACATCGATGTTTTTGATACAACGTTCCTTTAAAAACTAATAAATTTAACCCTGTTTAAGTTTCATTGATTGAAGATGACATTGGCCACTTACACAACGTGAGAATACATTTTTACCTTTTACTTAAAACAAGAGGCCCCAGGGGCCTGAGGGCGCACATCTGACAAGGTAGACTAAATATGAACCCAGGGAATTGATTTCAACAAGTTGCATCTGCCCCTCCTAAGAAAAGCTTACACCAAATGTCCAAAGATTTTGACTGGTGGATCTAAAAAAAAAAAGATTTTTAAAGAATATTCCTCATATTGAACTATGTTATAACCAAATATGAACCCAGGGACTTTGCTTTAACAAACTTGAATCCCCCCCCCCCCCCCCCCCCCCCCCCCCCCCCCAAGAATGCTGCACTCCAAATGTCAAAACATTCCGACTACTGGATCTGAAGAAGATTTTTTAAGAAAATTCCTCATTTTGAACTAAGTTACAATTCGAGCTTCCGCAGTGAGCCCAAATACAGACCTAGGTACATGGCTTGAACAAACTTGAATCTTACCCCTAAGGATTTTGCATGCCAAGTATCAAAACATTCTGGCTGCTGAATCGGAAGAAGAAGATTTTTAAAGAAAAATTCCTCATATTGAACTAAGTTATAATTTGGGCTTCCACAGGGAGCCCAAATATGAACCCAGGGACTTGGCTTTAACACATCAAGGATGCTGCACACCATATATCAAAACATTCTGACTGCCGAATCTGAAAAAGATTTTTTAAGAAAATTTCTCATTTTGAACTAAGTTACAATTCAAGCTCCCACAGTGAACCCAAATATGGACCTAGGGACAGGGCTTAAACAAACTTGAATCTCCCCCCCTAAGGATGCTGCATACCAAATATCAAAACATTCCGACTGCTGGATCTGAAGAAGAAGATTATTAAAGAAAATTCCTCAGTTTGATCTAAGTTATAATTCGGGCTCCCACAGTGAGCCCAAATATGAACCCAGGGACTTGGCTTGAACAAACTTGAATCTCACCCCCCTAAGCATGCTGCATACCCAATATCAAAAGATTCTGCCTACTGAATCTTGAGAAGAAGATTTTTAAAGAAATTTTCCTGAAATGCACTAATTTGAAATTTGGGCTCCTATAGTGAGCCCAAATATGAATCCAGGGGGCCGATTTGTACAACTTGAATCAGATCCAACCCACAATGCTGCATACCAAATATCAAAAGATTCTGCCTGCTGGATCTGGAGAAGAAGATTTTTGTAAGAAATTTGCCTGAAATGCACGAAGTTCAAATTCGGGCTTCTATAGTGAGCCCAAATATGAATCCAGGGGGCCGATTTGAACAAACTTGAATCTGACCCCCCTAGAGATAATGTATACAAAATAGGAAAGAATTCTGCTTGGTGGATCTGAAGAAGAAGATATTTTTGAATTTTGGAAAGAAATTCATGGGTGCTATCAGAGTTATGCTCCTTGTCATATGATGGGGAACATGCACACCAAATTTGGTTCAATTTGATCCAGTAGTTTGTGAGGAGTAGTCAATAATGTAAAGTTCACGACAGACGACGACGGATGGCAAGTGATAAGTTAAGCTGCCTTTGGTGAGCTAAAAACACGAAGCTAGCGGTGGAGAGGAAGGGTTGTGGTGTCTGAGGAACTGACTGTTTGTTACCCATGCTTCCCTCTAGGTAGGGATACGCATGCATGAGGTCTTGAGAGTTCTGCAGAGGGAAGGGAGTGGGGGGGGGGAGGGGAGGGGACGCTTTCTGATGATCTGATTTTCAAAATTCCCAGTGTATAATTAATTTCTTGTTCAGCTTTCACCCAAATGCATATTTTTTTTACAAAACACCAACTATCTCTTGAAATTGAAACTTTCTTTATAAATAGCTAAGAATTCCGAATTCGTAATTCGCTCACAACACTTTCGATACACGGTCAGTTCGGTATTCCGTGGAGAGTGTCCATTGTTTCCAATCACATTTGCCTCTCCCATAGTTCCTACATAAGAACAGCTGCGATTGATTGTGGGCTAAAAATTCTCGAAATGAAAATGTCATTACTTCTGCCTTCTGAATGGTTACCAGTCTTGAATCAACCTGCATGATCTTCTTGTCAATCTTCGAAAAAGAAAGTCACGTAATGCTTGTTTTTAAATGCGTCTTATATTGTCGTAAAATGAATTGATAAAAGGGGGGGGGGGGGGGGGGGAAAGAGGGGCAGATGAATGAATATCATCTCGTCCTCTGAGTATCTGCATTCTAATATTTAACTGCCACCTTATGTCAGTAGAAGGTGCGACTTAATTACTGTTGATTGCCTGCTACAAGTACTGAATCACCCGTCGCGCATTACAATTCTGCAGATATCGCAATACACTACCATGCATCAGATGTGATTTTATGGGGATTTGCTGCATTTACCTAACGCGCTATTATTTCAAATTATTCATTTCGCCTGGATGGGATGAGGGCATTTCTTTTTATTTATTAAAGCCAAGATTGTTGACATCGTTCAGATGAAAATCAGCAATACGCCGAATTAAAATAGCGAAAGGCACAGGTTCTGCTTCAATGGAGAAACATACTCATAAAATCTCTACCAATTTAGCAATATTTTCGGGTTTATGGTGCTAGACAAAGGTCGTGATTTTTGAAAGCCCGATAAAATTTCTGGAGTCGCATGCTTAAAATAGGGTCGGTCACGTAACACAAACCTAAACATTTTTTTTCTTTGGCCTTACAGATGAGCGGTTTTCAAATTTCATGTTGGTTACAATTTTGGTTTCACTGTTCACTGAAAGAGTTGGGTTTTCGGTTTTGGTTTTCCTTGTACAAACATAACTATACATTGCATTTGCATATAGAAAGATGTATTTGACAGTACATGTATTTGCATCAAATAAATAAAAACTTTAAATCAACCCATTTATAAAATAAAATAGAACACGACACTTTCCTGAGATATTCAAGTCAAATTCAATCTTTTATAGCAGCATTTTCTGTCTCGAATTGCTTGAAACAGTAGTTTACTCAACTGGCGGAAGTATAGTAGCTGGATACTGGATGGTGAATTACTACTAAATTGCAGCCAGATACATTTTCCACTGGCAATTATTCAAAATTTCTGAGAACAAAACACAAGAAGTATTTGCAAACTGGCATGATGGTATCTAGTGGGTCACTGGATACAATACAGTGGTCCATTAGGTAAAGGTTTGCAAGTGCTTCTTATGCTTTTATGAAAAAGATTAAATATATTTTTGGGACTCCTTTTCCAGGGCACACCTGTGTAATATATGGGTACTCTGACTTCCTGGGCACAATGTATTTGCATAAATGATCTCAAGAGTTTCAGGTTTGAGAAAAATGATTTTTTGCCTAGAGTCCGCCGCAAAATTAGCTCCCCCCCCCCCCCCCCCCCCCCACATACCTGTGTTTAGGGTAACCTGATCGACTCTAAAAAATTATGCCAACCTTGCTTTCAATTTTGCATGTAGAAATAAATATATTTGTCATTATAAATGAGGAACAAATGACAACTTCCAGTTCTGCAAAGGAAACACGAGGTGTAAGAAGTAACCTACTTTCACGGTAACTGTCACGCTCGAACACAATACCAATTAGTGCAGCTGTTCTGAAAAAGGGGGGTATCGTGACTCTAAAGTTTGAAAACAAGGTTAACTTTAGGTTGTTTCTCTCTTCATTCTGAGAAGTGAAGACCTGATTAGAGTCTTTCACATTGAAGCTGAAAACCCAAATTTTCCATTAGCCGCCCATCTCTAATGATTATTGACCCATCTGCTCTCAGTACATCCAATATAAGCATTCAATATACCATATCTTGTTTGACAGAGCTTCAAGAGCTCTGTCAGACAAGATGTCCCAGAAGAAATGCTCAGTTTACACATGAATGATCAAATTCCTGTTAACCATTTACATAATAATATGATTATTAGCAGATGACACTTGCACGAACAAGAAAAATGTGACCCTGGGCATGAAAATTTCCTTTTTTGCCTTTAACTGGTTGAGTGCTATAAGCCACTATCATGGCTCTATTGTGAAATTTACACTGTATGCATTAGCATGCTGTTTGCTCAGCAGTAGAAAAAAATTGCTTTGTTAACATTTATTTATGAAGAACATCTTGCTAAACTAACGCTCCCCTTGCTGGTAGCATGGTATCTTTGAAGAAAAAAAACTCATGTTACAAATCACCATTCAAAAATAAAGTAGCACTCTACAAGTTACTGGTAAAATAGATTATGGCCTGTTTCTGGAATGAACTCATTACAATAAGAGATTCTACCCTATGTTTTTGAGGCAAAAATTGAAGAAAAAAATAATAAAATTTAAAGGGCAATTTTTGTGCACAGATAGTTTTTTTTTTAGTTTAAACACATTTTATTTGCCAACAAAATTGCAAAAGGGACTGGAGTACAAGTGCTTACCATTTGGAGTCACTTCTCTCCCTGGGCACTCCTTTCAATGACTGCTATGTTAAGTAAGGGGAGAACTAAATACTTCTGATAATTGAATAATTTTCATTGGCAAAGTGGTTACATAATTAACAGGGTTCCACTAAGCAATTATTTCCTTCCGTCACATCAGGCCTTGCATTTTGTCAAGGCTGGGGCTGAAGAACATCAAGATCAGCCTCGAAAATTGTTTTTTTCTGAGGCCTACAGTAAGCCCTTAGAGAACATTATTTTACACACCTTCGATTTTGAAAAATGAAGGCATACAAATAATAATGCCTCTATTTTTGAAACCAGACGCATGTTTTTTTCTCTCCGGCCTCATGAGACCACAGATGATTGTTATTGCTCATCTGGGACAGCATAATTGCTTCAAAATTTGAAAACATTTTAACTTTATTCAACCTAAACTCACTCAAACTGAAATAGTGCAACACTGTTTAACCCAAGAGACGGGCTATGCTCCAGTGCATATCCCCCAGTGCATACCTCCCAACAACTGCAAGAGAAGAAATAAACAATGATATTATGAAAAACTTTACAATAAACAATCTCCATTCCAAATTTCATCAAGATCTGATATCCCTAACCTGAGATACAAAGTGAACAGGCAAAAAACTGGCTATGTCACAAGGTAAACAGTGAATTTCCAAAGTTAAAAAGGGGATAAGTCTAGAAAGTGGAATGTAAGAAATATTATTAGAGACTCATTTGAAAGCCTTTCCCATAAACAATCTTCATTCCAAATTTCATTGAGATCCGATAACCCAAACCTGATATACGAGGCAAACAGACAAAAAACTGGCTCTTTTGTATATTCAAAGGGCAATAACTCACAGGAAAAATATTCCAACAGCAAAACGGCTGATGCTCCTGAAAGATCTCATGATAGAGAACATCTGTATGAAATTTCGTCAAAGTCTGAGCAGTAATGTTCAAGTCATATCTCGAACAGACATTGGAGGGCATATGTACAGACAGATGGACTGACACACAGATGGATGGATGGACAGACATGCACAATCCAGTTTACCCCACTTTAAAAAAAAAAAGTGGGGGTATAATAAAACAAGAGGCTCTAAAGAGCCTGTAATCGCTCACCTGGCAGAGCAGAAGATGAAAATGTGATTTCCCATAGGGTTTCTATGGTAACTATAAGCCGCAATTGCAGCCATATTTGCAACCCGATCAACATTACATGAGGATCGTTGGTAGATGGTGTCTCAGTCATCAATCATGTGAAGTCTCAAAACATTTGGCCATGGAGTTTCAGAGGAAAAGATTTTTGAAAATCGACCAATCAGAATCAAAGAAGGCCTCTGGTTGCCATCCAACAGGAACAAAATGAGGATTGTTTGTAGAGGACCTTTCACAGATTCATTTCTGCCAAGTTTGGTTCACATCGGCTCAGTAGTTCCAAAGAAGATGCAAATGTCATTTCCCACAGGGTTTCTACGGTAACCATTATGTGTACATCGTGCGCATGAACTGATAATTGGGCCACCACTTAATGCATTGTGAGGTGGGGTCAGAAAACTCAACCTCGTGATGAAATTCATTTGGTTTTGTTGTCTATAATTACATGTACATTTTTGCCAGTGCCTATCCACAGTTGGTTATTCCACTTCAGATAGTGTGTCATTGTCCATAAATACATGTAGTAATTCTTGTTGCTAATAACTGGGGTGAAAAATAAATTATATACAGTTTGGCTGGAAGAGCAATTTTTAAAAAAAAACTACCGAAATGGGGAATTGTTAACTGAAATAAAATTTATTTCAACAAAGCAGCTATGTCTTATGAATATTTTCTCATGTGTGAGGTTTTTGACTCATCAACTTGGTGGTGTTACTTTGATCTTGCAATGCACCGACACTGATTAACAAGTCTCTCTCTTCAGATTTGAAAAATTTGATAAAAATCATTGAGGTTCCATGGTTGATTTGTTCTTTTCCGCCCATTATTTGTCAAATCTGATAAAAAAAATGCATGATATAAACAGATCACAATTTCCGTCAGCAGAGTCTGTTCAATTTGGTCAGTCTGTTGGCCAACAATGGGGGATTAGAGACATGCAAGCATAATTAGTGATTTAAAACAACAAGAATTCTGACCATGTTAAATTATTTATCCAGATGAATTGTGAAAAATCCAGCAAGAGGATAACAGATCCAGAAGTCGAGTTTTGACATTAAATTCTGAAATAAGCTATTTGTAGCAACAGTGACCATGACCTTGGAGTCCCAGACTCCGAAATCAATAGATGTCTTCCCTTCCTATAGGGTAACCTCTGGTATAAGTTTGGTAAAGGTGCGTCAAATAGAACTAAAGTTATTGCCCGGAAACCAATTAGTCATAAAATATTCTATTTGTTGTAACAGTGACCTTGACCTTGGAGTCCCTGACTCCAAAATCAATAGGTGTCTTCCCTTCCTATAGGGTTACCTCTGGTATAAGTTTGGTAAAGGTGCATCATAACAGTACTAATGTTATTGCCCCTTACCTTCCAACCCATTTCATTCACTGAACTGAGAAAGCAAAAACACAGATCTTAGAAGCAAAAGTATTTCTGCTATATGATCGCTTCAGAATGCAATTTCCCTGCCTTTTCACACTGTTATGTGAGGTGTCATTTACCACTGAATAAAGGTGTGAGCCCTGGTCTATGACACCTTCATCCCCACCCTACCGATCATCACTTGAAGAATCAACAAAGAAATGCTTAAATTTCAAAGCCCAATCTTTTTGGACTCCCTCCCTGTATGGATCTCAAATTGTGGTATAATGATATCCTGTTCACTTTCATTCAATGGAATTGAATAACATGTTCAAACAACAGAAAACTTGGCAGAATGTGTTTTAATTATCCTATTTATTTGCTATAATATTGTTCCATACATGTACGACAATTGTAAACTTTATTTAAATGGGAAAATGAATGAAATTTACCCGAACAGATAAAATAACGACAGTAATGATATGAACATTACACATTTTAAGTAATTTGTATATTTTTTATACTTACCAATGGCCCAGACTAGCTGGTGCTAACTCAAAAATAATCCAGGGCCAAACACAAATTTTATCCCCCAATCCCCAAAATTTGCATGCAAAACCGAAAAAAATGTCCTATCTGGTTCTTCTTCAGATCTGTGCATGTACAGTATCCAAGAAGACACCGTAATTGGTGCCAACCATCATTCTTTCTATAATTGCCTGTTAAATGTTATAACTCAGCGGGAGGTATGAGTGCCATTGGTAAGTATAAAAAACATACAAATTACTTATAATTTAAAATATTTTTATACAACAACCCAAGACCCAGACTAGTTCAATAGTAAAAATGCTGGAGGGCCTAGGACATAAAGGAAAATCCAATCTCTCAATTACTTCAGTAAAGTATATCTCCCAAAGGAGAAGAGGAGAAGATAGGAATTATATATGTCTTTCTCCTTTAGGAGAAAAGAGAAAGGCATAACACCAACAATGTAATTGAGCATTACATAATATATAATTCTCCATTTAATACCAGCAATATATAATGATTGTCCAGAGAATGAGACTCTTTATACTCATTTAAAAGTGTTTGAGGATTGTATATTAACGCCCGTTTGACACGTGACACATACAAATGCTTTACATTGAGCTACACTTTAAAAACAGTACATAAATGAGACATGGTTATTGCTTCACACCGAGCTACACATTAAAACCATACCAACACCGACTCAGGACTACTGACACCAGAGGAGGTCTTCCCTTGCTTTTCACTGTAAAGCCAGATGATCATGAGGGAAAAAGCTGTCCCCCCTCCCCCCCTTCCCCTTCTTCTGAGGTAGATGTCCTCAGAACAAAGAGGGCAGCAGAACAGCATCACCGCTGGAAGGGGCTGCCTAAATAACTATAGATATAACCATTAAAGGACGACATTCTAAGCAACAGAAAGAGGATCTAAAGATCTAAGGTCACCAGAGATGGAATCTAAATTTCTCCGGTAAAACTTGGTAAATGAAGAGGGCTGTGTCTAGCATGCAGCCTTCATGAGATCAGTAATGGCTATACTGTTAGAATAAGCCCAAGAAGTAGACAGCACTCTAACCTCATGCGCTGATGTCTTATTAACAGAACGTTGATCCGAAGATAGATTTTCATAGGCAATGCGTATTGCCAACTGAATCCATCTAGCGACTGAATGAACAGAAATATCTTTCCTGTTAGGAATCAATGAAAGAAACGTTTTCTTCCTTTTCTAATAAAATCTGATCGATGTTTATATATGTGCATAGCCCTGACTGGACACAGCAAAGGTCTACAGTTGTCCGAGGATGGCAGAGACTTAATGATAATAGGCTCAGGCCACTTGTCTGGAATCTGATTCTTAGCCAGAAATCCCACTTCTGTAGTGAGGGTAATGGTATTGATTCATCAGCAGATAAAGCATGAAATTCACTGACTCTTCTGGCAGATGAAAAAGCTAAGAGGTCAAGAATTTGAACTTTACAAAGTCCAACGGCTTAAACGGACCTTCTTTGAGCTTCAACAGAAATCAAGCCAAATTCCACTTAGGAATTAATCTGAGTGTTCTAGGTCTGTTAACAGAGAAATTTCTAACAAGCTTGGACAATGAAGCATTTGATCCAATAGCCAAGTTATCATGATGAGCGTAAGTGTCTGATAACATAGACCTATAGCCCTTAATAGTGACAGGCTGCAGTTTGAGATTGTCAAACAAGTAGACCAGGAAATTGGCAATATTTGGTATGGACGGATCATAAACATCTATCAACTGATCCTGACACCAACGGAAGAAAACCCTCCACTTCGCTGCATAGTTCAACGTAGAGGAGGACCTCCTGCAGTTAGAAATTGCGTCCACTGCGCATCCTGTAAACTGTTTTCCATGCAAGAAGGGCCGCACAACGGAAGTATGTGAAGGTTGAGACCTTCCGTGTTGTGATGGCTTCCCCTGATAAAGAAGGTCCCCTCGTGGAGAAAACTTCCAGGGAACGTCCCACAACAGACACCTGAGAAGATTGATCCAAGGTTTCTGTGATGACAGAGGTGCTACTAGCAGGATATTGCAATGAGACTGTTTGATCTTTAACAGAATCTGCTGAATAAATGGAGTTGGATGATATGCATATCCTATCATTCAGTCCCATTAAATCAACAGAGCATCTACTGCATACTTTTGATGGTCTGAGCATGGCGACACAAATGTTGGTAACTGATTGTTCAGGTGCGTCGCAAACAGATCTATCATGGGGTGATCCCACTGGTAGCAAATCTGCCTGAATATTTGCTTGTTGAGAGTTCACTCTGATGGAAACAGGCGACCTTTCTGAGAGAGCAAGTCTGCTAGTACATTCAGATGACCCGGTATATGACAGACAGAAAGATGAACATGATGATTCATGACGTATAGGAGAATCTTCTCCATTAATTCGCATAATGGAATTGAATGATGCCGACCCTGGTTCCTGATGTAAGCTACTACTGTTGAATAGTCCGACAAAATCTGAACATGGACGTTCGCTATTATGTGAATCCAATGTTGTAGTGATAGCCATATTGACATCATCTCTTTGATGTTTATGTGCTTCTCTATCGTGCCCCAACCCGTCCGTCTTGCATCCGCCATAATCGTGAAAGCCAGATCCTGCAGTTGCAGCGGAACTCCCTGAGTTAACCACTAAAGATCTGCCCAAATATGAACCCTTTGTTTTACTAGGTCTGTTAAAACAATACTGGTTTCAAGCAAATGCATCTTCGCACTCCAGTTCTGAGTAAAGAATATCTGGAGATGACGCTTGCGCAGGTGGCCCATCGGAATAAGATCCACACAACCCCATCAGTCGCATGAATTCCCTCGCTGTTAAACCATCTGAGTGTAGACAAAAGTGAGCATAACAACTGATTAATTTCGCTCTGGGTAACGGCAGATGAACCAGATTGTTGTGAGTCTCGAAGCTCATTCCCAAGTTAGTGGACGACTTGGACGGAGCTAGATCCGACTTTTTCTCGTTTACGATAAAACCGAGACGTCAGAGTAATAGAAGCAGACTCTGAACATCATTCTGAAGAATAATTCTGCTGCCGCATCTCTGTAGAATGTCCTACAAGTAAGTTGACATTACCACAAACAAATGAGCTCAGAAGTATGACATTACCGAGTTCATTATTCGAGTGAATGCCCTGGGAGCCAGGTTCAGACCAATGCATGTTGCTCTGAACTGATACCCCTTCCCTTGTACGGCGAACCGTAGGTACTTTCTGAATGCCGGATGTACGAGGACATGAAAGTATGCATCCTTTAGATCTATGCTTGCCGCATAGTTGTTCACTCAAACGCTCGCTCTTACTGACCGAATGGTCTCCATATAGAATTTTGGAGCTACGATAAGCTTGTTTATCCAGCTCAAGTCTATCACAGGTTGGAACGAGCTGTCTGGCTTTGGTACGAGGAACAGGTGACTGTAAAAACCCCGAGAATCCTGATTCTCGACGACCTCTATTGCTTTCTTTAACTAGAGGCTCAAGAGAGCCTAAAACGCTCACCTGGACCAAGTTGTCCTAAACTGTAAGGGTTATGGGTATGGAGAAAATGTAATCTGAATGAACAATATGACAGATTCACCAGCAATTTTTTTGTCCAATTGTTTCAACTGCTCAGAAGAAAGCTTCATACAAAACCTCCAGTCCATGCAGTTTGGGAAATATTGGACATTTCATTTTTTTCTATTTTTAGTGCCAGGTGTTCCCACGAGGCACCGCGAAAAATTTGGGGGGCATGAATGAAGTACTTATGGTCAACTTGGTTCTTGAAATAGAAATTTTCAGGGGAGCTCAAAAGTGAGCCCATCCCCTGGAGAGCCCAAATATGAACTTAACAACTTTCTTTGAACAACTTTTAATCTTGAACACCAGAGGAAGTTTCATACCAAATATCAAAGCGTTCCCACTTGTGGTTCATGAGAAGAAGATTTTTAAAGAATTTCATCATATTTGGGCATAAGACCACGACCCAAAAGAGCGGAGACCCCATTTGAACAAAACTAAAACAGAATACCCCAAAGATGATGAGGCCCATATATGTTTCAATTTGGGCCATTGGTTTGTGAGGAGAAGATTGTTTTGTAAAAGCTAACGTACGATGGACGACGGATGACGGACGCCAAGTGATGGCAATAGCTAACACTGACTTTTAGTCAGGTGAGCTAATAAGAGAGCCTGTGCCTCTTCTAGGAGAGACTCTCTTTTGAAAGGATCCCAAGGAAGATTTTCCAATGCGGACAACTTGTTAGTGGTGGTTTCGCTCAGAATGATAGCTGTAGGCCCTCCGAGACTACACTTCTCACCCATTGATCTTCTGCGATAGTCATCCAGTTTCTCACGAAGTTTGATAACCTTCCGCCAACTGGCAAGAAATAGAGGTCTTGACCATCAATTGTATTACCTGTGAGGGTCACAGGAGGAGAAACTACCTCCATCCCGCGAAGAACCTCATCCCGTCGGCCTAGGGGCATTTGACCGATAGTCCCAATCAAACCTATGCCCCTTTCGCCAAGTCACTATATCGACGACCTCCAGAATAATTGTAAGAGGGTTTCTTGTACCCCCGTGAGGAGTTCCCTTTTGACGATTTTTGGCTGGAAAGCCCTCCTAAATTTACTCTTGTCTGTTGAAGCGGGTCGCTGATATGCCGACTTCAAAAGCAGAGTACTAGACTCTTTCTTAGTAGCCTGTTCATAGACTAATGAAAGCTTGTCGTCGAAAATAGTATGACCGGAGACCGGAACGACTCAGAGAGATTTTCAGCTTGTCATCTATAGGTGATGACAACGCAAGGGCAGCATCACGTTTGATTAACTCCAGATTTGCCACTGTAAGGGCGGAGTTATACGTGGTATACATAATTGCCCTGGAAAAACTCCAAGAGGGGTACGAACATCTTCAAATTCCTTTCCTTTGAGACGTTGCGCCATAGCTCTGGTAAGGTGATCTGCGTAAGACACAGCATCCAAATTCACTCTGTTTGATGAAATTGCTGTCTCAATTGTGTCCGAGCGAATAGTGAATGATGCAGGTAAGGATACATCTAGATCCCCGGCCTGCTCATCCAAATGCAGAGAAACTCTCTGAACATCTTCCCCGATCGTTTTAAATGAACGTGGTCCAAGAAACGAAATGTTTATGGAAGATGAAGTTAAGAAACCGCCTTTTCTCCTCGCACTCAAGAGGTTAAATATGGCGTCGTCTATATGGCTGAAGGCCTGCGACACCTGCCCTGACTGAATCGAAAAAGAAAGAACTTCTTCCTTTGTCCGAATAAAGTCTGCGTCCAATGACTCCAGCAGTTTCTCTCTTGTCGACGCAACATTCTGATTCGTTGGAAAAAATTCAGGGTAGTACTGATGGATGTGTGACCATGTGTTGTTCTGAAAGGGAAGGGTAATCCTCTTCCTTATCCCTTTCACCATCCGAGAGAAACAGTTGTGAATCTTGGTCCATTGCATCTGTGTGAACAGACGACTGGACCGACCCAGCACCGTCCGACAGCTCAGATTCTGAGTCTGAGGGAGGCTGTACCTGCACTTGCTGGGATGCTGCGATCACCTGCGCAATCTGTGACAGCAAGTCCGTCACCGAGACCTGAGAAGCAGCGGTCTTCTGTTTCTTAGCCGCTTGCTGCTCCTGGGACGGTGTGTCAGAGATGGATCTCTTCTCCGAACATCCCGATGATTGAGGCCTCGTCTCCTAAGTTACCGGATGGTCCGACTTCACAGGCGAAGAGTGGTTCCTTCTTCACGCAGCAGCCTGGATATCCGAAGTCAGGTAGCTAGGATGCGGTCGTGTCTGCTTTGAATTCAAAGCGTAAGAAGCGTGACTGTAGCCCCAGATGTTGTTGGGATAGAGAGGGACCTCTCCCGCTCGCGGTCCTTTCAGACCTTGCTGAGCTTCCCAAAACACTTGCTGGCTTCTTCCCTAGTTCTGT
This sequence comes from Pictodentalium vernedei, assembly GCA_031216915.1. NCBI lineage: Eukaryota > Metazoa > Mollusca > Scaphopoda > Dentaliida > Dentaliidae > Pictodentalium > Pictodentalium vernedei. Next base: position 182,888,216 of record CM062291.1, read on the forward strand.
AGTCACTGAGTGAGCATGTTTAGATTTTAAGGTGCTTGTTCTACCCAGTACACTTCCTTCGACCACAACAGACATACACGGCGTCACAGCTCCCACCGACGGAGTAACCACTTCACCGGTAGAGCTAGCTGCTGGCAAAGGATTAAAACCACTGGTTAGTGGCTTTATCCCCTGCCTAATGTTCAGGAGCACTTTAGCAGCTAGCTCTGTTTGCTTATCAGAGCACGACGATGGTAGCACACTTTTGGTAGGTGAAACATAACCATCACCATATTCTTGTTCCTCTGAAAAAGAAACTGAGAAACTTGAAAGACTCTGCAGCGAGAGGACCGGCATTGGCCTCTCATCGCTAACAACATACCGTGACACTCATGTCCAATGTTAGTCATCACAATCACAATCAACACATGTAGGACAAGAATTTGCGGGAGTACATCGACTACAAGCAAGGCAACAAGCATGTAAATCTGAGGAAGACTTCCTTGCCTTGCATTTTGAGCAATAAGCTTTCATGATTAATCAAACAGTTGATTGAACTCCCACCAACTCCACAATAAAAATATGATAGATACATAACCAACATTCAAAACACAAATTGAAAAATAAATTTAAAAAAATTCTTCGAAAAATTTTGACAAAAGCCCAAGTTCCCAAAGGGGACATGAAGAGCCCAAGGGTATCCCGATAGAGCCTAAGTCTGGACAATATCAAAAAAATTATTGCTACACTACCGGAATATCATAACATGTATAATACAACAATCCTACCATAACAATAAGTTGAAACTACATATATTTATAGGACGTTGCCAATGTAAACAACGTCAATAAAAAAAACAGAAACAAGACCTCAGGAACTGAATAAAAAAGGCCCGAAGTCAGTAACAGATTTTAAAGCTACCAGATGTAAAGCAAGATCTTCAGATGAAGAAAAAACGATACATCAGATAGAAGATGCATGACCCAAACGACCCAACACCTCTAGGGTGAGGACGTAACCATGGAGATATACAGAATAAACATTCTGTAATACATGTTAAACTCCCAAGAAATTTAATAAAAAATTTCAATAAAAATAAGCCATGGGAGTTTAACAGGAGGGCTTCAAGGAGGGATAGGGAAGGAACACTTAACAAACAGTGGATAAATCATTAGCAAGAATGATGATGTCAGGCCCATGTCCCGAAATTAGGAAACATGAAATAATTTTGATAAAAATTATAAAGTTACAGCCCTGAATGTTCCAAACCACCATTGTTCACTTCCATCGTCCAATTATGTCCTTGGATCCACCAATTTTACCACTGATTTGTGTCTGGCATCCTAAATGAAAGTGTCAATGACACTGTAGCTCAACTTGTCAAGACAAAGAAATGTACATGTGTAGTATGTGACACAGCAATGACAAACATCTAGGTAATGACCTGATAACAAAGGTACATATAAAGTATTGTAACGGTCTGTACATAAATACTGACCGTTGCCTGTAACAAATGTATAGGTAAAGTATTGTAAAGGTGGGTGACAGTCAGTTGCTAAACTAGAAAAAAATCTTTGAGTCCCAGAGTGGGTCTGACTGAACCCCAAAATATTTGTTCTCATAGCACAGTGATAACAATGGCACCCCAAAACACACTCGTTCCTGTCCCAAGGTGAAAACAAAGGTACCCAAGAAGTTTTGTGAAGATCAGTTCATAAATACGAGCTGTATAGAACTTGTGACAAAAAACTGATTGGACCTAATTTCGGTACAAAATGGCCACTGGCAGCCATCTTGAATTTTGGACCATACCCTGAAACACTCATTCTTGTCCCAAGGTGATAACAAAGGTACCCAGGAAGTTTTGTGAAGATCGGTTCATAAATACAGCCTCTACCCTGAGCCATATTGACATGTGTGCTTACATTGTGTAAGTAGCACTGAATAAATCAAAGTTTATCTAATTTGCATAATTTCTGCACGAAAAAAAAACCCTTACAATATGTGATGTATTCCCTGTTACTAAACATTCATACAAAAATTTATTCAAATCAGAACTTTCATACAGAAGTTCTGTACAAAAGACTGATTGCACTAATTTTGGTACAAAATGGCTGCTGGTGGCCATCTTGAATTTCGGACCACACCCAAAAACACTCGCTCTCATCCCACGGTGATAACAAAGGTACCCAAGAAGTTTCATAAAGATTGGTTCATAAATATGGCCTCTAGTCTGAGCTGTATAGAAGTTGTGTACAAAAAACTGATTAGACCTAATTTCAGTACAAAATGGCGACTGGCAGCCATCTTGAATTTTAGACCGCACCCAGAAACACTCGTTCTCGTCCCAAGGTGACAACAAAGGTACCCAAGAAGTTTCGTGAAGATCAGTTCATAAATACAGACTCTAGTCTGAGCCTTATTGACATGTGTACTTACTGTGTGTAAGTCGCACTGAAAAAATCAAAGTTCATCTAATTTGCATAATTTCTGCCTGAGAAAAAAACCCGTACTATATGTGATGTATCCCATGGTACTAAACATTCACACAAAAAATTATTCAAATCAGCGCTTTCATATGGAAGTTCTGTGCAAAAATCTGATTGCACCTAATTTTGTACAAAATGGCTGCCATCGGCCATCTTGAATTTTGGACCGGACTCAAAAACACTCGTTCTCGTCCCACGGTGATACCAAAGGTACCCAAGAAGTTTCATAAAGATCGGTTCATAAATACGGCCTCTAGCCCGAGCCGTATTGGCATTTGCACTTACAGTGCTGAAAGTAACACCAAAAAACATCAAAATTAGTCTAATTTGCACAATTTATGCACGAGAAAAAAACCCGTAGTATATGTGATGTATCCCATGGTACTAAATATTCATACAAAAAATTATTCAAATCAGAGCTTTCATATGGAAGTTCTGTACGAAAAACAGATTTCTGCATCGTCGGTACAAAATGGCGGCTGGCAGCCATCTTGAATTTCGGACCGCACCTAAAAACACTCGTTCTCGTCCCACGGTCATAACAAAGGTACCCAAGAAGTTTCGTAAAGATCGGTTCATAAATACGGCCTCTAGCCCAAGCCGTATCCTATTGTTGACGTACGGACAGACGGACAGATGGCCAGACGGACAGACGGACGACGGACAATGGGCCATGACAAAAGCTCAAATTTGGCTTCGCCAAAATTGAGCTAAAAATGACATTTAAAAGCACAGATGACAGTTCATTGTTGCTGACTTCAGGGCCAAACAAAGAATGATGGTTTGCGCCAATTTCGGTGTCTTCCTGGATACTGCGCATGCACAGATCTGAAAAGTATGAAGGACCAGATAGGACATTATTTTTTCAGTTTTGCATGCAAATTTTGGGGATTGGAGGGCAAAATTTGTGTTTGGCCCTGGATTATTTTTTGAGTTAGCACCAGCTAGTCTGGGCCATTGGTTGTTGTATAAAAATACATAATCTCCGTGGTGTACAAAATTATAATATGATGATGGCAAACAAAAAATCAGTTTCGATGTCAATAACTGGACGTGTAGTAAGTTGTTGGTACCTTTCAGTATGGTGTGACTCCCAGCCTTCATCACAGCTTCGCAACGCATGGATGCACCACCCCAATGTCCCTTTGTGTTCCTGCCTTACAAACTTATGACTTTCAGTGCCACCTCCTCCCCACTGCCAAAATATGAGAGAGAGAGAGGGTAGTTTAAAACAAACCCCTCATTTTCTGTGTTAAATGAGTGAAGAGTTAGACTATTGTTATTGTCAAGTAGTAGGTAATAAAGGCGGATTCTCGACCACTTGTACACGATTTTGTACATGTACACGTACATCGATGTACACCTCCATAGGATTTAGTGTTAAAATCGTGTACAAGTACACGAAAATGTCGTTTTTATGGTGGTTCAGAATCCGCAAGCGGATTCTGGACCACTGGATTCTATATAGACGTGGCTCAAGAGTGAAAAAAATGTATGAAATTTTAGGAAAATGAGGTCGATTGTCTGGTCTAGAATCCGCAAATGGGTTTCACCCATAGGATTCAGTGTTAAAATCGTGAGCAAAAACGTGTTGCGGATTCTGGACCAGCATCAAAAAACGGTTTGCGGATTCTAGACCATCCGTATCTGTACACGATTTTAACACTGAATCCTATGGAGGCATACACGGAAACCCATTTGCGGATTCTACATCAGAAGTCGACTTATGTACGGTACATGGAAAAGAGGTGGTACTGAACCCGCAAACTCACTGCTACGTTTCCCGATCGTGTTTGGGACGGTACAGGAGGAAATAAAAAAAGTGATTGATATATATAGGAGAGAGAAAAAAATATAAATAAATAGTTATTTAAAAATAAATATATCAAATCGAATAGATAATAAAAAAAAATACGTAAATCATGAGCGCTTCCCAGACTATTAGAGCAAGGTTTCTTTTAAAAATGCTGATGAGAGCCTACGCATTCTGCGTGAACAAACAACTAGGTCGCCTCTTGTTAGAACGATGCGTCAGATGTCGGGATCACCTAGACTTCGATCACGAGAATCATTCGTGTCTGACAATGGAAAGGGAAGATATGGTCGTCAAGTATTTCGAACCGGCGTTCGAATGCGTTCAAATCGACTAAGTGATCGCATTTTGGAAGAGATTACTCTTCTGTAAGGATCGAGATAAGCCCACAGTTTCGGAAGAACTGAAATTGGCAGTAGAAGTCTGACTTTAGAAGACAAGGGATGCATCATGAAATTATTGTTCAATGAAGCATACGTCTAAGTTTTCTCGTTGATATAAAAATAAAGGAGAATAGAAAATAAAAATAAATACACACATAAATTTTTTATCTAATATTAGAAAGAAAAAAAAACACAAAAATGAGAATCAGGAATAAATTGTATCCGACGTTAGATGGCGACGAGGATGAGAAGCCGAACGGCATTTTGCCGGATTCAAACACAATCTGACGTTGATTCGAAAAGGAAACGACGATGCAATAGTGAGACTCACTGCGACCGATGCGGGTAAGATAACTCTACACAAGATATCGTGGTTCGTTCCGCACGTGGAGCCTTCGATCGTGGAAAAAGCGTGTCTCTACAAGATCATAGAATCCAAGAGTAAATTACCCGTGGGATTTAGAATGAGACAGTGCAACACGGCTAGCATTCCTCTCTCGACGGATCACTTCAATTGGAGATTGACGGTGAAATCCGCTTCCGAGACACTGCGTTTCATCGTGGTTGCATTTCAGACCAATAGGGACGGGTCTCAGGAAAAGAATGCGTCGCTGTTCGATCACTGCCATTTGAGAAACATGCAAGTGTTTCTGAACGCCACGAAATATCCAGCAATCGATTACAACGCGTCGTTCGACAAGAACGATTTCTGCAGACTGTACAGCGATGCCGCTGATTTTAGAAAGAAGTATCACGGTCTAGACGAATTGATGAGCAACCCTAACATATCTCCCGGCGAATACAAGTTGATGTATCCCATGTTCGTATTCGACGTCAGTAAACAGAGTGAACGACTCAAGAGTAGTGTCTTAGATATTCAGATCAAGATGCAATTCGATAGGAACGTGCCGAGAAAAACCGAAGCCTTCGCCCTGGTCCGGACGGACAGAGAATTACAATTCGAATCGGATGGAAATAAGTCGATCATTCGATGGGAGACATGTGTGAAAAAAAAAATAAAACAAAAATAAAAAAAAAGTCATCAGTAATTATTAAAAAAAAAAAAAAAAAATAAATACATAAATAAAAGTAATGAGATCTAGAGAGATTGAACATCTTTCTAAATCTCATTACTTTTTTTTTTGTTTTTAATAATCACACATTATTTTTTTTAATTAATTATTTTCCACGCCTTCACTGTTTGTTCAAAGGAAATAGTTCGATCAGTAGACTCACCACGGAAGTGGCGGCTTCGGGATTATTGGTTTTCCTGTCTCCGGCGTTCACTTTGAGAGACGTGCCGAACGTGCTAACATTCGCGTGTTGATTCTCAGTCTTTTCGACGCTGTATTTCTTATCGCTCTCTACTCCATTCACCACGAGATTGACGACTGCTCTGTTATTCAAATCCGAGGAAGCCAGAGCCATTCGAATGATTTTACCTCCCACCTGACCATGTTTCAATCCGCTACCTCCGTTTCCTAAAGACCACTCGGTTTTTCCCTCCTCTAAGGTGCCAGCCTCCTCGGCCCACACGGTGATCACTGGTCTAGCATATTTGACTCTTTCCACCACCGAAATCAGGGTGCAGGCATCCGTCATGTTCACGGGATCCGGTAGATTCGTGAGCGCGTGTCCACCCATGTCTAGTTTACCTTCCATGATGTCACCCTTTCTCCAGACCGAGTTGTCGTCTACATACTTCCTGCTGACTGCACTGGAATCGAATTCGGGATCGTAACTGAGTCCGTTCATGTCAATACCACCCTCCATGGTTCTGCCAGATTGTTTGTTCAGGTAGAGATCGTCCACTTGCGATTCTGGGTATTCTTGTGATCGTATCAGGGCAGAATTTACGAAGCCCTTGTTGACCGCGGTTGAGTCCGCATCCGTGTCGTCGACCTTCGACAGATTCAATATCTTGTTGAATCCCGCATTCAGATCTGATTTCATTTCTCGTCTGTCAGACTTTCTCTGTTCCAGATCTACGTAGTGTTGGTCGCCACGTCCTTGGGATTCGTGGGAGTGGCCACGTTCGTTATCTTGTTAGAATTGGCATTCAATTCCAAGTGCATCGTTTTCTGAACGTATCTATTTCTCAGGTGTTCACTGAATCTCGCGTGAGAGTCGTCCACGTATTTCTTGGTCGCGGCATCCGTGGGATCTATGGGATTTGCGACGTTCACCAAACGTTTAGATTTCAGATCGAGATCGTCGGTCATGGTTTTTATCCACGTAATTATCTAGCATGATTCGTTCGAAATCGGCGTTCCCCGTCGACGTATTTTTTAGTCACAGCATCTGCGAGATCTATCGGCTTGGGAAGATTGTAGAGCTTCTTATCGTTCATGTTCAAAGGTTCCTCTCGAGGTTCGTATCTCTGAACGTTGGCAACGTCGTAACCATCATCGACTTCGAGCTTCCTCTTCTTTTTTAGGTTGACTTTTTCGTCGTCACTTCTACCAAATTTATCGACTGGCATGTTGTTTTGAGATTTTTTGTTTTTAAAAAAATATATTTCAAACGCAGTTTATTAAAAATGAATTATTTTATTTATTTTATTTTTCGTTTTTATTCGATTAAAATTTTTTTAATAATTTTTTTTTACCTTTACATGCTATAAAAAAAAAAAATCTCTCTCTAATGTAAATCATTGAGAATGTCTTGAAACCGATCTCCTTCAGACCATCTTTTGAGAATGTAAAGACACAGGTGACCGCAAAACACTTGATCTGGTGATTGCACTCGTTCCGTATTGTAACGAACCATCAATTTGTTGAAATAGTTATTTCTTTCGGCGGCGAGATTCTGTAGCTGTCGAAATAATAATTCTTCTTCCCGTTCTTGAACCACGCCACCCAGTGAGTGCCTTCACCCGATAAATCATCTAGATTTAAAATTCCGCATTCCGATTGTCGAGGTCTTCTCTTCGGCAAGGCATCTCTAGAAAACACGCCTAGAAAATCTTTGATTTTCAAATCCTTCGCCGCATTCGACAGATCAATGTTGGATAGGGGTTCGTTAGGTAAGACGACACCTTCTACGGATATCTCTATTTTCTTATTCATAAATGCATATATATTTTTTTTTTATTTATTTATTTTATTATAATTCACTAAAATGACGTTATTTTTTTTTTTTTTTTTTTCTTTTTAAACTAACTCTCTCGATGTCTCTATCGATTTTCCTAATCTTGAATTCGTATAATTCCTCTTGATCTTTACTCATATCTGGAATCCAATCATCCACAATCATATCTAAAGTCCTATCGTCTAAAATTATATCCAAAGTCCAATGTCCGAGTGCCAAAGTGCTTATTTTATCATCTAACACGAATCTCTTATCGTCGTCGGCCGTCAGCGAAATCTTGTCGACTATTTCGGTATACAAGTCGTGATTTTCGCTTCGAATCGATTTCATAGTCTTATACACCAGACCACTTCCTAACAGACAATCTTTATACTCTTGGAAAGAGATGTTTTTCTTCACCAAGCACGCTTTAACCCCTTTGCACTTCTTGATCTCTTCATCTTCTAGACGATAAGCATACAGTTTGGGTCTCAAGCCCACGAATTCGAGGATTTGTTTACCGCCGCTCTCGTCCTTAAATTTACCCAACACCTTCTTGTTGCCGTTCGATTGAATGTTGGACGGGTGATCGACGGGATAATTGCTCGTGTCGAACCACGCGGTCATGTCCGGAGATATATCTCGGTAGACGTCTTTCGTCTCTATCTCATAAACTAAACTGTCTGTATCGGTGAACAGTAGTTTGGCTTTATCACCAAATTTTCGTTTGACGTAATCGTAGTGAAACTCGTACATCAATCGCTTGCTGATATCTAAGATGATCGGTCAGAGATAATAAGGTTTGTCGAACTTCAGGTGCGTCTTTTGCATGTGAACAGCCACTAGATTTTTGTCAAATATGGTTCGGTGTTTGTAATTGGGTTTCGCCACTAATTTTTTTGCTTTTTTCTCAGACGTGACGAGTCGAACATCGGTTCTCTTCCTGATGTTTTCCATCGATTTACCGTACACGCAGTTGTTCATGAGTTTCAAGAAATCTTTTTCGAAATCGTTCTCGGCTCGAATTCTGAGATTCGTGTTGAGATCGATGTATTTTTTCATCCAAGGCTCTTCGTCGAATCGAATGATGCAATGTATGTTGACTAATTTCATCCCGTAATCGACGTATTGTTTCAAATTCTCACTGTAGACGACGTAGTTACGCTTGCTAAATAAATTGGGAATGAGTTTTTCTTCTTCGTTCGCTTCTATTCGTTCAGGAGCCAGCAGATAATCGTTGTGTAGATCGTGTAATTCTTCCGGATAGTTCAAATCGACTTCTAAAATGCAAGGATAGTCTCTCCATTTTTGCATCTCTTCCTGTTCCGTCACCCATTTGAAATTTCCAATCGGTAAAGGATGACTCATAGCCCAATCGTACAGATTATTAGCATCTCAATACTATATATATTTATTCGACCATTTCGAATCGAAACCTTCTTTCATGTAGGGATTGTTAGCTTCAGAATATCTGTGGGAGATCATCGAGATGCCACCTCTCGCAGCCCTTTCGAACATGAGCAACATGTCCACGTCGGATAATAATTCCAATTGGACTTCGGTGGTCTTCAACAGAGCGTCCCACACCAGACCAGGTGCGGTGAAATACCAAGCGGGATCCAGATCGTAATTTCGACGACAGACGTCTCAAAAATTTTCGAACACGTCTGCCAAGAGCAGAACGTCGGTCTTCAGATAGAGATCGTGATAATCTCTCATGGTTTCATATCAAATGATTTCCACACGTTTTTGGCGTGTTCGTAATTCTCGTCGGAAATGTCGGATTCGTATAATTTCGAATAAAAATCTTCTTTCGAAGGTAGTGCGGTGTCGTCAAATCTCTTTAGATCGTTCATGTAATCGTAAGGATAGACTCCTTTCCTCAACATGACATCTACTCGTTCTCCGAAATGTTCGCTCTTGATTTTAAATTTATCCTTGCTCATGTTATCAACTAATTTTTCCAGAGCAGTTGACATGAATTTAAAACTGTCAATGAAACATTTTTTCTTTCAACGTCTCTCCGTCGATTACTCTTTTCTTCTCCATGAGCTTCCATTTCGTGAATGAAATGTATCTTTCTTCGCTGTTCGCGATGCAATTTAATTCTTCGTGGGAGGTGCGGAGATTTTTTACGAACAGATGACTGTCGTAACCCGAGAGATTGTGAAATATCACCGGATAGAAATCGGCGTCTCGATATTTTAAATTACACTTGCTGTGAGCCGGACCGCGGTATAGACCCGTGTAATGATCGTGGTCTCTGACCTTCTTATTTTCCTCCGAATTCTCGTCGAACGATTGTCTGCATATGTGACATTTGGTGGCTCTGTTATTTTCGTCCTGCTGCTCTCGCGTGATGATCATTTTTGCCGGAGTTTTGAATTTGTCGAATAACATTGGAATTTTCGATTCCAACTCTTCCACAAACCTTTGAGCCACGTCGTCATCTTCGCACTGTTTCATGTAGGTGAAGGGACCCATGTTGTGTTGCGAGTCGAAAGCACATTTCACGTAAATGCAATAATGCGAAGGCATGTGTTTTTGATATCTTTCGACGTAACTTTGAAGAGCATTGGGTTGGCAGGAACTCATTTTCGCGGTGAAGCATTCGAAATCGGCGTACACGACGAATGGTACTTTTAACCTTCTATTGCAATTTTCAAACTTCACGATGGTGTTGGGTTTGGGCATTTCGATGGCGAAACCTTGATTTTCATTGCAATATTCCTGATGTTTCGCTAACGATTTTTCGCTCTGAAACATGTTCATGCAGTTATAACATAAACATATCTTTCCTTTATGTTTATTTTTGTCCCGACAGTAATCGGCTCGGATGTTTAACCCAACAATAATGACGATTGTCACCATTCAAAATCAATAATAAAATAATCGTCTTTTCTCTTTCGAGAAACAAAGTCTGTCTGAGAGGATAGATCGTTCGTTTTTCATCGTCGTATCCCAAGACGTTCACTGCTACGGTGGGATTTTGAGCCTCGAAATGTTCGATGTGTTTTAACTCTGCTGGAAAAGTCACTCCGGTCCAATCGAGATTTTTAGAAGTCTCCTCGTAACGAGAAACTCTATCGGAGTGCATTTTGACAGGGTATAAATCGAAAGTGACTGCCCATTTAAAACACTGATCATCTTTATTTCTCACGTTGACCACGGAGTGTTTTTTAGCTAAGAAATACGGTAATTCCACGTAGGAAGATCCTTTCAACGAATCGTTTTTAGTTATATGAATTTCGAGTTTCAACACCTCATCGAACGTCCAATTACTACCTTCATGTTGATAATTCACGAGAGACGTCAACATCTTGTCTTTCATCTTTTTGAAAACGTCTGATAAATCTGAACCTCGAAATATGGGTTCGACGTTAGATCTGAAATATGCATTTTTCACGATGCTCTCGCCAGACTTCATGTCAATTTTATTCATCATGCAATGGAGTATCATCTTAATTTTTTGTCCCACGTTCATGTGTTCGCGAAACAAATCCAATACTTTTTTCTTCACCTGTTCCATAAACAATTTCGGATCGATTTTCTTGAACGAGGGAACCACGTCGAAAGTTTTAAAAATGCCTTTGATCGCACTCTCCCGTTCTACAGGCTTCGATTGGAATAGTTCCGTGACGAGTTGTGTTACATATTCTTCTCCTTTCCCTTCATCGATTGCTCGTTGAATTTCGCTCGATATATCTCGTTTGTCTAGAATCTGAAGTGCATCACTCGTTTTCGTTTTAGTTTTTCTTTTCTTTTCTTTTGAAACTTGAAGTTCTTCAACGGCTTTTCGTTTAGTCGTCTTCTTATTTTTCACAATCGAAACGTTTTTGGTTTTTTCAGACGTCGGCATTTCGATTCCTTTTACTATCTTTTTCTTCTTCTCATTTTTCACAACCGATGCATTTTTTGACGTCGTTGCTATCGACATTTCGTTTGCCTTTCCATCGTTTCGCAAATATTCCTGTATGACTTCCAATTTTTGGGGATTTAGTTCTATGATTTTTGAAATGTGGAATTTTTAATAGTTTACAAATCTTGTTTAACTGAGGTACGGTTTTCTCATTTAAATTTTCCATTTTTTTATTTGTTTGCTCCATTTGTAAGAATTTTTTTTTTTTTAATTTTGTATTTAAATAATTTGTTAAAAAAGTTTTGTTTTTTTACTCTTTAAAAAGATATATATATAAAAAAAACTTTTACAAAAAAAAATTTTACATTAAAGAAAATTAAAAAAAACTTCTTTTTTTATATATATAAAGAGCAAAAAAAACCAAACTTTTTAACAAATTATTATTTAAATACAAAATTTAAAAATATATATTATTTGCAATAATTCATAAAACAAAAAAAACAAATAATCGATCATGACAACACCTAAAATATGCGAATTGAAATTGAAACGAGTCGAAACGTATAAGAAACTTGGTTCTAAAATCTATAGATTACAACGACACGATCCCATCGAATTGAACGAGGTCGAGACGAAGGGCTTAGAGCACAAATACGACAAATATAGCATGCCTTTGAAATTGGACGAAGGCACGCTCCATTTGTTTTACGACTACCAAAGCGATCTACAGAATATCGTCATCGCCGAAGATAGAGAATTCGACAAGGGCGATTTGTCGTTGCCCTATGGAAGTTACATATTTCCAAACATCTCACAAATCGGGTGATGAGAGCGCGTTGACCGAAGTAAAAAAAAACTCAAAAAAGTAAAGATAAACATTCAACACATCTGCGGCAAAGGAGAAAACATGAGTGTCAACATGCTAATAACGGACCTGGAAATATAAACAATAGAGAGATTGATTTTTAGCGAAGAAGGAAAAAAAAAGTAATGAGATCATCTTTAGATCTCATTACTTTTTTTTGTTTTTTTTTTGTTTTCCTTCTTCACTATTACCCATACATTATAATAACGTTTCCTTTTTTCTTAAATTTCAGCGTCGATTCTTCTTTTCTTTTCTTTTTTTTTTGTGATATGCTACGTTTTTATAAGAACACATTTGTTTATCCGAATCATAATTATGAACAAATGTTGTGCATCTCTCGGTAACACTCGCATCATTACCATTCTCTTCAGAAGATAGTGGTAACGGTGGAAAACGTCTCATTCTTTTAAATTTCAACCGCATATCCCGATCTTTATTTAACTCTTTTATCAGTTCTTTGCTAAGATATCCATCATTAGCGTCTAATCATTTTTCCACATCTTTTTCGCACTCTATCTCGCGATATTCATCATTATCGTCTAATTGTTTTTCCACCTTTTTATCCATTTTATATATTATTTTATACTTTCTATGATTTATATTTATATAATTTTTTTTAAATTATAATAACATACTCAAAATCGGTATATTCTTAAACGGCGAATTCTCACCAAACAACAAACCCTTGCCGAGTCGCTTAATGTTCTGTCCACTCTTCAGATAGAGACCGTTTCCACTCAAAGAGTTGTCACCTCTAACAGGTTCTAGATACAATCCTTTACCGCTGTCGTCTACGTGGACGCGACACACGGCTCCTCCCTTCTTCAAAAACAGTCCGCTGCCACCCATTAATTTCTCAACTGCCGAACTCGCGAGTCCCGTGAGAGCTCCCACGCCGAGTCTTTCCGAGAAAGGGTAATGCCTTTGCGGCAAAGGGTAATGCTTTTGCAGCGATTCCTGCTAATAGCAGTAGGAAACCGCCTTTCATTCTCAAATTGTATCTCAATTGAGCGGGACTCAATCTCACCATCAACCCTCTTCCATCACGAATCGCTTTCTCTATCCTTTTGATTTGACTTCTGGTCCAGGCGATCGAATCCTGACCGCCACTCGTCAGATCTTCGTGAGTGAATTTGAATCTCACCGCCTCGCCTCGAGTTGTTAACGCTCTCTTAAGTTTCTTCCTCTGTCCTACGGATATGTTCACGTTTTTAACCACGTATTGTGTCATAATTTTTTTTTTTTTAAATATGTTTTCTTCAATTGTTTTTTTTGTTTTAATGATAATTATATATATTAAATAATTTTTGTAAAATTAATATTGCGTTTATTTTATTTTTGTTATTTATATATATATATACACAATATTTTTTTTTTTTGCTTTTATATTTCTCTTATGTGAAATCGTATCATCACCCTCTCTCCGCGAAGATCTAACAGTTCACCATTTTGATCCGTCAACATGGTTTTGAGACTATACAACGTGTCTAAAATCACTGGTAGATAAACTAAATTTTGAGGTCGCTCCACGATCTTATAACCCGGCGACACGTTTGGAAAGAAGGAATAGATTGTCGGTTGAGCGCTACCATTCACGTAGCTTCCAGCAATCACATCCACGCTCACCAGAATGCTATTGACTGCGAGAATGTCAACCGTATTTTCAGATGCCGCGTGGTCTCGATAATCTTTCGATCGAATCCCAACATCTTGCCTATAGAATCATCCGTATTGAAATCCACTTGAAAATTATCTTGCAAATCCAACATCATCTGTAAGGTATTAGGATTGGGAGCGAGTCTGATCTTGTTGCTTCCCTTTCCATCCGTCTTCATTCGCGTCTGAATGTAATTGTTCAAATCGTCTATGTCGTAACTTCCTTTGGGAATTCGAATCTCCAACCAATCCACTCCGTCGGTGACGTTGGGAAAGGAATAATAAGTCTCCAGATTCACCAACGCCATCTCGTATCTTTTCTCTCTATTCAATTCGATGGAAGGTTCGAATTTCGTTGCGAATCGAGTTGAATCGCCACTCTCCACGATTTGAATGGATTGTTTTGCAGCCGTATTCTCAGCTATCCGTTCTAACAATTCTCCTTGTTCGAACATTATATTTAATTTTATTTTTATTTTTTCAAAACTAATTATTTGAAGATTTATTATTTTCTATTTTTTTTTTATTTTCACACTCTGTCTTATTATCATCAGAAACATAAAACTTGTCGAATCCGGACCGACATTTTCCGCGATTAAATTCGCTAGTCAAATCGATCACGAAGAAACTGTAAAGTCCTCCATCCCAAACCCTCTTGCAGAATCTCCTGAATTCCGCCACGCTCATGTTGTTTGCGATGTGATCGCCATAGATGTGATTGAGAGTCTTGAGATATTGGCGAAAGAGACATAGAAAATTAGCGTTCTCCCTTATCGTCTGTCTGGGCAATCGAAAATAATTCTGCGACAGGTAGAAACAGTCCACGTTGCTGTGTCGACCCCTAACGTAATACGATTCGCATCGGTTCTGTCTCTCCAAAAGCAGATCGTCAAAAATCATGAGATTCTTATCTTCCGATTTCAATTCTCTAGGATCCGGAACGTCACTAGCGTTCTCATAAAATCAACACTCGATGTTCGAAGATGCATTTCTCTTCATCAATTCCATTGCCGCACCGTCCAAAATGGTTGAAAGAGGAGCTTCACTTTTGTCGACTTTCTCCCTACTGTCAAAGATTCTGGCTATGACGTCCTTGGGCAATCTACGATCCATGCACTCTCGAAGCAATCTGTATTCGGGTTGAAACAAGCTCTTGCCAAACACAAACAATCTGTCGTAATCCAACCAGTCGGGTCGGGACAACAGATTCATCAACAGATTGGTCTTTCCACAATTCGATTTTCCCACTATCAAGCCTCTTATGCTTTTGGGAAAGAACTCGTTATTCGACCTCTTGGTCGCGGCGTCGTTCTAAGACATATCTTTAATGTTCATCTTTGTTTTATTTTTTTTTGTTATTTTAGATTTTTTTCAAACACAATTTTTTATGTTTTTTCAAACTCAGTTTTTAATATTATTATTTATTTATATTACACCGTCGTGAGTTCTCTTCAATCCGGATCCACTCGTCATTTTGGCTAAATCTTGTATGGGTACCACAGCATCCTTAAAATTTTTCCAACTTTTCGGCGTTCGCTCTAACGAAGCTCGCTTCGCCGGCGGACTGATCAACTTGTCGATCAACTTGTCGATCAACGCGTCGGCTGCCCTCTTGCCAGCCACAGAAGCTATCCTACCACTGGCTTTGGAAGCGGCTTTCTTACCAGCATCCAAAGCCATCTTCTTACCGACCTCAAACGCGATCGATGCGAGTTTTCTACCCGCATCGCTCGTAAACGCTCGCATTATAGAATCGACGATGCCAGAACCGCCTTGAACGTAAGTTCTGACGTATCCCCTGTTCTTTATCACCAACATATTTTTTATTTTTATAATATATATTTGTTCTCACTGGTAAATCGTTTGTTGTTTAAACACTTTTATTATTCTAGTGTAAAATTTACTATTTTTTTATTTTATATATTTTGTTTGTTTCTCTCTACTTATTATATACATCAATCCTTCAATTCGTTCATCAGCCTTTTATAATGGTTTTTATTCAAAACCTGTCTTAACAATTCGTCAGATATAGTAACTATCTGATTATCTAATTCTGTGTTACCAGCACGTCTGCTTGCCATCAACAAACTCAATCTCTGAGACAGAGCGTCAGAATCGCTCGGAAGAAAAGTGGTTTCCACCCCTTTGCCAGTCACCGATTCGACGAACTTCTTATGCGAATTCCATATAGGTTTCACCACTTTCGTCCACTTGTAACCTCTGTTGGCTTTAGGTCTCGTCTCTCCGTCGTCATTATTTCTCTTAATGGCATTGGTCTGAACCAGAATGTCGCCGTAATTGTTGTAATCCCGTTCCATGTAATCACTAGGCTTGTCGTAAAGGAGCAATTTATGCAGTCCGGAAGTTAATTCATACCTATTCGGACCGACGATTAATTCATCATCATCTATTTCCACTTCTGTGTCACCCACAAAAGTTCTACTGTTCGAATCCTTATAAAATCCATACAACAGATCTCTCTTACCACCATCCTCGGACGACGCGACACTATCAGTGGTGATAGTCGAAGCTGTAGCGTCGCTCTCGCTCATGTCGGTTTGAATCCCTGTGGGAACGTAATCCGGTGTAGATTGAAAGGAATACTGATTTGCAAAACTACCGGGCAACGAACCCATTCTCAAAGAACTCTCTTTTATGGGTCTCAATTCTTCAACTATCTCCTTCTTGCTTCGCTCTTGAACCTCTGTCACAGGTTTAAATATTTTTGCGGTTTCGCGTCTCAATTCCATCTCTCCGAGACGTCTGCTTCTGTCAGCCGATTGAATGCTCTTCTTGGCACGTTCATATTCATTTAAAATATGATTTCGACGTTTAGCATCCATCTGTAAAAACATTTTTCATTTTTTAAATTATTAATAATCCTTTGAGTATGCTAATGTGAGTTATTTTATTATTTTTAAAATTAAATGTATAATTATTTTTTATGTTTTAAGTAAATAAAAATCTTCTGTCTTTAATATAATAACTAAAAAATGAAAATGTCAATGACACCATAGCTTAACTTGTGTGTTGTGTTTGATGAAAAGGATAATGTTCAATGTTTATGAAAGGATTATGAAATAAGACAAGAATTGTGATAATTGGGAATATGTTCATTTCTGTTCCCTGTATGCTATGTTTATGATAAAAATAATATGAGGTGTACACTGTACTAAAGAGCTGAGGGGTGGGTAAATATGACCTCACAGTTAATGTATGTGGCCCTCACAGTTAACATATATCAACAAAAGTTACCAAGTTACACTGAAATTATTCCAAAACGAGTCATCCTATCAAGTTACATTGAATCCCTTCATAAATATATATATATATATATATCAAAATGGGACGTTCTCATCTAGACATTATATGAAGTCAACCTACCAAGTTACAATGAAATCCCTTAATAAATATGACCTATAGACTGTGCTAAAGGTTTTTAGGCTTTGGGCTCTGGCAGCCATCATGGTTGAATGATCGCAACCAAAAGGGGACATTCTCATCTGGGCATCATCTGGAGTGATCCTACAAAGTTACAATGAAATCCCTTCATAAATATCACGATCAAAAGGGGATGTCATCATCTAGGCATTATATGGAGTCAAACTTAGGGTAACAATGAAGTCCTTCCATAAATATGGCCAATAGACTATGCTAAAGGTTTTGGGGTTTTGGGTTTGGGCAGCCATCAAGGCTGAATGATCGCGACCAAAAGGGGACGTTCTCATCTAGGCATTATTTGGAGTCATCCTACCAAGTTACAATGAAATCCCTTAATAAATATGTCCTGTAGACTGTGCTAAAGGTTTTCGGGCTTTGGGCACCTGAAGCCGTAACAGTTGCCCAATCGTTTCCAAAAGGGGACGTTCTCATCTAGACATTATATGAAGTCAACCTACCAAGTTACAATGAAATCCCTTCATAAATATGACCTGTAGACTGTACTTAAGGTTTTCGGGCTTCAGGCTCGGGCAACCATAATGGTTGAATGATCGCAACCAAAGGGGACAATCTCATCTGGGCATCATCTGGAGTGATCCTACAAAGTTACAATGAAATCCCTTCATAAATATGATCTGTAGACTGTGCTCACGGTTTTCAGGCTTCGGGCACTTGTAGTCATCACAGCTGACCAATCACGACCAAAAGGGGATGTCATCATCTAGGCGTTATATGGAGTCAACCTAATAGGTTACAATGAAATCCTTCCATAAATATGACCTTTTACCTATGCTAAAGGTTTTGGGGCTTGGGCACCCATCAAGGCTGAATGATCGCGATCAAAATGGGACATTCTCATACAGACATTATATGATGTCAATCCTGCATATGAAATTTAGTGATGATCAGACAAGAACTGTGGGGTGTAGCCCATGCTAAAGGAAAATGTGAACAGACGTCACAGACTCACAGACTCACAGACTAACAGACTCGCAGACTAACAGACTTCCGCACGCGTGATGGCAATAGCTTATCTTGACTATGTCAAGTTAAGCTAACCAGTTGAGAAAAAACATTTTACACGATAAAACCCATATAAATGCGTTTTGCCTCCGAACGCGTTAAAAATCGCATCACCGATTATTCACTCAGTGTCGAACTGGGAAAACTTGAAAAGTTTGAAGTTTTAGCGCATAAGAAACCGGTTTCTGATTTAACGCGTTTGAGAATAATTACGTCTGTTAAAAGGATTTCATTCATATCTCAAAATCATTCACTCAGTGTCAAATTGAGAGAACTTTGAAAAAAGTTTAAAAGTTTTAGTACATAAGAAACCGGTTTCTGATTCAATGCATTTGAGAATAATTACGTCTGTTAAAAGGATTCATTCACATCTCCGAACATCATCACGAATATATTAAAAATTTACCACTCAAACCTAATTGAGTGGAAAAATGCGTTTTATTATCTATTATTAAAACGATCCATTAAACGAAAACCTTCATTCACACCACAACAAAAACATGAGTGTCAATTCTACGAGCTATTTTTATTTGAATGAAACATTCTATAAAGTGTTTTATTAAAATTTATTTCACAAAATTAGCAGTGAAAAAACGTAAACAAACGATTTTTTACCTCCGATTTTTTCTAATTTTTCTAAACTCAATTTTTTTTTTCGTTTACAATTGAAACAAAACATGAATGTCTATTTTTTTTTACAGATTATATTTTATAGTCGACTCTTTTGAACAAAAACCTTCATTCACACCAGAACAAAAACTGACACTCATGTTTTATAGTCGACTCTTTTGAACGAAAACCTTCATTCACACCAGAACAAAAACTGACACTCATGTTTTTATAGTCGACTCTTTTGAACGAAAACCTTCATTCACACCAGAACAAAAACATGAGTGTCAGTTTTTACCTCTCATTTTTTTCTAATTTTCTGAACTCAATTTTTTTTTTCTAATTTTCTAAACTCAATTTTTTTTTCGTTTACATAACAAAAACTGACACTCATGTTTTATAGTCGACTCTTTTGAACGAAAACCGGATTTTCAAAAAACTTAGTTTTTTTCTGTTGAGTTTTGGAAAATCCCACTATGGGTATTCCCCCACTTACGTCAGAAATGGGAGCGCCCAATAGTAGTCTGTTAAGTTTGGAAAAATCCACTATGGGTATTCCCCCCACTTACGATTGGGAAACGTGGCAGTGGGTTTGCTGGTTCAGTACCACTTCTTTTCCATGTACCGTACATAAGTCGATTTCTAATGTAGAATCCGCAAATGGGTTTCCGTGTACACCTCCATAGGATTCAGTGTTAAAATCGTGTACAGATACGGATGGTCTAGAATCCGCAAACCATTTTTTGATGCTGGTCCAGAATCCGCAACACGTTTTTGCTCACGATTTTAACACTGAATCCTATGGGGGAAACCCATTTGTGGATTCTAGACCAGACAATCGACCTCATTTTCTTAAAATTTCATACATTTTTTTTCACTCTTGAGCGACGTCTATATAGAATCCAGTGATCCAGAATCCGCTTGCGGATTCTGAACCACCATAAAAACGACATTTTTGTGTACTTGTACACGATTTTAACACCAAATCTTATGGAGGTGTACATCGATGTACGTGTACATGTACAAAATCGTGTACAAGTGGTCGAGAATCCACCTTTATTACCTACTTCAAGTGATTCTGCTAGAATGATAATTTCAGGTCAACACATCCACAACAATAGGCTCTTGAAAACATCAGAAGGCTTGTACAATAATTGGTAGCTATTTCACCGAAAGATTATTGCCATGCACTGGTTTTAATTACTGAACAAACTACTGTAATCACATACCTTCTGATTTCATTGGGAGGCTGCATTGCTAATTTTAAAAAAGAATTTTTAGACAGTTTCACTGAACTTGAGCTATTATCTGGGTGGAATTTACACTTGGTGGCCATTTCCAAATCCATCCACTATCCATGTACTGTTTCTGAGTTTGTGCTTGGTAACCTCAAGCAAAATAGAGGGCCACACATATAAGATGATGTTTGGTTCAATTTATTAGAATGGGTTGATATGCATGTGAGCGAAATACTAGACAAAAGAATATCTGACTTCTCATGCACACATCTGAAATTTGTCAAAAATTTGGCCCTCACACACACATTTTGTTTAACCATTTAAAACAATACATGCATGCGATCATTAGAATATCGAATCACCCAAATGGCCACCCTCTTGGTGAGCAAATGCACAAACTGCAGTATTGCCTTTTGACTGCTCCACAGATAAAGAGCCTATTTTCTGTATGCCCAGCAGCTGTACTACACAACTCATGGAGAAGGCTCTTTTTTAAACACATATTTTTGGGGAATTCTTGATTGATTACTTCTTGATCAACACCAATGATTTTTACTGTCCCTTGATGGTTACAAGTGGGGGGGAAGGGGGGCATAGCATCAGATCCTATATCCCCTCCCTCATCCCCCCCCCCCCACACACACACACTTTTGATGATGATAGGTTTTCTTTTTAACCAATTTATAATTTGAATTATTTTAGACTTTACCAAAGTAAGCAGTATCTAATTTCCTTATATATGAGAAATTTAGATAGTCTACTGATTTCCCAGGCAAAGGCTTAAATCGTCGAATGATGGAAGCCCATATCTGGATCGTACTGAAACGTGTCGGTACCACAATTAAAACTACTTCATGTTCTGTTGAGTGTTAACAAGATTTAAATGTTGGCAATGATAAAGACTCCATGTTGTATTTATACTTATTGATAGCTAACAACAATGGCTACATGCCATTTGTCAGCACATTTCAAAAAGACCAGAAAAAAAATAAACTGAAACAAGAGATTCACTCGGAAGTGAATATGCCACCCACGTGGCAATGACCTTGATCTGTGACCCTGACCTCCATCAAACAAAACAAAAATTTGTAAAAAGTTTAATATTTGTACTTTGGTTCATTTCTGAGTTATGGCTGAGACACGAATAATGATGATTTTCAGTGTGACCTTGAAATGTGACCTTGATCTTGACCTTACGGACCTGGCTGTGGTGTGTGACACATCCACCCATTGTCCTTTATAATTGAGCGAAATTAGATGATTATAGCCCTAATAGTTTTGGAGTTATGCTTGAGACACAATTTGTGACCCTGAACATATGAAGGTCAATTGTGACCTTCACCTTGCAGATGCGGCAGAAACTATTATACGCAACACACCTTCTGACTGTCCTTAACATTTGTAAAAAATTTAACAATTGTACTATGATTGATTTCTGAGTTATGGCTGAGACATTGACAGAATTTTAGTGTGACCTTGAAATGCGACCTTGATCTTGAAGGTACGACCCCGGCTATGTCGGGGGGCATAAAAATATTGATTTAATTATATTTATGCAACTGATTCATCTCCTTGTACATAATGTTCATACTATGTCATTTCTAGTGAATTTTCAATGTATAATAAAAGGGTCATTGAGATAACTGGAATGTGTAGTCATTCACTAAGCTGGAAATTAGCCTCGCCTCTAATAAGTAGTTCCTCTTTAAATAGATTACATGACCTTAAATGACCTGGACAAAAAGTGATTGCATTACAGAATCCTACATAATTACTGGGTTTTTAGAGACTGCTTTCATAAGGGGATGTACAAGTAATGCTGTAAGCCGCAATTGCGGCCATGATTGCAACCCGATCATCATTAAATGAGAATAGTTGGTAGAGGGTGTCCATCAACCATTTGAAGTTTCAAAACATTTGGCCTTGTAGTTTCAGGAAAAGATTTTTGAAAATCCACCTATTAGAATCAAAGAATGCCTCTGGCGGCCATGTTTTTCATCTGACAAAAACAAAATGAGGATCTTTTGTACAGGACTGCCCATAGACCATTCCTGCCAAGTTTGGTTCACATCGGCTCAGCAGTTCCAGAGAAGATGAAAAATGTGAAAAGTTTACAGACAACTGACGCCAAGTGATGGCAATAGCTCACATGGCCCTTTGGGCCAAGTGAGCTAAAAAAAAATGGCGGGGGTATAATTATTGACAAAACTTGACCAACCTGTGTTATGTGGTTATCTAGAGCTGTGGGATTAAATTATTACTGAACCTCCCTCCACATGCACAATGGTGTATTCCATTTTGCCATTGACCATATTGTTTGATTATTGGTGTTTAGCAACATTTTCAACAGCCAGAGTCAATGAAAGTGTCAATGACACTGTAGCTCAACTTGACAAACTTGAACTTGGTAAATTATAAATGAAATGGCAAAATTGAAGATCATTGGTACCAATGTCATTTTTTTTTGCCAGTGGCAACATTTTTTGACAGAAACCGAAGAAAATCGATAGCTCCCATCTAGAGGCCTCCCCAAACAAGCATGCCAGGTTTCAAAGCAATCCGATCATAAATGTGCCCTGTAGGGTGTACAAAAGGGAAATATTGTGGTCTGACTAGACTAAATTCTAAGAACGTTGGCCGTGGCAACATTTTTTGACGGAAATAGAAGAAAATCGATAGCTCCCATCTAGAGATCACCGTAAATAAGCATACCAGGTTTCAAAGCAATCTAATCATAAATGTGCCCTGTAGGGTGAGACAAAGGGAAATATTGTGGTCTGACTAAACTAAGTTCTAAGAATGTTGGCAGCGGCAACATTTTTTGATGGAAATTGAAGAAAATCGATAGCTCCCATCTAGAGGTCACCCCAAACAAGCATGCTAGGTTTCAAAACAATCCGATCATAAATGTGCCCTGTAGGGTGTGCC
Source organism: Pictodentalium vernedei (assembly GCA_031216915.1). Taxonomy (NCBI): domain Eukaryota; kingdom Metazoa; phylum Mollusca; class Scaphopoda; order Dentaliida; family Dentaliidae; genus Pictodentalium; species Pictodentalium vernedei. The sequence continues at coordinate 182,911,568 of CM062291.1, forward strand.
AAAGGGAAATATTGAGTCTTCTGACTAAACTAAGTTCTAAGAACGTTGGCCGCAGCAACATTTTTTGATGGAAATTGAAGAAAATCGATAGCTCCCATCTAGAGGTCTCCCCAAATAAGCATACCAGGTTTCAAAGCAATCAAATCATAAATGTGCCCTGTAGGGTGTGCCAAAGGGCAATATTGTGGTCTGACTAAACTGAGTTCCAAAAACGTTGGCCGCGGCAACATTTTTTGAGGGAAATTGAAGAAAATCGATAGCTCCCATCTAGAGGTCTCCCCAAATAAGCATACCAGGTTTCAAAGCAATCAAATCATAAATGTGCCCTGTAGGGTGTGCCAAAGGGAAATATTGAGTCTTCTGACTAAACTAAGTTCTAAGAACGTTGGCCGCAGCAACATTTTTTGATGGAAATTGAAGAAAATCGATAGCTCCCATCTAGAGGTCTCCCCAAATAAGCATACCAGGTTTCAAAGCAATCAAATCATAAATGTGCCCTGTAGGGTGTGCCAAAGGGCAATATTGTGGTCTGACTAAACTGAGTTCCAAAAACGTTGGCCGCGGCAACATTTTTTGAGGGAAATTGAAGAAAATCGATAGCTCCCATCTAGAGGTCACCTCAAACAAGCATGCCAGGTTTCAAAGTAATCCGATCATAAATGTACCCTGTAGGGTGTGCCAAAGGGAAATATTGAGTCTTCTGACTAAACTAAGTTCTAAGAACGTTGGCCGCGGCAACATTTTTTGACAGAAATTGCAGAAAATTTATAGCTCTCATCTAGAGGTCTCCCTAAACAAGCATACCAGGTTTCAAAGCAATCTGATCATAAATGGGCCCTGTAGGGTGTGCCAAAGGGAAATATTGAGGTCTGACTAAATTAGTTCTACGAACGTTGGCCGTGGAAACATTTTTTGCCGGAAATTGAAGAAAATCGATAGCTCCCATCTAGAGGTCACCCTAAATAAGCATACCAGGTTTCAAAGCAATCTAATCATAAATGTGTCCTGTAGAGTGTGCCAAATGGAAATATTGTGGTTAAACTAAACTAAGTTCTAAGAACGTTGGCCGCGGCAACATTTTTTGACAGAAATTGAAGAAAATCGATAGCTTCCATCTAGAGGTCACCCCAAACAAGCATGCCAGGTTTCAAAGCAATCCGATCATAAATGTACCCTGTAGGGTGTGCCAAAGGGAAATATTGAGTCTTCTGACTAAGTTCTAAGAACGTTGGGCGCGGCAAACAAGCATACCAAGTTTCAAAGTAATCTGATCATAAATGCGACCTGTGAGGTGTGCCAAAGGAAATTGTGGACGTACGTACTAACGTACTAACGTACTAACGTACGTACGTACATACGCCGACGGACGAGAAGTGATGGCAATAGCTCAGCTTGACTTTGTCAAGTTGAGCTAAAAACCAAAAACACTGAAGTAACTCTACAGAGTCATGTAATTTTATGAAGAGCATGATAAGCATGGAATATGCACATCCTCTCCTCTCAAAATGCTAAGATGGACATATTTTCAACACTAGGCATACACACGAGGGGTTTATTGTCTTTGTTTTACAGCAGCAAAAAATCTAACCCAGTAGAAATTGTGAGGTCCACACACACCTGTCACAAATAGTTTGACGGACGGACGGACAGACAGACAGAGTAAGGTTGGCTGTGAGTATCTGTTCATAACCACGACAGGCAAAGTTTTGTTTTAGTTTATTTAATACCAATATTTAAACAAAATGAAGTTTCATTTTTTAAAACATATTTCCCAGTTAAAATACGAAGATAACCTTCTACAAAAGTGAAAACAGAAGTCAAGTGCTGCTATTATTGCTTAGATCTGTCTGTGAGTCGTTGTTGCAATCCCCTGCTTCTGGAGACATTGGTGTTTGTGGATTAAGTCAGCCTCTTCAAATCATTGATATCATACATGATACCATGTACAGTTTTAAAGGTAACCTGCATGTCACTGTGGACAAAATTTTTGAGGTCCCCAGCTTTTGGAAACCAGGCACATGATGGCACACAAGTGCAATTGCATGTCTCAAAATCCAGTTTGATTTTACCATTAAGTTTAATGAAAATAGACCCCAATGACACTAAATGACACAAAGTCCAATTTACAAAGCCTATTGGTAGGTGCCAACATATTGTTTCAAAATGCATGGACTGTCACAGTTTGCAAAATGCTTTTCCAATAAAATTCTTTTGGAATTGCTTCTGGTAACCTTACTTAAAGCTGATCTCAAATAGAGAAAGTGAAGTTGATATATGTACAATATCTAAGGCCACATGATTTTTCAGTAAGAACAGGAGATATGGTTCTTCATCAACCATGGATGGAAATCTAAGTGAATGATTAATTACAGGATTGGGAAAACTGGAGTCCCCAATCAGCAAGTTTGCAGTTCATGAACTACCAGCTAATAATTTGCTAGTTTCTACCAGTTTAGCAGTTTTTCAAAAATTCCTATATAGAATTTTCCAACTGCAACAGTTTGCGAGACAATACTGCAACAGTTTACTTGAAAGCAACATTTACAGTGCAACATACCTCTTACTCCTTTTATTTGCAAGAAGTTCTTCAAGGTTGTAACATTTTTGAAGACTCAGGTTTTTGGCTTCCTTAAAAACATCTAACAAATCTCTTGCCCTCTTCTTTGACTCTTCTTTCTCACCTATTTTAGAAATAAAAACTGGATCACAGAATTTGGTTGATGTTATGACATATCGCACCCAGGCAAGAAAACATAGCATTTATGGGATTAAATCTTCAGCCATGTTTCATTCAGTGTATCTGTCTTTTCAAATAGTTGATAGATTTTTGATTCTGGTATGTTTCCAGAAAAGAAATTCGCAAGTACTGTATGTATCCATAAAGATATCAGAAAAATTACTGAAAAATAAGGTAAGATTCATACATCTCTGAAAGAGAAAAAATCCAAGAGCTTTTTCTTGGTACTTTTACTCTCCTTTGTTCTAAAATTATTCCAATCATCTCCCACATTTGTTTTCACACCTCGTTCTCATCCCATGGTGATAACAAAGGTACCCAAGAAGTTTCGAAAAGATCGGTTCAGAAATATGGCCTCTAGCCATAGCCATATAGAAGTTCTGTACAAAAAAATGATTGTACCTAATTTCCGTACAAAATGGCCACCAGCAGCCATGTTGAATTTTGGACTGCACTCAAAAAAAATCATTCTCATCCCAAGGTGATAACAAAGATACCCAAGAAGTTTCGTGAAGATCGGTTCATAAATACAGCCCCTAATTGAGCTGTATTGACATGTGTACTTACTGTGTATAAATGGCACTGAATAAATCAAAGTTCACCTAATTTGCATAATTTCTGCATGAGAAAAAAAACCTGCATTATATGTAATGCATTCCATGTTACTAAACATTCATAAAAACATTTATTCAAATCTGATCTTTCCTACAGAAGTTCTGTACAAAAAACTGATTGCACTAATTTCAGTACAAAATGGCTGCCGGTGGCCATCTTGAATTTTGGACCGCACCCAAAAATGCTCGTTCTCGTCCCTCGGTGATAACAAAGGTACCCAAGAAGTTTAGTAAAGATTGGTTCATAAATACAGCCTCTAGCCCGAGCCGTATTGAATTGTTCACGGATGGACGGACAGAAACAGACAGACAGACAGACAGACAGACACACAGACAGACAGATGACAGGCCATGGTATAACCTCAAATTTGACTACATCAAAGTTGAGCTAAAAACAATACAAGACTAACGGTGATCGCCAGATCAAAGAGGCCCCCCAACTATGGCCAAATAGTCTATAATACTGGAATAAAAGGTTTTGCATTGAATTTTGTGCTCACTATAGTATTTCAGGTTTCAAATTTTATAAAATACATCTGAACATAGCAGCCAAAAGCTGTATTGACCTAATATGTTGGAACTTTCTCAACAGAACTATACCCATATGGATGTCACTTGAATTGGCATACAGTACAAGTCAAAATAAAATTGTAGGATAACCCCTATAAACTATGTATCTTTCTCTTCCTACACAGATAAAACCAGAAACTAACAACATTTTCTGGAAAGCTCTCACATAGAGCTTTCCAGAAAATGATGTCAGATTCTGGTCTTATCAGTGCGCAAGCAGCTGTATACTTAGTTTATTGCAGTTATTTTACAATTTATATTTCAACTTGTACTGTAATGTTCAAATTCTATTGACAACGATATCTGAATGGTTTTATTGGACAATAGAGATAAAAAATTTTCCACCAGAGTAGGATTTAGTTTATTTAAAAAAAAAACACTTTCTTGGATGAAGGGTTAACTGACATGCATTAAACTTTTAAACAAGAAGAGGCCCCAAGTGGCCTTAATCGCTCACCTGCCAAAGTGGTTCAAAGAAGTATTTAGGGTCACATTCAGTGAGACATGGTTCATCAATACTACAAAGGAATGAAATCATGAAAGACAAATTTTATGGAAAAACACTGAGGAATGGATTTGAACAAACCTAAACCTAACATGCACCGCCCGCCACCCCCTCACCCCACTCATAGAATGCCCAAATATTAAGCCAGGGACTTAAATTGAACAAACCTGAATCTCACCCACCTATGGATGCTGCATACCAAATATCAAAAGTCTCTCGGTTTGGAAAATTGTCAGCCTCTCGGTTTGGAAAATTGTCAGTAAGCCTTTGGACCAGTGGTTTGGGAGAAGAAGATTCTTTAATGTTTTCCCCATTACCCACAGTGTTAAAAAATGCTGACTCAGCACTTTAGTCCCGAAAAAGTACCCTATGATAAAACCGATAGCAATTTTTTATACCATTCCATTCTGTTGGTCCTTAGGAAGCTTCGCAACAAATAAAAATTGTCAGTGCCATGCAGTTTTGGAGATATGAGTGTTTTAATTTTTTTCTATTTTTAGCTCCTGTGGTTCGCATGGGGCGACGGGAAAATTTTTTTGGCATAAATTAACAACTCATGTCCCAATAAAACCTCATATCAAATTTGGTTCAAATCAGCCTCTCGGTTTGGAAAATAAAAATTTTAGGCAGGGCAAAAATTCTTGCCCCCCTCCCATAACGATGGCAAATAACCCCTAGAACTTCTCTTGAACAAATCTGAGTCTACACCTCAAAAGGAAGCTGCATACCTAATATCAAGTCTCTGCTACTGCTGGTTCATGAGAAGATTTTTTAAGATTTAGGCTCACTTTTTGGGTGTGGCCCTACCAAGGGGCGGGTCAACTTGCTTTGAACAAACTTGAATTAACATATGATAGGGAACATGCACACCAGATTTGGTTCAATTTGATTGAGTAGTTTGTGAGAAGAAGTCGATAATGAAAAGTTAATGCCGGTTGCCGGATGGACGGACAGCGGACAGAAAGTGATTTGTAAAGCACCCCTTGAGTTTTGCTCAGATCAACTAATAAAACCCTGCACAGAGGGACTGTAAATGATGAAAGTGTGCAAGAAGATGACAACTTTGTCAGTCAAGCATTCTGGAATTATGGCTCGGGACAGACAAATACAGACTGTGAGAGAATTAAGTTTTTCCATTTGGGTGACCTTGACCTTTGTCACTTGAGCATGATGTTGATGTACAAAAGACCTTCCATTGGTCTTTACCCTCGTGTAAAGTTTCATAGCAATCCACCAAAGCATCATACTTATAGGTCTCGACGCACAAATAAATCTAACAGATGAATGGAGAGACAGATGGATGAACTGATAGATGGACTGATGGATGGACAAACAGACAGATGGACAAACCAGATTTAAGATGCCTCCCTTTTGGGGGCATAAAAACTTTGGATTTATGAAACAATTGCTCAGACAATCAATCAGTTCTCTGTGTTGACAGACCTATCTGGTCTCAGTACATTCAATATAAGGATTAATCTATTATATCTTGTTCGACAGAGCTCATGGAGATACAATAGAATAAATGCTCAGTTAATGCCGACTAGAATACAAGACAAGAGGACCCAAGTGGCCTTAATCGCTCACTTGACAACATGGTTCAAAGAAGTATTTTAGGTAACATTCAGTTAGTCATGGTTCATCAACACTATAGAGGAATGAAGTCATGAATTTATTCATAACTCTAGTGTCCATGTCAGACGATTATTATCATAGGGCTTCCTGGCTGCTTCCAATTCTATCAACTTCCAAGGGTTGTTATATCACTGAAGTTTGAAAAGCAAATTTTATGGTAAAACACTAAGGAATGGATTTGAACAACCCTGACCCTAACCTTCCCCTCCCTGTACCTCACCTGCCCCCCCCCCCCCCCATAGAGCCCACATATTAAACCAGGGACTCAAGTTTAACAAACTTGAATCTGATACCCCTAGAGATGTTATATACCAAATATGAAAGGATTCTGATTGGTGGATCTGAAAAAAGATTTGTAATCTCCTCATATTGCACTATTTATTTATTTATTTATTGGTGTTTAAGGTCATATACTTATGCACAATGGCTAATCATGACCGTGACAGTTTTACGGGTGGAGGAAGCCGGAGTACCTGGAGAGAACCACAGAGTAAGGACGAGTAGCTGTAACTCCGCACTGCAGCACAGGCAGGGTTAGATTGGTTGAAGACATGCGTACCATCGACATATGCCTTAGTACACGGCGTCATCGTGCCCCCATGTGGGCAATTGGGGTTAAGTGCCTTGCCCAAGGACACAACGTGGGAGTCTGAATTGATCGCTCAGATGGTCATCCATCCAATGATTAACCGGGCTCGATGTTGCTTAACTTCTGTGATCTGACGAGAACCAGTTACCACAACGCCACCGCATCCCCTCATATGGCACTAAGTTAAAATTTGGGATCCAACGGAGAATCCAAATATTAACCCTGGAGCCTGATTGGAACCAACTTCAATCAGAGCCCCCTAAAAACGTTCTATACCAAATATGAAATCATTCTCATTAGTGGATTTCTAGAAGAAGAATTTTTAAAGAAATTTCCTCATATTGCAATAAGTTAAAATTCGGACTCCCATAGGGAGGCCAAATATTAACTCAGGGGACTCGATTTGAACAAACTTGAATCTGACCCCCCAAAAGATGTTGTTTTCCAAATACCAGAAGCTTCTAATTGACAGTTCTGGAGAAGCTTTTTAAGTTAAAATTTGGGCACCCTTAGGGAGCCCAAATATTAAATTAGGTTCTCAATTTGAACAAACTTGAACCAACTTGAATCTGACTCCCTAGAAATGTTGTATACCAAATATTAAAATATTCTAATTGATGGTTCTGGAGAAAAGGATTTTTAAAGAATTTCCCTCATATTACACCAAGTTAAACTAGAATTACTGTGAGCACTGCTCACTAAAGATACCACCCACTCCAACCAAGAAACATTTCACAACAGTAAAAAAGTATTTAATATACACAGCACATCTGTATGTTCTCCGAAAACATGAGAGCAATTTTCAATATGAGAAAGGGTAAATATTACAAAGAGCATGCAAGATGAAAAAATAAAAATACCTGAAAGCAGAATAGAAGGTGCACATCTATAATGTATATAAAAGAATGACTGAGAGTTTCAATGAAATTCGCCCACTGGTATAAGAGGAGTAGCGGATAGCAGGAGTGTACCCCCCTAAAGCATCACAACAATTTGGCTAAGTTCATTTCGCCCTTTGGGAAAGAGTAAAAAATAAAAATACCTGAAAGCAAAATAGGAGGTGCACATCTATAATGTATAGAAAAGAATGCCTGTAAGTTTCAATGAAATCCACCCACTGGTTTAAGAGGAGTAGCGGATAGCAGATGTGTACCCCCAAAGCGTCACGGACGTACAGAAGTATGGAAGTACGGAAGTACGGAAGTACGGACACCATGAATGCTATATACCGCCCACTTTTCAAGTGGGTGGTATAAATATTGGCTCCCATAAAAAGCCTAAATATTAACCCAGGAACCTGATTTAAACAAACTTCAATTTGAGCCCCCTAGAGATGTTGTATACCAAATGTTAAAAAATTTATAGTAATTTATATATTTTTTATACTTACCAATGACCCAGACTTAGCTGGTGCTAACTCTTTAAATTCTAGGGCCAAACATAAATTTTGCCCCCCCCCCCCCCCACCCCCAATCCCCAAAATTTGCATCAAAATCCAAAAAATAAATGTCCTATGTGGTCCTCCATACTTTTGTCCACTGCGCATGCGCAGTGTCAAGGAAGTACCGAAATTGGCGCCAAATCTTCATTCTTACAACCAGTGCCTGGTAAGTGTTATGTAATCAGCGGGGAGGTATGAGTTCTCAACTCATGGGAGGGCCATCCCCGTCTGGGTCATTGGTAAGTATAAAAAATATATAAATTACTATAAATTTTTTAACATTTTTATACTATACCAATGACCCAGACTTAGCTAAATTGGAAAAAGGCTGGAGGGCCTAGGACATAAAGGAAAATCAAATAAGCTCAATTACATGTAAACAGAATTACACCCTCAAGAAGAAAAGGAGAAACAGACTTTACATGTATCTTTCTTGTCTATACAAAAAAAGAAAGACACAATACCATTCCACAATTGAGCACAATAACATCAATGATCTCTATTAGCATCCAGTATAACCCATTATACTAATTTTTTTTAAAGGAAAGCCAATAAATAAATATAGTCCAGAGAATGAGACTCTTTATACTCATTTAAAAGTGTCCAAGGATTGTATATTAACTCTCGTATGACATGTGACATATACAAATGCTTCACACCGAGCTACACTTTAAAAATATTACATAAATGAGACAGACATTAGCTTTATACTTTAAAACCATCCCAGCACCCACTCGGAATTACTGACTCCAGAGGAGGTATTCCCTTGACTTTCACTATAAAGCAGGTGATATAAGGGAACACCATCCCCCCCCCCTTCCTCCCCTTACTCTGGGTCCATCAGCCCAGAACGAAGAGGGCAGCAGGACAGAGTCACTGCTGGAACAGAAAGCCTGCATAACTATAGTTGCAACTGTTTAGTGGACGATATTCTGAGCAACAGATAATGGACCTAAACAACGCAGGTCGCCAGAAATAGACTCAATATTTCTAAGGTAAAAATTTGTGAACGTGGAAGGCTGAGACCAGTATGCAGCCTTCATCAAATCGGTAATAGCAATACTATTAGCATAAGCCCAACATGTAGATAGCGCCCTTACTTCAAGCGCCAAAATCTTTGGCACAGACTGCTGAGTGGAAGATAATTTTCCATAAGCAGTACAAATAGTTAATTGAATCCACCTTGAAATAGAATGGAATGTAATGTCCCTTATATTAGGCAGAAGAGACAGAAAGAAACGTTTACGTCCCTTTCTGATAAACTCTGATCTACGTTTGTAAATACGCATAGCTCTAACTGGACATAGCAAAGGCCTATGACCGTCTGAAGACGGAAGAGCCTTAATAACAATAGGTTCAGGGTACGTATTAGGAGCCTGATTCTTAGTCAAAAATCCAACATTAGTAGTCAAAGTAATAGTATTACCAACACTACGATAGTGAGAATCATCAACAGAAAGTGCATGAAGCTCAATAACTCTTCTAGAAGAAGAGAAGGCTAAGAGAAAAGCTGTCTTATAAGATAAGTATTTGAAGTCTACTGTGTCAAGGGGTTCAAATGGTACTTCCTTTAGCTTCAGAAGAACCCAAGCTAAATTCCACTTAGAAATTAACCTAAGGGTTCTAGGTCTATTTATCGAAAAGTTTTTAACTAACTCAGATAAAGGGACATTAGATCCAATTTGTAAGCTATCATGATGAGCATAAGTATCCGATAGCATAGACTTATAACCCTTAATAGTTATTGGCTGCAGCTGGATCTCGTCAAACAAGTAGACCAAAAAATTAGCAAAGTCTGGAATGGAGGGATCATAAATATCAATAGAATGATCCCCACACCAACGAGAGAAAACCTTCCACTTAGCAGCATAATTTAGCGAAGAGGAGGTCCTCCTGCAGTTAGAAATTGCATCCACTGCTCGTCCTGTAAAATGCTTGCCATGCAAGAAGAACCGCAGAACGGAAATATGTGAAGGTTGAGACCTTGCGGATTGTGATGCCGTGTGTGCGATTTCCCCTGCGAAAAAAGGTCCTCCCATGGAGGAAGCTTCCGAGGAATGTCCCACAACAGACACCTGAGTAGATTTATCCATTGCCTCTGGGGTGACAGAGATGCCACCAACAGAATCTTGCAGTGTGATTGCTTGATTTGTAGCAATATCTGTTGAATCAACGGAGCCGGAGGATAAGCATATCCTATCATTCCGCCCCAAGAGATCGAGAGAGCGTCTCCTGGGAATGCTCGAGGATCTGGGCATGGCGACACATACGTCTGCAACTGATTGTTGAGATGCATTGCAAACAAGTCTATCATAGGATGATCCCATTGGTAGCAAATCTGATTGAATACTCGTTTGTTGATTGATCAGTCCTTTCTGATGGCAACATACGACCTTTCCGAGAAAGGGAGTCCGCTAGAACGTTCAGACGACCCGGAATATTACGGACCGACAGAAGAACCTGATGCTCTAGAACAAACAGAAGGATTCTATCTGTTAAGTTGAACAATGGAATGGAATGAGTGCCTCCCTGGTTCCGAATATACGCTACTACTTTTGAATTGTCGGACAGAATTTGAACATGTGAATTCTGAACAAAGTTCATCCAATGACGTAGTGCAAGCCAAATTGACATCATCTCTTTGATGTTTATGTGCTTGTTTAGGAACTGCGGATCCCAAATACCCTGGCACCTCGAATCTGTTGGGCTCAAAATTGAGCCCCCAACCTGTTTGACTCGCATCCGTCATTATCGTAAAATTCGGATCCGGCAATTGCAGTGGCACTCCCTGAGTTAACCACTGAATATCTGCCCCAGTCTGAATCTCTTGTTTCACTTGTTTCGACAAGATGATGTTCGTTTTGAGCAAATGAATCTTCACACTCCAATTGTGAGTAAAAAAATATCTGGAGTGGACAAGTGCATAGTCGCCCCATCGGAATAAGATCCACGGCAGCTTCACACAAACCTATCAGTCGCATGAATTCTCTCGCTGTTACTACATCTGAGTGAAGACAAAAGCGAGCGTAACAACTGACTAATTTTGTTCTGGTTAACGGCAGACGAACCAGATTGTTGTGCGTATCAAAGCTCATTCCCAAGTGGGTGAATGACTTGGACAAAACTAGATCCGACTTCTTTTTGTTTACTATGAAACCGAGATGTCGGAGCAATTGAAGCAGACTCTGAACATCGTTCTGAAGCGTTAACCTGTTGCCGTACCTCTGAAGAATGTCGTCCAAGTAGGCCAACGTTACCACAGACGAATGAGCTCGGAAATGAGTCATTACCGAGTTCATTATTTGAGTGAAAGCCCAGGGCGCTAGATTCAGACCGAAGCACATTGCTCGGAACTGATAAACGACCCCTAGGAGAGCGAAGCAAAGATACTTTCTGAACACCGGATGTACCATGACGTGAAAGTACACATCCTTGAGATCTATGCTCGCAGCATAATCGTTCACTCGAATGCTCGCTCTGACTGATCGGATGGTCTCCATATAAAATTTCGGAGCCATGATCAGCTTGTTTATCCAGCTCAGATCTATAACTGGACGGAACGAGCCGTCTGGTTTTGGAACCAGGAACAGGTGACTGTAGAAACCTGGAGATTCCTGGTTTTCTATGACCTCTATTGCGTTCTTCTCTAGAAGAGATTGGACTTCTGATAGAAGCGAATCTCTCTTCTGAAGGTTTACCAGAAGCTGAGTCCAACGTGGACTTTGAGTTAATGGAGGTCTTTCCTTGAAGGACAGTTTTAGACCTTCTGAAATAACCCACTGAACCCATGGGTCGTCCGTAATTGACAACCAATTGGTTAAGAATCTCGACGGCCTTCCGCCCACTGGAGCGCAATAGAGGTTTAGACCATCACCTCCTGGACCTGCGAGGCTTGAGGGAGAAGAAACTACGTCCTTCCCGACCCGCACCTCGACCAGTTGACCTAGGGGCATCTGGCCGGCTGTCTCAGCCAGCATTACGACCCCTACCTGAGTCGCTACTCTGACAGTCTCTATAGTAAGACGTAGAGGCTTTCTTAGATCCTCTATAGGAACTTCCCTTGGACGTACTCGCCCCAGAAGTCCCTGCCTTACTCCTCTCTGCTGAGTCCATTTTTTTTTCGAAACGGACTTAAAAAGCAGAGAGTCCAAAGCTTTCTTAGTAATCTGATCATAGATTAGTGAAAGCTTACCGTCGAAGAGAAGCTCTCCTGAGACCGGAGCGACTCACCTTAGTATCCACTCTTGTGGATGAAGGCAGGGCAGCATCACGTCTGACTAACTCCAAATTTGCCACTGAAAGGGCGGAGTTATACGTGGAATATGCTATGGCCCTCAAAAGAACTCTCAAGGAAGTTTGAACATCCTTGAATTCTTTTCCATCGAGACGTTGTGATAACGCTCTGGTAAGGTGATCTGCGTAAGATAAGACGTCTAACCTTGCTCTGTTAGACGAGATTGTCGTCTCCAACGTACTGGAGAGAATCGACATAGACGCCGGCAATGACAACTCCAAGTCTTCAGCCTGGTCGTCTAAACGCAGAGGAACTCTCGGCACGCCCTGTCTTGCCGTTTCAAATCTATTACTATTGTTGATGAACGGCAGCTGTAGAGCATGAGACGATAAGAAACTGGATTTGCCAGTCTTAGAGGCTAGCTTGAATATAGCATCATTAAGAAGTTCAAATGTCCGTGTGACATTTCTGGACTGGGTAGGAAACTCAGGCGCAATGTCCTTATTCCGGCTGAAAAAGTCTGTGTCCAGTGACGCTATCAGTCTCTTATCAGGTATCGCAGCACTCTGGTCCGGAGGAACAACTTCTGGAAGGTGTTGCCGGATAAAATCTATGGCCACCTTATGTTGTTCCGAAAGGGAAAATTCTAGCTCCGCTGATTCCCTGTCACCATCCGACTGGACCACATGTGAATCTCGGTCGTCCCTTTCTGACTCTGCAGGGGAGCGAACCATCCCAGCTTCCTCATACAGTTCCTGTTCTGAAAAAGTTTCTGAAGGTTGCTGGGATGCTGCGATGAGTTGAGCTATTAGCAAGTCCATCATGGAGGCCTGTGGAGCCGCGGTCTTACATAGTTTAGCCGCTGGAAGCTTCTGGGACGTTAATTCCTGCATACTTCTCTTATGCGAAGGTCCCGACAGGTAAGGCCTCATGTCCTTGGCTACCGGATGGCGTGACCTGGTCGACGTGGAATCCCTGGTCGGTGAAGCAGGCTGGATATCTGCGGTCACGTAGCAGGAGGAGTGAACATATGCTCCGACTGACGAACGTTACGTACAACAACATCTGGGCCCAGATGTTGCTGAAAGAGAGAGGTACCTTTCTCGCTCGCGGTCCGGGTAGACCTGGAGGAGCTAGCTACCGGACTGACTGGCTTCCTCCGTTCCATCCTCCGATCCGTCGCCGCCGGGTGTGCACGATCCAAGTTTATAGTGCTCGCAACACCCGATCTCCTTTCCTGGACCGCAACGGATGAACCCGGCGTCACAATCATTTCTCGAATGATTGCTTCACCGGGCGAGCTAGTGGGCGACAAGTATTATTTATTTATTTATTGGTGTTTAAGGTCACATACTTATGCACAATGGCTAATCGTGACCGTGACAGTTTTACGGGTGGAGGAAGCCGGAGTACCCGGAGAGAACCACCGAGCAACGACGAGCAGCTGTCAGCTCTCCAACATCGTAACTCCGAACTCTGCACCGCAGCACAGGCAGGGTTAGATTGGTTGAAGACATGCGCACCATCGACGTGCAGTACGCCTCAGTACACAGTGTCATCGTGCCCCCATGTAGGCAATCGGGGTGAAGTGTCTTGCCCACGGACACAACGCGGTTGGCGCAGGTGGGATTCGAACCGAGGACCTCTCGGCTTGCAGCCTGCACCTCTACCAACTGAGCCACTGCGCCCCCAGTGGGCGACAAGGCCGTCGATACTACTAGGGACCTCTTAGGCACTTGCCAAATTTCATTGAGCACTTTTGCCGCTAGCTCTTCATTTGACTGCGACAACGGAAGCACACTTCTTGAAGACATCACGGAAACATCACCCTGTTCTTGTTCCTCTGAAAAAGAGACTGAAAAACTAGAGTGACCCTGTGGCGAGAGGACCGGCATGGACCTATCATCACTAACAATATACCGTGACACACGTCTCCAGCATTTGTCATCCCAATTGGCACACACTGAGCAAGAATTAGTGCGAGTACACTGACTACAGCAAATACAATGAACATGAGAATCAGAGGAAGACTTCCTTGATTTACAATTTGAACAATATTCTTTCATTTTGAAAAACTATTAAACAGTCATCGTACTCGCACTAACCCTTGAAAAACAAAGATACATAATATAATCCATTACAAAAATTTCGAAAAATAATTCAAAAGAAAAACTTTTTCGAAAAAATTTCAAGATGAGCCCAAGTTCCCAAAGGGAACGATGAGCCCAAATGGATCCAAAAAAGCCTAAGCATGGACAAAAATTTTAAAATATATCTAAAAATTAATGTTACACTTACGGACAATATTAATGTATCTGGATATGAACAGAACTAAATAGAAGACAAGGAATCACTGTCAGAAGTAACCGTAGTCAATGAAAACGAAAGTGAATAAAAACTCCAGGCACTGAAAATATGGCCCGAAATCAGTAACCAATTTTAAACACTATCCGATGTAAAACAGAAACTTCCACAAAAGAAACTGCAGTACATCGGAGGGTAGATGCATGACCAAAACGCCTAACCACCCCTAGGGTGAGGACGTAACCATGGGAAAAAAAACAGAATAAACATTCTGTTACAATGCCAAAAACTCCCAAGAAATTTCAGTAAAAAAATTACAAAAATTATGCCAAAAGCATGGGAGAATAGCAAGAGGGGTATCAAGGAAAGGGAGAGAGGAAACACTGAAGAAACAGTGGAAATTTCATAGCAAGAATGAAAACATCAGGCCCATGCCCAAAATTAGGGAACATGAAATAATTTTGCATAAAAATTATAAGTTAAAGCCCTGAACACATCCTTCCACTGTTTCTTCCTCTCATCCTCTTATTTCATCCTTAGATCCACCATTTCTTTCATGATTTTGTGTCTGGCATCATTTTAACTGAGATTATAAGCACAGATATCAGTGAGATGTTACTGGAAGGGCCAAACAAAGAATGAAGATTTGACGCCAATTTCGGTTACCCTTGACACTGCGCATGCGCAGTGGACAAAAGTATGGAGGGCCACATAGGACATTTATTTTTTGGATTTTGATGAAAATTTTGGGGATTGGGGGGGGGGGGGGGCAAAATTTGTGTTTGGCCTTAGAATTTAAAGAGTTAGCACCAGCTAAGTCTGGGTCATTGGTGTAGTAGAAAAATATGAAAGCATTCTGATTGGTGGATCTGAAGAAGATTTTTAAAAGCGATTTCCTCTTATTGCACTAAGATAAAATTTGGGCTCAAAGACTAACTCAGGGACTTGATTTGAACAAACTTGAATCTGACCCCCCACATCTCCACCCCCAGAGATGTTGTATACCAAATACCAAAAGATTCTAATTGATGCTTCTGGAGAAGAAGATTTTTAAGGACATTTCCTCAGTTTGGGCTAATATTAACTCATGGGACTCGATTTGAACAAACTTGAATCTGGCCTCCCTAAAGATGTTGTATGTCAAATATGAAAGGATCCTGACCAGTGGATTTGAAGAAGAAAATTTTTAAATAAATTTTCTCATATGCACTAAGTTGAAATTTAGGCTCCAATAGAGAGCCCAAATATTAACCCAGGGACCCGATTTGAACAAACTTGAATCTGATCCCACTAGAGATGTCAGATTCTTTATTCTTTATGTTATACCAAACATGAAAGTATTCTGACTGGTGGATCAGAAGAAGAAGATTTTTAAAGAAATTTCCTTATATTGCACAAAGTTCAAATTCTGGCTCCCATTGGGAGCCCAAATATTCATGCAGGGACACAATTTGAACAAACTTAAATCTGAAACCCCTAGAGATGTTGTGTATCAAATGATCTGAAAAAGATTTTTAAAGAAAATACCTCATTTTACACTAAGTTAAAATTCAGGCTTCAATAGAGAGCCCAAATATTAACCCAGAGACCCGATTTGAAGATGAACAAACTTGCATCTGCCCCCCCCCACCCCCCCCCCCCCCACCCCTCCATCCCTTAGAATGTTGTATACCAAATATGAAAGCATTCTGACTGGTGGATCTGAAGAAGTTTTTAAAGTAGCCTGTTCATATTGCACAAAGTTAAAATTCAGGCTCCTATAGGGAGTCCAAATATTAATTCAGGTACTCCATTTGAACAAACTTGAATCTGACTCTCCTAGAGATGTTGTATATTAAGAATCAAAAGATTCTGGGTGGTGGATCTGAAGAAGATTTTTAAAGAACATTTCTCATATTGCACCAAGTCAAAATTTGGGCTCCAATAGAGAGCCCAGATATTACCTCAGGGACCCAATTTGAACAAATCTGAATCTAATCCCCTAGAGATGTTGTATACCAAATATCAAAATATTCTGATTGGTGGATCTGAAGAAGATTTTTAAAGAACATTGAATATTTTTCACTTCTAAAATGCCTGTTAAATGAACGTGACTCTACAGTATAAGCACAAAAAGCCCACAAATAAATGCAACACAGCTTACAAGAACACATTTTGACAAGAGGGCAGGGAGTGAAGAAAGCAATTTTATTACACGCCTATTACTTGTTCTCCAGTTCCATATTAACAAATCTGTATGGAACAAGTGTTCCGTACAGACTTCCATTGACAGACTATTTTTCCACCTGGCATAATGGATCCATCAAAAGAACTAAACTCTGCCCATTTTCATAACTGGGCAATCAAAACATCGCATTCTGATCCAGATCAGTTCAGAAGCTGCAGTGACAGCCAATAAATCAAATGTCAATTGGGAAATGTATTTAGTCCACCAAAACTGACGAATGCATTCACACTTCGTGACCTTCTGTGTATACATAAACATAGATTTAAGGCCTTTCCACAACTTTTCACAAGAAATCCTATTTTCAAGCACTTTCAAAGATCCAAGATTTCACATTGAAAATTCAATCCCTTTTTGCACTTTTGAGGACCCATACCAACCATCTGAGGCATGATGATGCACTGAGCTTCATGGATTCTTTTGTAGCATTTGATCTCCCTGCTGAAATTATATATTTAAAATCTTGAAAAGTATATCACCCATTTCAACATTACTCTGTATTTGCACCCATTCAAGACAGATAAATTTAATTTTCATTAGTTTTTCATTTTTAGTCACAAAAACAAAGCTTATGACCCCTCTTTGGTACGAGCTCGTTCCAATGAGGGGTCATAACCTACGGTATATTTTTGATGCAAAAAATGAAAAAAACTAGTTATTCAAGAATTTTTTTTGCAAGTGTCGTCTACCTTTACCTAATGTAACAGCCATATCTGGTCAGTACTAATACAGAAGACAATGAAGGTGGAGTATGGGGGACAGAAATCAACAACCCGAGTTTTCAGGTGTTTCACAATTGCTGGGAGTGAAAAAATATAGGAAAAACTCCAACAAGAATCGTAGATTGCTGTCCCCCATTTCTACCTGAGTTGTGTTCAGCATTTATACCATGATTAAACTTGAATTAAGTGAGTGAAGCTTTAGATTTTAAAAAAAAAAATATCACCTTCAGGGGTCTGTTTTCTTTCTTGTGTGACATTGTTGTGTTGCTTTGAAGTATTTCATTCATGTCATAAGATCAATCCGATGCATAATGACCATTAAATGCATTCGTACAAGCCATTATTACATGTAGGCTGGGTTTTTCCTACACATTTTCAATGCCTGTATTCTTGTTCAATTATTTTTATTGTTCAATTTATGCCTTTAATTAACTGGTAGAGTGCTGGAAGCCCTATTTTGGGCTTTACTAAAAGTGACCAGCAATAACTGTCTGTACCTACCTTCTGCCTGAGGAAGCCTTTATTGTCCCTGATATGAATCAGATTTTTTATACAATACCTTGCTCTCTGACATTTAATTGGATAGTGCCTATTAGGCACTATCCAATTAAATGTAATAGAGCAGTATATGATGAGCTTTGATTTGTTGTCAGAAAAAACTCAGCACTTTACCAGTTAAAAAATTTCTTATGTCCCCTCATTGAAATGAGCTCAGCAAGCCTGTTCCAACTGAAGTGAAAGAGTCATAAACTATGTTTTTAGGAGGGAATGAAAAGATTTTGTTATCTAACAATTTCTTTTGCAAGTGCTGTGTTTGGAAAAGAGTTAAAACCAAACCATGTGACCCTATTAAACAACTAAATTCTCATTTTTTTTTTTTTTTAGATTTTAAAAGCCCTTGATTGACTAATTTATGTGATCAAATATGATTACTCAGTTCGCAAGTAATTTATTCAATTACATAATCAAATAGAATTACTTAAGTTTTCAAGTTATTTTTCACTAAGGCTGTACATTTAATGAAAAGATATGACCAACATGGCACAAATTTCTGTACCAGGCATTCCAAAAAATACAGTGTAAAATGCCCTTTACAGGCACAGTGGAGACTTGACAGCTTTGTAATGCTCTGCACTACCATTTTAGGAAATAGTACGCTTTCATCCTACGACTTTTGGGGTAACAATGAGTATCTCGGATAGGGACATTTTCAATAAAAAGTCAACAGCAATTTCAATGTGATGGGGTGGTTAAAGGGACAACGAATAATTTCTGTGTATGTACAATTGTCACATGAAAAGCCACATGTAGATATCACTATGGCTGTAGTCACATGGGACAAGTCTTGAAAGCAGCTCCACAAATATGATCAATGGGTTATTTGATAGAGTGTAATCTGACACAGGACATGGGGTTTTCCATTTTTCGGAGACAAAGTTATCCTTACTTTAGATTAACTGGTAGAGTTCCTGCCCTCTTTGGGAAAGAGTTTGGGACTAGACCACTGGGAATATTTGTGCCAAGGGGGCTCCAATTCGAAATTTGTTTTTGGAGGGGTGAAACATAGTTAGACTAAAAAATTTTATATTTGATTTGAACAGAGAACATAAGGACCAATACCTAAGCAACAGCATGTATAATACAAGTAAGTTTTACAACAAATAGTCAGATGGAATCATGTTCACCCCAGCCTCTGTTGTCTCTATTAAACTTTCTTATATTATTGAAAAAGAACTTGTCAATTGCCCTTGAATTCAGACACTTTCTTAGCTTTGTTTGGTAAACAATTTAAATTTAATGCACAATTGGTGTCCTGAACTGGGTGGTCATAAGTACATTGTACAGGAGGTCTGCCTGCTGAGAAGTTGATTTTCCATCCTTGGATGGGTGGGCCTGCTAGTTAACTATATAGAAGCTACAGTATAATCAGAGTTCCAGCACTGGAAGGAGTAGTTAATTTAAGGATTTTCCAGGAATTTCCCAGGATAATTTTAAGGGATTTTGAGGAGCTAGAGGTTATAAATTTGAAGGAGTTTTAGGGATATTCTGCAAAAACAAAGAGAGCTCCCCTCTGAGAGGTACATATTGTCATATGAACATGTTAGCTGAGAGAATTTGAACCCAGTATTTCTTATTTTTATGTCATATCTGCAATCCAACTGATAAATCTCTTTCTATTTGGCAGGTACTTAAAGTAGATACTGCGACATACCAGCCACCAGATTCACTTTTACAAGAATCTATTTGCAACCTAATAATTTGATTTTGTTGTGTTTTCAGAGTGTACTTTCCTCTTTTTCTCTGCTACATCTTGCTCCAACAAATTTCCAAAATGTTTCATGGTGCAACTGACCAATCTTTACTTGTGTATTTTTGTTTATAAACAAAACATCTGCTGTGTGTAATGAAAGGGTGCTAACTCAGTTTTTGCTTGAGTTATACATTATCGATCAGTTTATAAATAGCTCAAGACTGCATGAAGTGGTGAGATATCTTGGAGTTGCACTCTCATCGACATGTATTTATTGGAGGTGATCATATTTCAAGAGTGAGAGAATCCAAAATAGCATCTATTCACCCCAGGCGACAGTTTTTATCTCAGTAGAACTAGGCGATATTGAAATTTCAAGTTCAGTTTTGGTATTGGTAGTTTTAGAATGATTTACCATGGTATCGGTACAGATTCAGTGTCAACAACCTACATGTTTGCACACTAATATCAATATCAAACAGTATTTTTGGTATACTGCTCAGCTATAGGTCACTGTGTATAGCAGACAAAACTGGAGTATTGGGCATTTGCCACAGATGATCTGATGCAACAAAAATGCTGAGAGAAAATACCATATATTTGTTACATATAATGACTAGTGGTGACTGCATTTAGAAATACACTGCCCAGGGCTTCTTGTCTGGAATTTTGTGGACTAGTAATGTTCTGTTGTTTGCAAGAATATTTTTCAATACCCAATTTTTGACATATTGAGAGATACAGTAAATTGGTAATGACTCAATACTGATACTGAAGAATATTTACGTTATATAACCAATCTTTATGTGTCAGTCTTGAGTGACTAATAATGCATGCTGATTGGTTAAAGAAGCTTGCTGGTAAATGAAGATCCATTCCAGCAATATTCAACTTGCTGTGTGGCGAGCTGAATATTGCTGAAATGAATCTCCTCTATTGCCAGATACTGTACAGCTCACTTAATTGGATATCTCTCAACAGAATAACTCTGTTAATTGAATACAACTTACAAACACAACCATTTACCATACCTTCAGTTCAAATATTTATTTACTTATTTTATTTATTGGCATTTAACCCTTTACCTAACGAACTGTCCCCATCTGCCTGCATAATTTACAAATTATGCAATTCAAAATAAAATTTCAACAAAACCATATCATCATGTGACTCCCTCATTGGAATGAGCTCAATAAGCTCGTTCCAATGAGGGGGTACCATATGGTTTTGTTGCAATTTTGTGAAAATTTTGAAAAAAACAAAATAATAAATTTTGATATCCTGTGCATTGGGAAAGGGTTAATGACACTTTCGACAGCCAAGGTGGGTGGAGGAATCTGGAGTAACCAGAGAGAACAACCAAGCAGTGGTGAGTAATGTCAGACTCCTCAACGTACCAACTCCATACAAGTAGGGTTAGCATTAGTTAAAGGCAAGTGTACCATCGACATTAAGTATACCTTGGTACACAGTGCCACCATGCCCCCATGTGGGCAATCAGGGTTAAGTGCCTTGCCCAAGGATATAATGGACTTGCCCCTGGTGTGGATCGAACCATGGAACTTTCAGTTTGAAGTCCTATGCCATAACCACTGAGCCAGGAAGTTCCCTTCAGTTGAAATCTAATCAGTTAATTGCATGTAGGTTACAAAATTGGTTATATTAACCTCTATTAATTTATTTAAAAAATCTTTTAATATGTCAACAAACTGCCCTGATAATCACCAAATTCTCCTGTATAAAACCTATTTGGCTTCAGAACATTCAATATAAGCATTTAATCTATTATATCTTGTTTAACCCTTAAAGGCCCATTTCCAACTTTTACGTCCTCAGAACAGGTACCCTTAACATGCAATCATGACGAGATCCTGCTGAAAATAGACATATTACCTTGGCAGTGTTTTCTAGTCAAGGTTTGGCTGCCTATATGGACAGCCAAGACTTGACTAGAAGTCATTGCTTAGCTACTGGCATTGCGCAGGTGGTGGGCTAACAGGTATTCAAGATATTTGTCCAGGCCCTCAAGGGATAACAGAGCTCTGACAAACAAGATACATAGGGGATATCTACGCTGTTTTAGTGAATATCGAGAATTATCTCATGAGTGTGAACCAGAAAGTTTTATTTTTATTCTCAATATTCACTAAAATAGTGTAGATTTTCTATTTATTATATGCTATCTGACATTTTAGTGCACAATATTCCGTCCAGTTTCACTACAAACATGTACATTTCAAAACAATAACAAAGATCAGCTGATTGTTCATTCAAGGCGACGTTCAAAGTGACATCATGCGCCGAAGTGTAAGGTCATTTAGGAAGCTACTGAAAAAGTTAAAAAATTTATAGTAATTTATATATTTTTTATACTTACCAATGACCCAGACTTAGCTGGTGCTAACTCTTAAATTCTAGGGCCAAACACAAATTTTACCCCCCCCCCCCCCCCCCAATCCACAAAATTTGCATCAAAATCCAAAAAAACAGATGTCCTATGTGGTCCTCCATACTTTATCCACTGCGCATGTGCAGTGTCAAGGAAGTACCGAAATTGGAGCCAAATCCTCATTCTTACAACCAGTACCTGGTAAGTGTTATGTAATCAGCGGGGAGGTATGAGTTCCCAACTCATGGGAGGGCCATCCCCATCTGGGTCATTGGTAAGTATATAAATTACTATAAATTTTTTAACATTTTTATACTGTACCAATGACCCAGACATAGCTGAATAGAAAAAAGGCTGGAGGGCCCAGGACATAAAGGAAAATCCGATAGACTCAATTACATGTAAAGAGAATTATCCCCTCAAAGAGAAGAGGAAAACAGGCTTTACATGTATCTTTCTTGTTTATACCAAAAAAGAAAGACACAATACCATTCTGTAATTGAGCACAATAACATCAATGATCTCTATTAACATCCAGTATAAACCATTATACTAATTTATAAAAGGAATAATAAATAAAGATAGTCCAGAGAATGAGACTCTTTATACTCATTTAAAAGTGTCCGAGGATTGTATATTAACACTCGTATGACACGTGACATATACAAATGCTTCACACCAAGCTACACTTTAAAAATATTACATAAATGAGATAGACATTAGATTTACAATTTAAAACCATCCCAGCACCGACTCGGAATTACTGACTCCAGAGGAGGTATTCCCTTGCTTTTCACTATAAAGCAGGTGATATAAGGGAACACCATCTGCCCCCCCCCACCCTCCTTCCCCTTGCTTTGGGTCAATCACCCCAGAACGAAGAGGGCAGCAGGACAAAGTCACTGCCGGAACAGAAAGCCTGCATAACTATAGTTGCAACTGTTTAGTGGACGACATTCTGAGCAACAGGTAATGGACCTAAACAACGCAGGACACCAGAAATGGACTCAATATTTCTAAATTAAAAATTTGTGAAGGCTGAGACCAATATGCAGCCTTCATCAAATCAGTAATAGCAACACTATTAGCATAAGCCCAAGATGTAGACAGCGCTCTTACTTCATGCGCCGAAATCTTAAACACAGACTGCTGAGACGAAGATAATTTATCATAAGCAGTACGGATAGTTAATTGAATCCACCTTGCAATAGAATGGACCGTAATGTCCTTTCTATTAGGCAGCAAAGACAGAAAGAAAGGCTTACGTCCTTTTCTGATAAACTCAGATCTACGTTTGTAAATACGCATAGCTCTGACTGGCCAAAGCAAAGGCCTATGACCGTCTGAAGATGGAAGAGCCTTAATAACAATAAGTTCAGGGTACTTATTAGGAGCCTGATTCTTAGCCAAAAATCCAACATTAGTAGTCAATGTAATAGTATTACCAACACTACGATAGTGAGAATCATCAACAGATAGTGCATGAAGCTCACTAACTCTTCTAGCAGAAGAGAAGGCTAAGAGAAAAGCTGTCTTATAAGATAAGTATTTGAAATCCACTGTATCCAGAGGTTCAAATGGTGCCTCTTTTAGCTTCAGAAGAACCCAAGCTAAACTCCTCTTAGGAATTAACCTAAGGGTTCTAGGTCTATTTATCAAAAGGTTTTTCACTAACTTAGATAAAGAGACATTAGATCCAATCTGTAAGCTATCATGATGAGCATAGGTATCCCATAGCATAGACTTATAACCCTTAATAGTTATTGGCTGCAGTTTGATCTCGTCAAACAAGTAGACCAAAAAATTAGCAATGTCTGGAACGGAGAGATCATAGATATCAACAGAATGATCCCTACACCATCGAGAGAAAACCTTTCACTTAGCAGCATAATTTAGCGAAGAGGAGGTCCTCCTACAGTTAGAAATTGCGTCCACTGCTCGTCCTGTAAAATGCTTGTCGTGCAAGAAGGACTGCACAATGGAAATACGTGAAGGTTGAGACCTTGCAGGTTGTGATGCAGTGTGCGTGATTTCCTCTGCAAAAGAAGGTCCTCCCGTGGAGGAAGCTTCTGCGAAATGTCCCACAACAGACACCTGAGTAGATTTATCCATGGTTTCTGGGGTGACAGAGATGCTACCAACAGAATCTTGCAGTGAGATTGCTTGATTTTTAGCAATATCTGTTGAATCAACGGAGCTGGAGGATACGCGTATCCTATAATTCAGTCCCAAGTGATCGAGAGGGTGTCTACTGCAAACGCTCGAGGATCTGGGCATGGCGACACATACGTCTGCAACTGATTGTTGAGATGCGTCGCAAATAAGTCTATCATGGGACGATCCCATTGGTAGCAAATCTGATTGAATACTCGTTTGTTGACAGTCCATTCTGACGGCAACATACGACCTTTCCAAGAAAGGGAGTCCGCTAGAACATTCAGACGACCCGGAATATGACAGACCGACATAAGAACTTGATGCTCTAGGACAAACAGAAGGATTCTTTCCGTTAAATTGAACAACGGAATGGAATGAGTGCCTCCCTGGTTCCGAATGTATGCTACTACTGTCGAATTGTCAGACAGAATTTGAACATGCGAATTCTAAATAATGTTCATCCACTGACGTAGTGCAAGCCAAATTGACATCATCTCTTTGATGTTTATGTGCTTGTTTAGGAACTGCGGATCCCAAATACCCTGGCACCTCGAATCTGTTGGGCTCAAAGTTGCGCCCCAACGTTTGACTCGCATCCGTCATTATCGTAAAATTCGGATCCGGCAGTTGCAGTGGTACTCCCTGAGTTAACCACTGAATATCTGCCCAAGTCTGAATCTCTTGTTTCACTTGATTCGACAAGACGATGTTCGTTTCGAGCGAATGAATCTTCACACTCCAATTCTGAGTAAAAAATATCTGGAGTGGACGAGTGCATAGTCGCCCCTTCAGAATAAGATCCGCAGTGGCTCTGCACAAACCTGTCAGTCGAATGAATTCACTCGCTGTTACTACATCTGAGTGAAGACAAAAGCGAGCATAACAACTGACTAATTTGGCTGGTTAACGGCAGACGAACGAGATTTTTGTGTGTCTCGAAGCTCATTCCCAGGTGGGTGAATGACTTGGACGGCACTAGATCCGACTTCTTTTCATTTACTATGAAACCGAGACGTCGAAGCAATTGAAGCAGACTCTGAACATCGTTCTGAAGCGTTAACTTGTTGCCGTACCTCTGAAGAATGTCGTCCAAGTAGGCCGACGTTACCACAGACGAATGAGCTCGGAAATGAGTCATTACCGAGTTCATTATTCCCGTGAAGGCCCAGGATGCTAGATTCAGACCGAAGCACATTGCTAGGAACTGATAAACAACTCCTGGGACACAGAAGCGAAGATACTTTTTAAACGCCGGATGTACCATGACTTCAAAGTACGCATCCTTGAGATCTATGCTCGCAGCATTATCGTTCACTCGAATGCTCGCTCTGACCGATCGGATGGTCTCCATATAAAACTTTTGGAGCCACGATTAGCTTGTTTATCCAGCTCAGATCTATAACTGGATGAAACGAGCCATCTGGTTTTGGAAGTAGGAACAGGTGACTGTAGAAACCTGAAGATTCCTGATTTTCTACGACCTCCATCGCGTTCTTGTCCAGAAGAGATTGAACTTCTGATAGAATCATCGGATGGTAGATGCATGACCGAAATGCCTAACCCCTAACCACCCTAGGGTGAGGACGTAACCAAGGGAAAAAACAGAATAAACATTCTGTAACCGAGCCAAAACTCCCAAGAAATTTCAGTAAAAAAATTACAAAAATTATGCCAAAATCATGGGAGAATAGCAAGGGGGGTATAAAGGAAAGGGAGAGAGGAAACACTGAACAAACTATGGAATTTTCATAACAAAAATGTAAACATCAGGCCCATGTCCCAAAATTATGGAACATGAAATAATTTTGCATAAAAATTATAAGTTACAGCTCTGAACACATCCTTCCAATGTTTCTTCCTCTCATCCTCTTATTTCATCATTAGATCTACCATTTCTTTCATGATTTTGTGTCTGGCATCATTTTAAATGAGATTATAAGCACAGATATCAGTGAGATGTTACTGATTGAAGGGACAAACAGAGAATGAGGATTTAGCTCCAATTTCGGTACTTCCTTGACACTGTGCAAGCGCAGTGGATAAAAGTATGGAAGACCACATAGGACATCTATTTTTTGGATTTTGATGCAAATTTTGTGGATTGGGGAGGGCGGGGGCAAAATTTGTGTTTGGCCCTAGAATTTAAGAGTTAGCACCAGCTAAGTCTGGGTCATTGGTACAGTATAAAAATATTCATTGTGTGGACCTGAAAATATTATTTTCACTTGTGCAAGCACTTGTAAAAAATAGGTCCACGCTCATGTAATTCCTGATGCTGACTTAAATAGAGTAGATTTTCTTTTTTATTATATGCTACGAGACATTTTAATGCACAATATTCAGCCCAATTCGACCCCAAATGCGAACGTTTCAAAACAATAACAAAGATCAGCTGATCGTTCATTCAAGGTAACATGATGCGGCGTAGTGTGACATCATTTAGGCAGCAACAGAGGGATATTCCTCGATATCCATCGAGTCGATGGGTATTGAGAAATATCTTTCAGATAATCTGCTATAATTCAAAGGCTGGCATATAATAAAATAGAACAGATGCTCAAATTATCTCTAGAATCAGGCTTTTTACACTTGCTAGGAAAAAAAGTTCCATACTTTTCCCATACATGTCAGCCCATTTTCCTTGCTCACTTGAGTAGCTCAAATAGATGAAAATTTGACTTTGGGAAGGTTTCGCAAAAAACAGTCAATAACTAGGTAACATTTTGTTTTTCTTTTTAGAACATTTGTCATAAGTCAACTAGGAATTTAACCAATTCAATCTTCTTCAATAGAGCTTAGTGAGCTCAATTCATTGAATTGGTTACATTCCTAGTTGTATTGTTGGAAGTATTTGTTGGTTGAATTTGGGTATTTTAACAACACGTGGAAGGGGTTAATTGTTCAAAAATTAATTCGTAAACTTTTTCAATACTCTTAAGGTATGCCTGACATTTTGTCTACACCATTCAAGAAGAGTTTTTTCCAAACTGATACAAATTTCCAAATATGTTTCCAAAAATTTAAAAATGGCGTAAGAACTTGATAGAGTACTGGAAAGTGACCAAGTCCCTGTTAATTGGTTGAGTGCTAGAAGCCACTATCATGGCTCTACAGACAAGTGCTGAAAAGCACTTTTAGTGGCTTTATACTATATGCAATAGCTTCTTGTGTGCTAAGCAGTAGCATAAAAATGATAAATTTAAAGTAATTTGTATATTTTTTATACTTACCAATGGCCCAGACCAGCTGGTGCAAATTCAAAGTTATCAAGGGCCAAAAACAAATTTTGAACACCCCAATCCCCCAAATTTACTTGCAAAACCGAAAATTAAAAGTCCTATATGGTCCTCCATACCTTTATTCTCTGTGCATGCGCAGGTATCAGAAAGTGACTGGAATTGGCCCCAACATCCTTCTTTGTAGAAGAGAGTACTACATAATAACTCAGTGGGGAGGTATGAGTGTCCACTCATGGGAGGGCCATGCCCATCTGGACCATTGGTAAGTATAAAAAATATACAAATTACTTTAAAGATATCATATTTTTATAATATAAACCAATGGCTCAGACTAGCTGAATCGTAAAAAGGCAGAGGGCCTAGGACTTCAGAATTAGCAGACCAACATAGTTCCCAAGCCTGCAATCCAAGGTGAAAGGAAATTAAATTTAAAAGGAACTACATGTATGTCTCTCTTAATAGTAATAGAGAAGACATATCATAAATAAGGAGCCAAATTCAAGTAATTCTGTATTCTTAGCATGAATAACTATGCTAACTGGATGTAACAGGTTCCCAATTTTTAAGGCTAGTCCGGACTAAGCCCCAAAAATTAGGATGCCGTATTTGACAATGAGAGGTTAACCCCCACAAACATACGCCATATACAATAATACACAAGCTGTATCCAGGATAAAATCTACAGACAAAACAGCTTCACCCATAGTTAAACACTTATCAAGCCGGAGGAGATTTAAAAAATCACCCACTGCGCCCCCCCCCCCCCTCCTTTTTGAAGTGAGGAATCTTCAAAAACAAAGAGGGGAGGGCTCTGGAATCAGTAAAAGTGGTACCAAATAACAAAATAATATACGTTGAACAGGCACCCAGATATTAATTTTTATTAATAAATTGGTGCTTAATGCCACTTCAGCAGCTACAGCTATCATGGCAATCCTGGTAATAAACAGCACTACTTGTAACGTATACCAGAGTTGGCATATGTAGTTAGGTCGAAAACCAGTGAAATAATATAAACAACATACACATGTCCAACAGAATCACAATGGACGATCTCTGGAGAGTAAACACACTTCCAAGGTAACCCACAGGCGACCTCATTCAGGCATACAATAAATTCCAATAAATAACAATCCCAGACGTGTTCTATCCGATATCTATGCTTCCAGACACGTGCGGATATATGAGAATGTATAGACAAGTTATAATATTCGATTGGGTACCAAAATTTATAGAAACTTGGATTTAGAAATGGAACAAGCTATGATTAACAGACTCGGCATGGACCGCCCTCAAAATAATTCATTGTTTCTAAGGTCTATAACATACAATAATGTGTCTGCCTAATAATACACTTATTTTGCATGTGATCATTGAAATCCCGCAAGCAATCATCTGAATACCAGTTAACTGACTAAAAGCTTTACAGGTACCCAAAGACTAGCAATTTATTGATGATGAATCATATGCTTGTATATGACATACAGACGAACAACCATAGGAAACAAACCAACTAAAAAGTCGATGTGCCCATGAAGTCGCCGTAGAACACGACTCAGCCGCCAATCGAGAAGTCATGAAATGCATGTATATACTTAAATGCATATACAAGGCTTACAGGAAGAAAACTATGTCTTGCTCGGTAATCGCCTCTTAACACATTGGTGGTGGGGAGGGAGAGGGGGATTCGAAATCATATCGAACCCCCTTCACCTGCATAACTTGAATCATCCATGTGTTAGTCATCAAATAGTATAGGAATCGCAAGGCTTCCTCACGTCTGACTGACTCCTAATGCCACAAAGGGTGGAAAAGGATGTGATGAACAAATACACCATATTAACAAATAACCCACACCAAACCATACCGGTTTGAAGATAATAACCTCCTCTAACAAACGGTATCATGCCCGAAAGGACAACTAACTCAGCCTAGCTGAAGCAGCTAAAGGTCTTCCTGTACGTGAAGACCATTAAAAGCTGATAACTGAGGCTCTAGAAGTTCACTAAGGAGACTTACAACGCTATCCATAGCTTATAAGTGTTCATTTACGTGAAGACAGATATACTGGTGTAAGTTGCAACCCTGAAGGCTCACTTAATGGAGACTTACAATTATTGTCGCACAAGATAGGGAGTAAAGAGCCGCTATATAAACAGCCCTGAATTCCCAAAGAGACTGCAGTCCCAAGAGATAATAAATTCAGTTGTGCCACTGCATAAAACTGAAAAAATCTCACTCATGATTTAGCTAGGCTACTATGGTGTAACAATAAGACTCAAGTCTATGACACCTAGGAAAAAATAGCTCGAAAAACACAGTATCTTTTTCGGTTTTATTCCCAAAAGACAGCGGACAGAGCCTAACCCAAGAGACCACTGTAACCGAACAGAATCCTACTATGGCGTTCACAATGACATAATTGTCTTGATGCCAAGGCATATCTCAGCCTATCTATGCGCTATCCATCCGGATTCAGGATGAGAAACAGGTGATAATAAAAGACTGGAGAATAATTTTGACGACATCTAATGCTTTTCTTCGATAGGAAAGCTTTAACCTCCAGAAGGAAAGCCTCTCTTGGAAGATTTGTCGAACAAGTATTCTTGTAAGTGGAGCTTGCTCGGGCTGATAGCCGCAGGCCTGCCAAGACTACATTCTCATCCACTGATCTTCTGCAATTTATCCACTTTTGCGAGGTTGATAACCTATCGCCAAGTGACAAGCAACCAAAATCTATTCTCGACGACCTCAATTGTTAACTTCAATAAGAAAGCCTTTACCACAGTTTCTCATAAAGTTGATAATCTTCTGTCAACTGGCAAGCAATAGAGGTCATGTCCATCAACTGAACAACTTACGATGCTTACTGGAGGAGAAACTACATTCTCCCCACGAAGAAGCTCGTCTCGTCGACCTCAACTGATCCTTTCAATAAGAGAGCCTTTACCTCCACTAGAAGCTACTCTCTTTGAAAGGAACTTCCGTGATTAACGTCCAGTTTCTCGTGAAGATGATAACCTTTCATTAATCGTCGGCTTAGGGGGGGTCTGATCCATAGCCTTGATCAGACCTAAGACCCTTTCCCGAGTCGCTAATAATGACGACTTCCAGAGTAAATATAAGAGGTTTATTGTACCCTTGCGAGACATTCTCCTGATGCTTTCTTAGAAGCAGAACGGCCTCGCTTACCCCGGTCTGCTGAAGTGTGTTGATGAGACAACAACTTCAATAGCAGGGCACTGAAACTTCTGTAGCCTGCTCATATATCACCGCAAGCTTGTTGTCAAATAGTATATTTCTGGTAACCGGAGCAACTCAGAGAGAGCTTTTCACCTTGTCATCTATAAGTGATGATGACACAAGGGCAGCATCACGTCTTAACAATGCCAAAATTCACTGCCCATGCAGAGTTGTATGTAGCATACATGACTGCTCTGGAAAGAACTCTTAGTGAGGAACCACATCCTCATATTTCTTTCCATTGAGACGTTGCGCCATAGACCTGCTAAGGCGATCTGCTTAGGACATTGCGCCCAGAATTTGCTCTTTTAAATGAAATAGCACATTCCATTATTTCCGAGCATATATTAAATATTGCAGGTAGGGACATATTTTTATCCCCGGCCTGCTCATCTAAAAGCAGACTTATTCAGATGGAACAATATTCTTAAGAGCTTGAGACTTTTCATGGTCTTAAAGTGCCCTTCTGCGAGAGATGGAGACTTACACTCCATATCCCTCTCACCATCCAAATGTTCCATCAGCAAATATGGTCAACTCCATCCGACTGAACAGATGACTGGACCAATGCAGCACCGTCTGACAGCTCACCATCAGAGTCTGTTAAATGGTAGTACTAGTCTCAAACGACTAGCTATCAACCCGAACTTGCGAAGTCAGATAGCTAGTCTATGGTCAATGCGCTTCATAAATGAAGCAAGGGAAGATGCCATAGCTGCCACCAAATCTGGCTGCAGTGTGGCAGAAGCGTCCCAAACCGCAAGCGTGAACGGGTGTCCCAACTCACTAAAGTTTCTCGCTCCAAAAACATTTACCCCGACTGCTGACGGAAAGGAGAAGGGTCTCCAGCTCGCAGTCTGCTCCAGACCTCACTGAACGTTCCGTTAGAAACTTGTAGGCATCTATCCCTTATCGTGCATATCCATGGAAGAAGAGGAAGCCATAACCATAGCAGACACCACCTGAAGTGCGGAAGAAGCATCCTGACTCGTCACATGGGATGAATGCTCCTCCTCATTGAAGTTTCTTTCAACACAAAACAGCCATCCCCGACTGTTAATGGGACAAAAAACTCTCTGCATTCTCAATCTGTCCCCAGATCGCGTAGAGTATCCTGTTTAAAAACTTCTAGACTAATCCTCTTTCGTGCGCTTCCATGTAAGCAG
Source organism: Pictodentalium vernedei (assembly GCA_031216915.1). Taxonomy (NCBI): domain Eukaryota; kingdom Metazoa; phylum Mollusca; class Scaphopoda; order Dentaliida; family Dentaliidae; genus Pictodentalium; species Pictodentalium vernedei. Next base: position 182,943,588 of record CM062291.1, read on the forward strand.
AAGAAGCCATAACTGCCGCCGGCCCGGGCTGCAGTCTGGAAGGAACATTCAACGCTTGTTCTGACTCAATATGGTTTCTCACAACAAACACAGTCATCCCTGACTGTTAACGGGATGGAGAGGGTTCTCCAAACGGAGATATGACCCCAGATCTAGCCGATTCTGGCTTTTACATGCACACCTGACCGGACTGACCCAGCACCACCCGACAGCTCAACAATGGAGTGTGCAGGAGGCTGCTCTTACATTAACTGGGATGCTGCTATGCGTATGCTCTGTCTCGTGCAAGTTTCTCATAACAACATTTGGCCCCAATTGTTGTTGTGTTAGAGAGGGACCTCTCCCACTCGTGGTCTCATCGACGTCGCCAAGCCTCCCAACAAGAAACTTCATTTCGGTTTGTGAAACGTAGCGGAAGAAGCCATGACTGAAGCCAACCCTGGCTGCAGCCAAGACAGAGAATCCCGAGTTGTGCTCGCTCTACCCACATCTACACTTTTGTCAACCGCAACAGACTTACCTAGTGTCACAGCTCCCATGGACGGAGTAACCGCTTCACCGGTCAAGCTAACTGCTTGCAAGAGATTAAGAACACTAACTAGAGGCCTTATCCTTTGCATATCACGAGCACTGCAGCTAGCTCTATTTGCTCAACGGAGCATGATGACGGTAGCACATTTGTATGGGCGTCACAACATCATCACCATGATCATGTTCCTCTGAAAAAGAAAGTGAAAAAATGAATTATAACGCGGTTAGAGGCCTGGCCTCAGAACCTCACTGCCAACAATGTACAGCGACTCCCGTCTCCAACATTGGTCATTCCAGTGAACACAAGAATGACAAGAGTCCGCAGAAGTGCATCGACTAAACACAATATCAGTTCTCCAAACTCCACAACAAAATATATAATTAAAATACATGAATAACAGCAAAAAAAAATTAAATTAAAAATATTTGAAAAAAATGCCTAAGTTCCCAAAGCGAACATAAAGAGCCCAAGGGCATTCCGACAGAGCCTAAGTGTGAACAAAATCCATATTATTGAGCTACACTACCGGAAAAATCATCCATGTATCCTACAGTAAATGTACAGTAATAGAATATAAAATACTACCTATATGTGAGGACGTTGTCAATGTAAATAACGTCAATGAAAACTAGAGATACTGTGAGCAAGCTCACAAAGTGATTACCCCCCCCCCTCCCGCGCCTGTCAGAACGGAATTATATTGCTTCATGCACATCTTCATATGGAGTTATTCCATTGTGTAAAGTTTCATGAAAATTCTTCTAACGGTTTAGGAGGAGTTGCGCTTATAAGGATGGACAGATGGACAGATGGATGGACAGACAGAGGGACAGATGGACTGACAGACGGACAGAGAAGGTGATTCTTATATACCCCCCAAACTTTGTTTGTGGGGGGTATAAAAACAGAAACAAGACATCAAGCACACAAAAAAGCCCAAAGTCAGAAACTAATTTAAATGCTACCAGATGCAAAGCTAGATCTTCATACGAAGAAAAAACGATACATCAGATTGAAGATGCAAGACTAAATGACTTAACACCCCTAGGGTGAGGAGGTAACCATGGGGAAAAACAGAATAAATATTCTGCAATACATGTTAAACTCCCAAGACATTTAATAAAATATTTCAATAAAAAATAGCCAAAAAGTTTAATAGTTTAACAGGAAGGGTTCATGGAAGGATAGGGAAGGAATACTTAACAAACAGTGGAATAATCATTATCAAAAATGATGACGTCAGGCGTATGTCCCGAAACTGGGAAACATAAAATAATTTTATAATTATTACAAGAGCAATGTTAACGCGTATGCTGCTGCTGCCAAAGGTAGCAAAGTCGGACTTGCATGTAAATAAATAACTTCTGAATGTTTGAAGAAAATTGGTTCATCCAAGCAACTTTGAATGAACGGAATTAAAAAACACTCTAATTCTTGTGTCATCCATATTTATATGAATATATCGATATGTAGTAGGTTAAAATGACATGCAAACCTGCCCTGCAAACACTGGGCAGTACAGAAATAGTGGACTAGAAAAAAATGGGACAGTGGACTAAAAAAAATGAAAAAATTTATAGTAATTTATATATTTTTTATACTTACCAATGACCCAGACTTGGCTGCTGGTGCTAACTCTTAAATATTCAGGGCCAAACACAAGTTTTGCCCCCCTAATCCCAAAAATTTGCATCCAAATCAAAACATCTAATGTCCTTTGTGGTCCTCCATACTTTTACCTACTGCGCATGCGCAGTGTCAAGGAAGTACCGAAATTGGTGCCAAAGACTCATTCTTACAACCAGTGCCTGCTAAATGTTATATAATCAGCGGGGAGGGGAGGTATGAGTTCCCAACTCATGGGAGGGCCTTCCCCGTCTGGTCATTGGTAAATATAAAAAATATATAAATTACTATAAATTTTTTCATATTTTTATACTGTAACCAATGACCCTGACTTAGCTGAATAGAAAAAAGCCTGGAGGGCCTAGAACATAAAGGAAAATCCAATAGGCTCAATTACATATAAAGAATTATCCCCTGAAGAAGAAAAGGTGAAAAAGGATTTACATATATCTTTCTTGTTTATTAAAAATATGAAAGATACATTACCAGTCAGTAATTGAGCACAATAACATCATTGATCTCTATTAACATCCAGTATAACCCATTATACTAATTTCTTAAAGGAAAGCCAATAAATAAAGATAGTCCAGAGAATGAGACTCTTTATACTCATTTGAAAGTGTCTGAGGATTGTATATCAACGCTTGTATGACACGTGACAGATACAAATGCTTCACACCGACCTACACTTTAAAAATATTACATAAATGAGATAGACATTAGCTGCTGGAACAGAAAGCCTACATAACTATAGTTGCAACCATTTAGTGGACGACATTCTGAGCAACAGATAACGGACCTAAACATCTAAGGTCGCCAGAAATAGACCCAATATTTCTAAGATAAAAATTAGTGAAAATAGAAGGCTGTGACAAGTATGCAGCTTTCATCAGATCCGTAATAGCAATACTGTTAGAATAAGCCCAAGGTGTAGACAGCGCTCTAACTTCGTGCGCTGAAATCTTAAGCACAGACTGCTGAGTTGAAGATAAACTTTCATAAGCAGTACGAATAGCCAACTGAATCCACTTAGAAATAGAATGGACCATAATGTCCTTTCTATTAGGAAGCAGAGACGGAAAGAAACGTTTTCGCCCCTTTCTGATAAACTCAGATCTGCGTTTGTAAATATGCATAGCTCTAACTGGACATAGCAAAGGCCTATGGCCATCTGAGGACAGAAGAAGAGCCCTAATAATAATAGGCTCAGGGTACTTATTAGGAGCCTGATTCTTAGCCAGAAATCCCACAGTGGTAGTTAAAGTAATAGTATTACCAACACTACGATAGTGAGAATCATCAACAGATAGAGCATGAAGCTTGCTAACTCTTCTAGCGGAAGCGAAGGCTAAGAGAAAAGCTTATCTTATAAGATAAGTATTTGAAGTCTACAGTGTTAAGAGGTTCAAAAGGAGCTTCTTTGAGCTTCAGAAGAACGCAAGCTAAATTCCACTTAGGAATTAACCTAAGGGTTCTAGGTCTATTTATCGAAAAGTTTTTAACTAATTTAGATAAATAGACATTAGATCTAATTTGTAAGCTATCATGATGAGCATATGTATCCGACAGCATAGACCTGTAACCCTTTATAGTTATTGGCTGCAGTTTGATCTCGTTAAACAAGTAGACCAAAAAATTAGCAATGTCTGGAATGGAGGGATCATAAACACCAATCGAGTGATCCCTTCACCAACAAGAGAAAACCTTCCACTTTGCTGCATAATTTAGCGAAGAGGAGGCCCTCCTACAGTTAGAAATTGTGTCCTCTGCTCATCCTGTAAATTGCTTGCCATGCAAGAAGGAGCACACAACGGAAATACGTGAAGGTTGAGACCTTGCGGGTTGTGATGCAGTGCGCACGATTTCCCCTGCGAGAGAAGGTCCTCCCATGGAGGAAGTTTCTGAGGAATGTCCCATAACAGACACCTGAGTAGATTTATCCATGGTCTCTGGGGCGACAGAGATGCTACCAACAGAATCTTGCAGTGAGATTGCTTGATTTTTAGCAAGATCTGTTGAATCAATGGAGCTGGAGGATACGCGTATCCTATCATTCCATCCCAAGAGATAGAGAGAGCGTCTACTGCGAATGCTCAAGGATCTGGGCATGGCGACACACTGATTGTTGAGATGCGTCGCAAACAAATCTATCATTGGGCGATCTCATTGGTAACAAATCTGATTGAATACTCGCTTGCTGAGAGTCCCTTATGACGGCAATATGCAACCTTTCCGAGAGGGCGAGTCCGCTAGAACATTCAGACAACCTGGAATATGACGGACCGACAGAAGAACCTGATGCTCAAGAACAAACAGAAGGATTCTTTCCGTTTGGTGAATAATGGAATGGAATGAGGGCCTCGGACAATCTTTGAACATGTGAATTCTGAACTATGTTCATCCAATGACGTAGCGCAAGCCAAACTGACATCATCTCTTTGATGTTTATGTGCTTGTTCGGGAACTCCGGATCCCAAGGACCCTGGCACCTCGAATCTGTTGGGCTCAATGTCGCACCCCAACCTGTTTGACTCGCATCCGTCATAATCGTAAAAACTGGATCCAGTAGTTGCAGTGGAACTCCCAGAGTCAGCCACTGAATATCTGCCCAAGTCTGAATCTCTTGTTTTACTTGGTTCGATAAGACGATACTTGTTTTGAGCGAATGAGTCTTTACACTCCAAGTCTGAGTGAAAAATATCTGGAGTGGACGTGTGCGTAAGCACCCCATCAGAATAAGGTCCGCCGCGGCTCCGCAGAAACCCATCAGTCGCATGAATTCTCTTGCTGTTATTACGTCTGAGTGTAGACAAAAGCGAGCATAACAACTGACTAATTTCGCTCTGGGTAACAGAAGACGAACCAGATTGTTGTGCATCTCGAAGCTCATTCCCAAATGAATGAACGACTTGGACGGAACTAGATCACACTTCTTTTCGTTTACGATGCAACTGAGACGTCGGAGCAATTGAAGCAGACTCTGAACATCGTTCTGAAGAGGTAATCTGTCACTGTATCTCTGAAGAATGTCGTCCAAGTAAGCCGACGTTACCGCAGACGAATGAGCTCGGAAATAAGTCATTACCGAGTTCATTATTCGAGTGAAAGCCCAGGGCACTAGACTGAGTCCGAAGCACATTGCTCGGAACTGATGAACGACTCCTAGGACAGCAAAGCGGAGGTGCTTTCTGAACGTCGGATGTACCATGACATGAATGTACGCATCCTTGAGATCTATGCTCGCAGCATAATCGTTCACTCAAATGCTCGCTCTCACCGATCGAATGATGTTCATATAAAACTTTGCAGCCACGATTAGTTTGTTTATCCAGCTGAGGTCTATAACTGGACAGAACGGGCCGTCTGGTTTCGGTACCAGGAACAGGTGACTGTAAAAACCCAGGGATTCCTGGTTTTCTACGACCTCTATTGCATTCTTCTCCAGAAGAGATTGCACCTCTGATAGAAGCGAATCTCTCTTCTGAAGGTTGGACGGAAGCTGAGTCCATCGTGGACTTCATTTTAATGGAGGTTTTTCTCAGAAGGACAATTTTAGGCCTTCCGGGATAACTTCCTGTACTCATTGGTCGTCCGTAATTGACAGCCAAATGGTCAAAAATCTTGACAGCCTTCTGCCCACTGGACCACAATAGAGGTCCTGACCTTCACCTCCTGGACCTGCAAGGCTTGCAGGAAGAGAAACTACGTCCTCCCCGTCCAGTGCCTCGACCAGTCGACCTAGGCACATCTGACCGGTTGTTTCAGCCAGAATTACGTCCCCTACCTGAGTCACTACTCTGACGGTCTCTGGAGTAAGAGCTGGAGGATTTTTTATATCCTTTAGAGGAGCCTCCCTTGGACGTATTCGCCCCAGAAGCTCCTGACTTCCTCCTCTCTGCTGAGTCCGGTTTCTTAGAAACCGACTTAAAAAGTAGAGAATCTGAAGCTTTCTTGGTAATCTGATCAAAGATTAATGAAAGCTTACCATCAAAGAGAAATTCTCCGGAAACCGGAGCGACTCGAAGAGAGTTTTTCACCTTAGAATCCACCCCAGTGGATGAAGCCAGGGTAGCATCACGTCTGACTAACTCCAAATTTGCCACCGATAGGGCAGAGTTATACGTGGAATATGCGGTTACCCTAAAAAGAACTCTCAAGGACGTTTGAACATCCTGCAATTCTTTACCATCGAGACGTTGAGCTAATGCTCTGGTAAGGTGATCTGCGTATGATAATGCATCTAAACTGGCTCTATTAGATGAGATCGTCGTCTCCAAAGTACTAGGGAGAATAGACATAGACGCCGGCAATGACAAATTCCAAGTCTTCGGCCTGGTCGTCTAAACGCAGAGGAACTCTCGGCACACGCTTTCCTGCCGTAGCAAATCTATTCTTATTGTTGATGAACGGCAGATGTAGAGCTTGTTGTGATAAGAAACTGGTTTTGCCTGTCTTAGAGGCTAATTTGAAAATAGCGTCATTCAGCAATTCAAACGTCTGTGAGACATTGCTGGACTGGACCGGATACTCAGGAACATCTTCCTTAATCCAGCCAAAAAGGTTGATATCCAATGACGCTATCAGTCTCTTATCCGGTATCGCAGCACTCTGGTCCGATGGAACAACGTCTGGAAGGTGTTGACGGATAAAGTTCATCGCCACCCTACGTTGTTCCAGAAGAGAAAAATCCAGCTCCGTAGTTTCCCTTTCACCATTCGACTGGACCAGATGCGAATCTCAGTCGTCCCTGCCTGACACTGCATAGGAACGAACCGACCCAGTTTCCTCCAAAAGTTCCTGATCTGAAACCGTTTCTGAAGGTTGCTGGGATGCTGTGATGAGTTGCGCTATCTGTGATAGCAAATCCATCACGGAGGCCTGTGGAGCTGCGGTCTTAGATTGCTTAGCCACTGGAAGCTCCTGGGACGGTATGTCCTGCATAATCCTTTTATGCGAACGTCCCGACTGGTGAGGCCTTGTGTCCTTGGCTACTGGATGGAGAGACCTAGACGACATGGAATCCTTTGTCGGTGAAGCAGGCTGGATATCTGAGGTCACAAAGCCAAGGTGCGGTTGTGTGTGCTGGCATGTAGAAGAGGAAGCCAATAGACTAGCCGATGCCGGCTGCCTATGCTCTGACTGACAAACGTTATGCACAACAACATCTGGCATCCATCGTCGCAGGGTGTGCATGATCCGAGATTATAGTGTTCGCAACACCCTTTTTCCTCTCCTGGACCGCAACGGACATATCCGGCGTCACACCACTCACTTGACAAGTGACAGATATGATAGATACACTGGTCAAGCTAGCTGGCGACAAGACCGTAAATCCCTTTTGGGACCTAGGCACTTGTCTGATTTCATTGAACCCTTTTGCCTCTAGCTCTTCATTGATTTGTGACGACGGCAGCACACTTCCATAAGACATCATGGAAACATCACCCTGTTCTTGTTCCTCTGAAAAAGAGACTGAAAAACTAGAGTGACCCTGTGCTGAGAGGACCGACATCGACCTCTCACCACTAACAATGTACCGTGACACACGTCTCCAACGTTTGTCATCCCAATTGGCACAAACTGTACAAGAGTTACTGCGAGTACAGTGACTACAGCAAATACAATGAGTATGAGAATCCGAGGAAGACTTCCTCGATTTACAATTTGAACAATATTCTTTCATAATTAAAAAATATTATATAGCCGTAGTACTCGCACTAACCCTCAAAAATACAGATACATAATAATAATACAATCCATAACAAAATTTCGAAAAATAATTCAAAAAGAAAATTTTCGAAAAAATTTTGACATGAGCCCAAGTTCCCAAAGGGAACGATGAGCCCAAATGGATCCCAAAAAAGGCTATGTGTGGACAAAAATTTTCAAACAATTCTAAAAATTAATGTTACACTTACAGATAATATTAATGTATCTGACTACATAATAAACCAAACAGAAGACAAGGAATCACTAACAGAAAGTAACTGTTGTCAACGGAAACAAAAGTCAATAAAAACTGGAAACAAGACTCCAGGCACTGAAAAACACAGCCCGAAGTCAGTAACCAGTTTTTAAAAACCATCCGATGTAAAACAGAATCTTGCACAGAAGAAACTGCTATACATCAGATGGTAGATGCATGACCAAAATGCTTAAACACCCCAAGGGTGAGGACGTAACCATGGGGATAACAGAATAAACATTCTGTAACTGAGCTAAACTCCCAAGAAATATCAATAAAAAATTTTTAAAAATTATTCCAAAAGCATGGGAGATTAACAGGGGGTGGGGGGTGGGGGGGGGGGGGGGGGGAGGGGGTGGGGGAGGGGGGGGGAGGGGGGGTTCAAGGAAAGGGAGAGAGGAAACACTTAACAAACAGTGGAGATTTCATAGCAAGAATGAAAACATCAGGCATATGCCCCGAAATTAGGGAACATGAAATAATTTTATATAAAAATTATAAGTTACAGCCCTGAACACATCCAACCACTGTTTCTTCCTCTCATCCTCTTATTTCATCTTTGGATCCACCATTTCCATCATGATTTTGTGTCTGGCATCATTTTAACTGGGATTATAAGCACAGAAGTCAGTGATGTGTTACTGACAGAAGTGCCAAACAAAGAATGCGGCTTTTGCGCCAATTTCGGTACTTCCTTGACACTGCGCATGCACAGTAGGTAAAAGTATGGAGGACCATATAGGACATTAGATTTTTTGATTTGGATGCAAATTTTGGGGATGGGGGGGGGGGGGGGGTCAAAATTTGTGTTTGGCCCTGAATATTTAAGACTTAGCACCAGCAGCTAAGTCTGGGTCATTGGTTACAGTATAAAAATATTGGGTAGCACTTCCCCTATAAGACACTGGCCAGTAAGAATAAAGCTGAAATTGGCATCCATATTTATATGGTTATATTGATAACTAGTAGGTTAAAATGACATGCAACCTCTCCACCAAGCACTGGGCAGCACAGAAATAGTGGACTAAAAAAAATTGGGCAGCCCTTCCCACATAGGCAATGGCCAGTAAGAATAAAGCTGAAATTGGCATCCATATTTATATGGTTATATTGATATGTAGTTTAAAATGACATGCAACTAAAAAAAATCAGGCAGCACTTCCCCTACAGGCACTGGACAGTAAGAATAAAGCTGAAATTGGAAAATTTGTGATTTTTTAATTCAACAAGCCAAGACCAATACCGGGTCTGGACTTGCGTCGCTGCATGCAATTGAATCAGCAAACAGGAAGTGGCTGCACAGCAGATCTGAAAATTGCATACACGATACAACTGATCATTATCAGGCTCCAGATGAAATATAAAATCAATCCCTTGCACAGAAGCCGAGAAAAGTTTGACGAAAAATTTCAATGTTCAGTGGGTACAGTAAAATTTCAAAGTATCGGCAAACAGGAAGTGGCTGCACGGCAGATCTGAAAATTGCATACACGATAGAGCTCATCATTATGAAGCAGCAGACCAAATATAAAATCAATCCCTTGCATAGAAGACGAGAAAACCTTGACGGAAAATTTCAACGTTCAGTAGGTACAGTAAAATTTCAAAGTATCGGCAAACAGGAAGTGGCTGCACGGCAGATCTGAAAATTGCTTACACGATACAACTCATCATTATGAAGCAGCAGACCAAATATAAAATCAATCCCTTGCATAGAAGCTGAGAAAACCTAGCTGGAAAATTTCAATGTTCAGTGGGTACAGTAAAATTTCAAAGTATCGGCAAACAGGAAGTGGCTGCACGGCAGATCTGAAAATTGCGTACACGATACAACTGATCATTATGAAGCAGCAGACCAAATATAAAATCATTCCCTTTCATAGAAGCCAAGAAAACTTTGATGGAAAAAGTGTTTAGGACGGACTGATGGACGGACGGACTGACTGACGGATGGAGTCGAGCGGTTACTAGACCTGCTCTGCCGCTGGAGACGCAGGTAAAAAGAGGCATAACTCTTGCAAGAATGGTCGGAGTGAACCTCCAAATCAAACTTGACCTGTATTTTGACATTAGTAATAAGCAAATAAAATTTGAAATCGATTGGTGTGGTGATACAATTTTAAATGGTCTGGAACCAAAATCATTGTAATTCTCGTGTCATTTATATGGATATATTGATATGTAGAGGTTAAAATGTCATGCAACCTCCCCTGCATGCACTGGGCTGCAGAAAAATAATGAACTAAAAAAAAAATTGGGCAGCACTTTGCCCTATAGGCTACGGTACAATTTACCTTAATCAGAAACAGAGGCCAAAAACAAACAGGGGCCATAACTCTACCGAACATGAATGGACAAAATGCTAGGTACGAGGGCATCCGTTCCCCCAAGCTGCCCATCACCATACCAAAGAACATTAAAATCTGACAACTGATGCTCGAGTTATAAAACAAAATGTTCGTACAGAGACCTCAACTATATACCCCCACAAAAATTTTTCAGAGGCATAATAAAGTTACAGCCCTGAATGTCTAAAACCACCGTTGAACACTTCCATCATCCAATAACAGCCTTGGATCCACCAATTCTTGCATTGATTTTTGTCTGGCATCCTCAAAAAAGGAGATTTTAAAGCAGAGATGTCAGTTCATTGTTGCTGACTTACGGGCCAAACAAAGAATAATGTTGGCGCCAATTCCAGTCAATTCCTGATGGCTGTGCATGCGCGGAGAGTAAAAGTATGGAGGACCAGATAGGACTTTTAATTTTCGGTTTTGCAAGCAAATTTGGGGTTGGGGGGGGGGGGGGGGGGGGGGTTCAAATTTTTTGTTTGGCTCTTGATAACTTTGAGTTTGCACCAGCTAGTCTGGGGCATTGGTTTATAGTATAAAAATATGTCCATACAAACTTTTGTTACAATTCATTGGAGAGTAATAACTTGCAACAAAATAATTATTTATTAACAAAATCTCACCACAGTAGGACACCCCATACCAGTTGCATAGTATCTTCTAAAATAAAATACTCATGTGAGAAACCGCCTTTGAAGAACAATTCAGCAGTTTACCAGTTAAGTGAATACTCCTATTAATTGAACAAGGGCAACGCCCCCGGTCCCCCGACCAAGATGGCAAATTCAAGGGAGCTGTTAGGATGCAATTTGTTCGCAGAGCATGGCCATTTTTTAATTTGACTTGTATTTCCAACCAATTAAACCACATACTTAGTTTCGTTTCAATCAAATGATCCAAAGTAAAGTTATCATCCGGACAACACAAAAAACGTATATTTTCTAAGTCGAAAAAGGGGAATAAATCCAGTAAAAATCAGTGGAGCGTGCCCATTTTCGAACTTGACCTGCATTTCCACCCAAATAAGCGGCATACTAAATTTCGTTTCAATCAAATGATCCTAACTAAAGTTATCATCCGGACAACACAAAAACTGTATTTTTTAAGTCGATAAAGGGGAATAAATCCAGTAGAAATCAGTGGAGTGTGCCCATTTTCGAACTTGACCTGCATTTCCACCCAAGTAAGACACATACCAAATTTAGTTTCAGTAAAATCATCCAAACTAAAGTTATCATCCGGACAAGGGTGTGACGGACGCACGGATGGACGCACGGACAGACGGATGGACGGACGGACACTGCTAATTACAATAGTCCCCCGAAGGGTCGGGGGACAATAATGTTCGCTTCCAATGTGAATATTCAATTGAATGGGCTCAGCTGATATCAATTTTTCAAGGGTTCAAGGAGATGCCAGAACCCAGAAAAGGAGACCCGATAGAAACTGTACCTTTAGCATTGAGGAATTTCTGTAGACATCCACATGGTGACATCTGGAATGATGGACAATACAATCTCTCAGCTGAAATAAAAAAAAAAGCATACTTACACTCTTTGCAAGTAACACAAACACTGACAGCAAAAACATGAAACAGTGTGTAACTTTTGTTTAGAACATGTACAGGTGAACTAGGCAGGGATGTTGGGACAGGTGAGGGGAGGGGGTGTAACCCACCCACCCCTGTCAAGGTGATAGGTTGAATTTTTGATTTTTTTTGTATAAAAGTGAATATATCTTTGAAAATTTTTCTCGTTCGGGCCAAAAGTATAAGAATGTGTGTTTGTATGACGGACCCCGAAAACCGATTTGTCACTTAAACAGACCAGCAATAATTAAAGCGCCGATAATAAAGGGTGAAATTTTATGTCCATTACCATGGGTCTGGAGAACCCATTTAGTAGCTATCTGATAAAGTTTAAAAAAAAGAGAGACAGTATTCTCCTGCAAGTCGTTATCTGTGTAATTATAGCCAGTTAATAGGTAATTGTGGTGAAAAGTACATCGAAAATGTTCTGGACAGACACCCATATTACACATCTAGCATGTCACCGAAATGTCAGGATATGCTGAGATGCAGGTCTTTCAGAGGAACTTTAAAGCAAATATTAAATTAAGATAGATCTGAGTGGCCAAGTTCAAGAGAAGCAACTAAACTGAGAATTAATGTTCTGGCTATCGAAATAAAAATTGGGGGGTTTCTCGAAAAAATCATTCCAGTCTGGAGGTGCGTAAGACTGAGGGTCATTGCAGTAGATGGGGATGTCCCATGCTATAGGTTAGAGGAGGTGTCGCATTGGTGCGAAAGTATAGGCTCACTGTGATGTAGAGGAGCCACAGAGCTCATATTTAGAATAGGAGCAATCGCGGGCCAAGTCGGTGGCCATATATGAGAATAGGATCAGAAACACAAAGTACGAGCTCAGGGAGCAATTTGCATTTAGGTAAATGGCATTACCTGTTTTAGAAGGCAAGCCATACGTAGGCACAGTAGGCTTTGCCTGAATGAACATTATTCTGAGATAAATGTAGGAGAGAGTTTAACCCCATTGGTGGCGACTGCTTGAGTGAAAAGCATTAAGTGAAGTGACAATAAGCTAATGGCCATGCGACGACAGTGGTAGAGTGACATTCTGTCACTTGTTAGAGCAAAGGCATCCGAATAAAGTGACAATATGTTAGAGGAGGTGTGACAGCCATGAAGGAGGAGACCAAAGAACAAACACCAGCGAGGAGGAATATTCATTAGATTCCATGTAAGTCACAAATTACCATATTTATTTATATGTATATGTATTAAAATTGTTGTTTTCAGTAAACCCCTGTTGATTCATGCTTTTTGACGAAAAGTCACAGACCCCTTCAGGATAAGAACCACCCCATCAAAAGTGAAACGGGCGAGTTCGTCACGGTGTGACATATGTTAATGCACGGATTCAGGCGACACTCCTTGAGTTTTCTTCCAGCAGAGATGAAGCCCCAGTTTCTGACAACCCCCACCCCTCCCAACCTGCCATTATTCGTCAAATTTATAATAGCACGACATTCGAAGCCCTAAACCAGAAAAACTTGGAAATTTAAGACAGGGTGCAGGTGGGATTGTTTCAAACATAGAATTTGGACAAAATATTGAATTTTTAGTCAAAAAGTAGTGAAAGTCTTCCAAATTTGATTGAAAAAGGAGCTGGGAAGCAATTGGAAATCTAGAGGTGGACATTCCCCCCATCTAAAAACTCTTAGCTTGGGGTCCTCCGAACCTCAAATTTCTGTTTGAAATGAATCGCAGATAGAATATGGCTGAGGACTTTTAATCAAATCAAATCCTGTATCAAATGTCACAGCTCAAGCTGTAAATTATTGTACCGTCTCACAACCATAAATATTGCTAGTCACCACTTGAGTAAGAAATTGTATTCCACGGCAACTTGTATGTTTTGGGTAAGTCGATCAAAAAAGTGTAATACTCAAGAATGAAATGAAAGTAGTTTCAGGAGCAGAACCTCCTTAAACTCTTCTTCTATCATCAGGTTTCCTGTACAGGAGTTCAAGAGGAGATACTTCATAGGATTCTGAGAACCTATTGATGATTCTAAAACTTCTGAATCCATGCAATTCATATCAAATCAAATCGAATCATCATCGCAATTTCAAATCGAAATTCCAAGTTTGTTAATTGAATAGATACTTTTCTAAAAAGAAAATTTGTCCAATGAAAGAAGAATTCACTCTACAGGAATTTCCTATGCTTTAGTGATACACTCAGCACTGAGTTTAAATTATTTGACCTTCAGATCAAAAGGTCGTAGGTCTGAACTACATCATCTGCACTACGTCTTTGGACAAGACAATTAATAAATTAATTCTATTATATCTTGTTTGACAGAGGCTATAGAGCCCTATAAAACAAGATATAATAAACTAAATAATTAAACAGGATGAACTGAGGCCAAAGATGTCTATAAACAAAATTCAGTTGCTATTAGAGTAACACTTCATTAGATCACAATAATTTTTTTTTATTTAACTGACAGGGATTTAATTATAACCTATTAACAGGTTGAATTTGTCCTGAAGGTGTGGTACATGATTTGGCTTTTTCAAGTTATATGCAGTTAACAGAGTTATTCAATTTGGAAATATTCTGTCAAGTGAGTTTTTGTGGTACTCTTAACCCGTTACCCAAAGCACATGATATAAAAATTTAGTATTTTAAATATTATATGCTCAAATTTTTCAAAAATTTGCAACAAAACTACATCAGGTGCCCCCCCCCCCCCCCAACAAACACACACACACACATACACACACACACACACACTGGAATAAGCTTGACGATTAGCTCATTCCAATGAGGTCTCACACAATATGATTTTGTTGAAAGTATATTGTGAAAGAAAAAAAATTTTCAACTGCTCAATTTGTATATAATGAGGGCTGATGTGGCCAAATCATTATGTAAAAGGTTAACCCTTTACCTAACACAAATAGAGGGCATACTTGCAAAAACAATTCTTGAACATTCTAGAAATTCTTAACTTTTACCACAAAAACATATCTTTTGCATCCCATATTGGACCAACTCAATAAACACATTCAAAAGAGGAGTCATAAGCTATATTTTTAGGCAAGAACTGAAAAAATAATAATGTCTGAATGGCAATTTTTGTGAATATTGTTAGTTGGTTTTTTTGCTGTTACAAGTATGTTAAGTAAAGGGTTAACTTATACCACAGAACAAGTAGCTTACTGGATTAGATATCTAATATTTCAGACATGGACTGAACTTGTCTCAGGCTTTTAGAAACACCTCAGCCCTCAGCATAATGGTGTCAATTTCAACATTTTGAGCATTAAAACTTAGCCATTTTTTGCAGCAAGAAATTTAACCGATTCAATTAGAGCTGGGAGGTTTTGATTTTTAAGATTAGGTTTGGTTTAAGGAAAAAACCTTTGTTTCAATTTTTCTATGTGTTGTGAACATAGTAAATAAAAGGCCACCTGGCCACATGTCCCCTTAAAAAAATGTGCAATTTGAGGTATTTGAAAAAAATTGATTTTTTCAAAGACGAAAAGGGACATAACTCTGGCAAAAAATGAACTTGACCTGTATTTCATGTTGATACACCCAGGTACCAAATTTTGTTTGAATCGGTCAACAACAACTAAAGTTATCATCAGAACCAAAATAAAATGAATTTTCGAAGAAAAACAAGAGGCCCCAAGGACCCTTAATCACTCACTGGCCAAAGTGGTGGTTCATCAACACTGCAAAGGAATGAAGTCATAAGAGACAAATTTTATGGAACTAGGGCCATGGCTTGAACAAACTTGAATCTTACTCCCCTAAGGATGTTGCATACCAAATTTCAAAAGCATTCATCTGCTGGATCTGAAGAAGAAGATTTTTAAAGAAAATTCCTCATTTTGAACTAAGTTATCATTCAGGCTCCCACAGTGAGCCCAAATATGAACCCAGGGACTTGGCTTGAACAAACTTGAATCTCACCCCCTAAGGATGCTGCATGCCAAATATCAAAACATTCCGACTGCTGAATCTGAAGAAGAAGATTTTTAAAGAAAAATTCCTCAAATTGACTAAGTTATATTTCGGGCTCCCACAGGGAGCCCAAATATGGACCCAGGGATTTGGCTTTAACAAAGTTGAATCTCACCCCTTAAGGATGCTACACACCACATATCAAAACATTCCGACTGCTGGATCTGAAGAAGATTTTTTAAGAAAATTCCTCATTTTGAACCAAATTATCATTCAGGCTTCCACAGTGAGCCCAAATATGGACCTAAGGACATGGCTTGAACAAACTTGAATCTCAACCTCCTAAGGATGCTGCATACCAAATATCAAAACATTCCGATTGCTGGATCTGAATAAGAAGATTTTTAAAGAAAATTCCTCATTTTGAACTAAGTTATAATTCCGGTTACCACAGTGAGCCCAAATATGAACCCAGGGACTTGGCTTGAACAAACTTGAATCTCACCCTAAGTATGCTGCCTACCCAATATCAAAAGATTCTGTCTGCTGGATCTTGAGAAGAAGCTTTTTAAAGAAATTTACCTGAAATGCACTAAGTTCAAATTGGGCTCCTATACTGAGCCCAAATATGAACCCAGGGAGCCAATTTGAACAAACTTGAATCAGATCCACCCCACAATGTTGCATACCAAATATCAAAAGATTCTGCCTGCTGGATCTGGAGAAGAAGAATTTTGAAGAAATTTGCCTGAAATGCACTAAGATCGAATTCGAGCTTCTATAGTGAGCCCAAATATGAATCCAGGGGACCGATTTGAACAATCTTGAATCAGATCCACCCCACAATGTGACATACCAAATATCAAAAGATTCTGCCTGCTGGATCTTGAGAAGAAGATTTTTTAAGAAATTTGCCTGAAATGCACTAAGTTCGAATTCGGGCTTCCATACTGAGCACAAATATGAATCCAGGGGGCCAATTTGAATAAACTTGAATCAGATCCACCCCACAATTTTGCATACCAAATATCAAAAGATTCTGCCTGCTGGATCTGGAGAAGAAGATTTTTTAAGAAATTTGCCTGAAATGCACGAAGATCGAATTTGGGCTTCTATGCTGAGCCCAAATATGAATCCAGGAGGCCGAGTTGAACAAACTTGAATCAGATCCACCCCACAATGTTGCATACCAAATATCAAAAGATTCTGCCTGCTGGATCTGGAGAAGAAGATTTTTTAAGAAATTTGCCTGAAATGCACTAAGTTTGAATTTGGGCTTCTATAGTGAGCCCAAATATGAATCCAGGCGGCCAATTTGAACAAACTTGAATCAGACCCATACCAAGATGATGCATACCAAGTATCAAAAGATTCTGCCCACTGGTTCTGGAGAAGAAGATTTTTTAATAATTTTTCTATAATTCATACGGTGCTATCAGAGTTATGCCCTATACAGAGCCCCCAAGGAACGTGGCCATTTCATTTGAACAAAGTTGAACTGACATATGGTGATGAACATCCATGCCAAGTTTCGAGCAAATCGACCTAGCAGTTTCAGAGGAGAAGTCGTTTGAAAAAAGTTCACGACGCCGGACGGACGATGGACGACGGTCGACCACTGACAGCAAGTGATAAGTTTAGCTCCCTTCGGTGAGCTAAAAAGGGGCATAACCCTGGCAAAAATTGTCGGACCACACCCCAATTTACCTGTATTATATATTGATACATGTACATACCAAATTTCATTTGATTTGGCCAACTATAACTGAAGTTATCATCGGAAAACCAAAAAAAATGAATTTTTGAAGTCGAAAAAGGGGCATAACTCTAGTAAAAATTGTCAGACCACACCCTGATTTGAATTCGACCTGTATTTTATGTTGATACACCAACATACCAAAATTTATTTGATTTGGCCAACCGTAACTAAAGTTATCATCAGGTAACCAAAGTGGGATGGATGCATGGATGCACAGGCACACGCACGGACCGACACCAGCTATTTTAATAGTCGACCAAAAACAAAATTTTCGGGGGACAAAAACACTTCAGGCTCCTAACTTGGAAACAATCTCCAATAGTTTTTACGACATCACTCACACAAAAAGCATTGTCTATAAGTATCTCGACTGGATTCAGCCTAACTTCCCTTTGATCATTCTTTGGGGTTTTAGGGGATCTGTTGCTAAGCCTTTTGAGTAAGAAAAGAACATAAATTAGGGTAACAAATCAATAAAGTTCCTCTAATCTATGTTGTGTTCTAATTGTCACATTTTCTCCCTTACTGACTCGTCCACCGGATGAGACATCAAGGAAGAAAAGGGACAATGAGAACATGCTGTATTTGCTCCTTTGCCAGATAGACTAACTGAATGAATAGAGTCCAGAGGGAACACTAGTCAAGTTCTCTCCCAGTAAAATAGTTTATGATCAGTTTATGCACAAACACAGCAAAACTATTCAGCCGGTTTTTGCTTGGTCTTGCAGTTTGGTTTTCTGGTTTGTCACAAAAAACTGGAACAAAACCGGAAAACAAAAAAAAAAATGCCCACCTCTAGATTCATTCTTGTTTGACAAAGCCCACGTAGCTCTGTCAAAAAGACTGAATTGGTTAAATTCCTAGTTTTCCCAGGAAAAACTTGTTGCTTGAAATATCAAGATTTTTTCATCAGTGTGAAGGGGGTTAATGTCATGCCCAGCAATGTATTATCTGTCATAGGGCAAAGAGTATTTACCATTTGTGTCCTCCAAATCCTTGGCTAGTTCTGCAGCAAACCGTTTTGCATCTTCTATGTACTTCTGTTTAGCTTCTTCTGATGGCATTTCTTTTGGCTTTCTTGGTCTAGTGGATCTGTCTATTGATATCCCTGGAAGAAATAAAAAAAAATACATGATTTCTGTATGAGATGAAAAAGTAAATGATGTACTCAAACCTTTCTTCTGAGAACGAGCAACATAGAGTAACATACACAGTACCTCTTATTAATTTATCTGTATTTAAAGTCACTTCCAGCATGTATGGTAACAGCACAACTAGAAAACATTATAAATTTAAAGTAATTTGCATATTTTTATACTTACCAATGGCCGAGACTAGCTGGTGCTTAACTCAAAGTTATTAAGGACCAAACATAAATTTCGAACCCCCCAATCCCCAAAATTTGCTTGCAAAACCAATGAAAGTGTCAATGACACTGTAGCTTAACTTGTGTGTTGTGTTTGATGAAAAGGATAATGTTCAATGTTTATGAAAGGATTATGAAATAAGACAAGAATTGTGATAATTGGGAATATGTTCATTTCTGTTCCCTGTATGCTATGTTTATGATAAAAATAATATGAGGTGTACACTGTACTAAAGATCTGAGGGGTGGGTTAATATGACCTCACAGTTAATATATGTGGCCCTCACAGTTAACATATATCAAAAAAAGTTACCAAATTACAATGAAATTATTCCAAAATGAGTCATCCTATCAAGTTACATTAAAATCCCTTCATAAATATGGCCTGTAGACTGTGCTAAAGGTTTTCGGGCTTCGGGCCCCTGTAGCCGTCAGTTTCCCAATTGCGTCCAAAGGGGACGTTCTCATCTAGACATTATATGAAGTCAACCTACCAAGTTACAATGAAATCCCTCCATAAATACGATCTGCAGACTGTGCTAAATGTTTTCGGGCTTCAGGCACCTGTAGACATCACAGTTGACCAACCATGACCAAAAGGGGATGTCATCATCTAGGCATTAGATGGAGTCAACCTAACAAGTTACAATGAAATCCTTCCATAAATACGACCTACAGACATGCTAAAGGTTTTTGGGCTCGGGCAGCCATCAAGGCTGAATGATCGTGACCAAAAGGGGACGTTCTCATCTGGACACTATTTGGAGTCATCCTACCAAGCTACAATAAAATCCCTTCATAATTATGACCTGTAGACTGTTCTAAAGGTTTTCGGGCTTTGGGCCCCTGAAGCCGTCACAGTTGCCCACTCGTGTCCAAAAGGGGATGTTCTCATCTAGACATTATATGAAGTCAACCTACCAAGTTACAATGAAATCCCTTCATAAATATGACCTTAGACTGTGCTAAAGGTTTTCGGACTTCGGGCTCGGGCAGCCATCATGGTTGAATGATCGCAACCAAAGTGGAGAATCTCATCTGGGCATCATCTAGAGTGATCCTGCGAAGTTACAATGAAATCCCTTCATAAATATGACCTGTAGACCGTGTTCAAGGTTTTCGGGCTTCGGGCACCTGTAGCCATCACAGTTGACCAATCACGACCAAAAGGGGATGTCATCATCTAGGCATTATATGGAGTCAACCTAACAATGTTACAATGAAATCCTTCTATAAATATAACCTTTTGCCTATGCTAAAGATTTTTGGGCTCGGGCACCCATCAAGGCTGAATGATCATGGCCAAAATGGGACGTTCTCATCTTGACATTATTTGGAGTCAACCTACCAAGTTACAATGAAATCCCTTCATAAATATGACCTGTAGACAGTGCTAAAGGTTTTCGGGCTTCGGGCACCTTTAGCAGTCAAAGTTGCCCAAACATGTCCAAAAGGGGACGTTCTCATCTAGACATTATATGAAGTCAACCTACCAGGTTACAATGAAATCCCTTCACAAATATGACTTGTAGACTGTGCTTAAGGTTTTCGAGCTTCGGGCTCGGGCAGCCATCATGGTTGAATAATCGCAACCAAAGGGGACAATCTCATCTGGGCATCATCTGGAATGATCCTATGAAGTTACAATGAAATCCCTTCATAAAAATGACCTGTAGACTGTGCTCAAGGTTTTTGGGCTTCGGGCACTTGTAGCCAACACAGCTGACCAATTACGACCAAAAGGGGATGTCATCATCTACGCATTATATGGAGTCAACCTAATAGGTTACAATGAAATCCTTCCATAAATATGACCTTTTACCTATGCTAAAGGTTTTTGGGCTCGGGCACCCATCAAGGCTGAATGATCGCGATCAAAAGGGGACGTTCTCATCTAGACATTATTTGGAGTCATCCTACCAAGTTACAATGAAATCCCCTCATAAATATGACCTGTAGACTGTGCTAAAGGTTTTCGGGCTTCGGGCACCTTTAGCCGTCACAGTTGCCCAATCATTTCCAAAAGGGGACGTTCTCATCTAGACATTATATGAAGTTAACCTACCAAGTTACAATGAAATCCCTTCATAAATATGACCTGTAGACTTGTGCTAAAGGTTTTCGGGCTTTGGGCTCAGGCAGCCATCATGGGTGAATGATCGCACATTCTCATCTAGACATTATATGAAGTTAACCTACCAAGTTACAATGAAATCCCTTCATAAATATGACCTGTAGACTGTGCTAAAGGTTTTCGAGCTTCGGGCTTGGGCAGCCATCATGGGTGAATGATCGCAACCATAGGGGACAATCTCATCTGAGCATCATCTGGAGTGATCCTAAGAAGTTACAATGAAATCCCTTCATAAATATGACCTGTAGACTGTGCTCAAGGTTTTTGGGCTTCGGGCACTTGTAGCCATCACAAATGACCAATCACGACCGAAAGGGGATGTCATCATCTAGGCATTATATGGAGTCAACCTAACAGGTTACAATGAAATCCTTCCATAAATATGACCTTTTGCCTATGCTAAAGGTTTTTGGGCTCAGGCACCCATCAAGGCTGCATGATCGCGATCAAAATGGGACGTTCTCATCTAGACATTATTTGGAGTTATCCTGCCAAGTTACAATGAAATCGTATCATAAATATGACCTCTAGACTGTGCTAAAGGTTTTCGGGCTTCGGGCTCCTGTAGCCGTCACAGTTGCCCAATCATGTCCAAAGGGGGACTTTCTCATCTAGACATTGTATGAAGTCAACCCACCATATTACAATGAAATTCCTCAATAAATATGACCTGTAGACTGTGCTAAAGGTTTTCGGGTTTTGGGCTCGGGCAGTCATCACGGTTGGCAGATCATGCCCAAATGGGGAAATTCGCATCTAGACATCATAAGGAGTCATCCTACCAAGTTACAATGAAATCCCTCCACATTAAACATGACCTGCAGACTGTGCTAGAAGTTTTTGGGTTTCGGGCTTGGGCAGCCATCACGGTTGATAGATCATGCCCAAAAGAGGACGTTCTCATCTAGGCACTATACAGAGGCATCCTACCAAGTTACAATGAAATTCCTTTATAAATACGACCTGTAGACTGTGCTAATGGTTTTCGGGTTTTGGGCTCGGGCAGCCATACCGGTTGCCCGATCGCGACCAAAAGGGGACGTTCTCATCTAGACATGACCCCAAACCTGCATATGAAATTTCGTGACGATCAGACAAGAACTGTGGGGTGTAGCCCGTGCTAAAGGAAAATGTGAACAGACGTCACAGACGTCACAGACGTCACAGACTCCCAGACTAACAGACTTCCGCACGCGTGATGGCAATAGCTTATCTTGACTATGTCAAGTTAAGCTAAAAATTAAAAGTTCTATCTAGCCCTCCACACCCTTACTCTCTGCACATGCGCAGATGTCAGGAAGTGACCAGAATTGGAGCCAACATCATTCTTTGTATAATAATTCAGCGGGGAGGAATGAGTGCCCACTCATGGGAGGGCCATCTCCATCTGGGCCATTGGTAAGCATAAAAATAAACAAATTACTTTAAATTTATAATATTTTTACACTGTAAACCAATGGCCCAGCCTAGCTGAATCGTAAAAAGGCAGAGGGCCTAGGACTTCAGAATTAGTAGATCAACATAGTTCCAATCCTGTAATCCAAGGTGAAAGGAAATTAAAATTATTAGGAATTACATGTATGTTTCTCTATACAGCAATAGAGAAGACGAATCATAAAAAAGGAGCCCAGTTCAAGTAATTCCGTAAACTTAGCATGAAGACTATGCTAAATGGATGCAACAAGTTCCCAATTTTTAAGGCTATCCCGGACTAAGCCTCAAAAATAAGGATGGCGTATTTGAGAATGAGAGAATATCTCCCACAAACATATGCCATATACAACAAGAGGCCCCAAGGGGCCTGAGGGCGCTCATCTGACATGGTAGTTTAAATATCAAACCAGGGACTTGGACTTGAATAAGCTGCATACGCCCCTCCTAAGAAAAGCATATACCAACTAGATGAAGTGATTGTGCTCACACAATACACAGGATTTTCCTTCTATTTTCAGTGCCTGCACTTTTACGTCCCAAAATTGAGATGAACGCATAAAAACAGATTTTTTTTTATTTTTGTTTGAAAATTTTCGAAGTCCCAAACAAAATATTTTCAGACTAAAATTTTTTTTTTCTTCTTAAAATTGACCAAAACGCATAAAAAACCAAAAACTAATTTCCGGTTTTTGGTTCAAAATTTCAAAGTCCCACCCACCCCCCAAATTTTCAGTATAAAAGAAAAAAAAAATTTGTCTTAAAATTGACCAAAACGCAGAAAAAAAAAACTTATTTCCGGATTTGGGTCCAAAATTTCTAAGCCTGGACCGGGACGCCAAATTTTCAACCTAAATATGAACACAGGGACTTGGCTTGAACAACCTTGAATCTCACCCCCCTAAGGATGCTGCATACCAAATATTAAAAGATTCTTATTGGTAGATCTGAAGACGAAGATTTTTAAAGAATATTCCTCATACTGCACTAATTTAAACATTTGGGCTCCCATAGAGAGCCCAAATATGGACCCAGGGAATTGATTTCAATAAACATGTGAAACACTCTTCCAAAGAAATAAGAAAGCTTTTGGAGCATTGGTTTGGGAGAAAAGTAGTCTTAAATGTTTTTCCCATTACCCACGGTGTTAAAAAATGCTGACTCAGCACTTTTTCAAAGTCCCAGAAAAGTACCCCATGATAAAACCGATAGCAATTTTTTTTTATCACTCCATTCTGTTGGTCCTAAGGAAGCTTCACACCAAATAAGAATTCTCAGTGCCATGTAGTTTGGGAGATATGGGCGTTTTAATTTTTTCTATTTTTAGCTTCTGCGGTTCCCATGGGGTGACGGGAAAATCAATTTGGGCATAAATTAAGTACTTATGACCCAATAAGCCCCCATATCAAATTTGGTTCAAATCTGCCTTTCGGTTTGGAAAATAGAAATATTGTGAGGGGCAAATATTCTTGCCCCTCCCATAACGATGGCAAATATAGCCCCACAAACTTCTCTTGAAGAAATCTGAGTCTACACATCAAAAGGAAGCTGCACACCAAATATCAAGTCTCTGCTACTGCTGGTTCATGAGAAGAAGATTTTTTAAGATTTAAGCACACTTTTTGGGCGTGGCCCTACCAAGGAGTGAGGCAACTTGATTTGAACAAAATCAAATTGCGATGTCAAAACAAACTACTATCTCAAATATCAATTAAATTGGTTCAGCAGTTTGGGAGGAGAAGACGCAAACACCATGTTCACGGACGACAGATGGTAAGTGATCACTATAGCTCTCCTGACTGAAAGTCAGGTGAGCTAATAAAACTCCAGCTGTAATATGCAGGATATAATTACAGACAAAACAGCTTCACTCATAGTTACATACTGATCAAGCCGGAGGATAGGTAAAAAATCCCCCCCCCCCCACCTTTTCTTTTGAAGAAATCTTCAAAAAGAAAATGGGGAGAGCTCTGGAATCAGTAAAAGTGGTACCAAAAAACAATATAAATATTCGTCGAACAGGCACTCAGGTATTAATTATTATTAATAAATGGTGCTTAATGCCACTTCAGAAGCTAAGGCTATAGCGATGATCCTGGTAATTAATATCACCCATTATATAACGTACACTGGAGTCAGTATACGCAAAAAGGTCGAAAACCAGAGATAAATATATAACATACACATGTCCAATAGAACCACAATGAACGATCTCTGGAAAGTAAATACACTTCCAAGGTAACCCACAGACGACCCCATTCGGATGTACAATAAATTCCAGTAACAACACTCACCGATGTGTACTATCCAATATCTATGACACTATAAACGTGCGAATATACAAGAGTTTAAAACAAGGTGTATTCAATTGAGTACCAACATTAATAGAAACCTGGATCTAGAAATGGAAGTAGGTATGATTAACAAGCTCGACACGGACCGCCCCCAAAATAATTCATTATTTCTAAGGTCTATAACATACAATAAAACATCTGCCTAATGATTATCATGTGTGTGAGCATTGAAATCCCGCTAGTAATCAACTGAATACCAGTTAACTGGTTAGGCAGCATCCGAGGTACCCAAAGACTAGCAATTTATTTATGATGAATTATGCGCTGGTATATGACATATAGATGAACAACCACAGGAAACCAACCAACTAAAAAGTGGATGTGCCCATGAGGTCGCCAAAGAACATGACCCAGTCACCAATCGAGAAGTCATGAAATGCATGTATATATTTAAACTCATATGAGGCTTGCAGGAAGGAAACTACGTCTTGCCCGGTAATCGCCTCTAAACACATTGGTGGGCGGGGGATGAGAGGGGGGGGAGGATTCAAAGTCATATCGAACCCTCCTCACCCGCATTACTTAATTGTTCTTGTGTTAGTCATAAAATAATGTAGGAACCGCAATGGTTCCCCTGATAAAGAAGGTCCTCTCGTGAAGGAAGCTTCCAGGGAACGTCTCATAACAGACAACTGACTGATCCAAGGTTTCTGTGATGACAGAGGCGCTACTAGTAGGATTCACAACAAGACTGTTTGACCTTAAACATAATCTACTGAATCAACTGAATTGGAGGATACGCATATCCTATCATTCATCCCCATGAAATCGGAAGAGCATCTAATGCTTACGCTCAATGGTCTGGGCATGGCGCCATTAACGACGGTAACTGATTGTTCTGGTGCATCACAAACAGACCTATCATGGGGCGATCACTCTGGTAGCAAATCTGCTCAAATACTTGCTTGTTGAGCATCCACTCCAATTGCAACAGGCGACCTTTCCGAGAGAGCGGGTCTGCCAGTACGTTCAGATGACCCGGTATATGACGGATAGAAAGATGAACATGATGATTCATGACGTATAGGAAAATCTTCTCCGTTAGTTGGCATAACGGAAATGAATGGGTGCCACCCTGGTTCCTGATGTACACTACTACTGTTGAATTGTCCGACCAACTTTGAACATGGACGTCCGTTATTATGAGAACTCAATGTTGTAGCGCTAGTCATATTGACATCATCTCTTTGATGTTTATGTGTTTCTCCTGGAACCGAGGGTTCCAAAGACCTTGACACTTCAAGACTGCAGGGCTTAGGGTCACGCCACAACCCGTCTGACTTGCATCCTTCATAATCGTGAAAGCCAGATCCAGAAGTTGCAGCGGAACTCCCGGAGTTAACCACTAAATATCTGCCCAAATCTGAACCCTTGTTTTACAAGGTCTGTTAAAACAATAATGGTTCAACCGAAAGCGTCTTCACACTCCAGTTCTGAGTAAAGAATATCTGGAGGTGATGTGCGCACAGGCGGCCCATCGGATTAAGATCCACAGCCGCTCTGCACAGCTCCAACAATCACATGAATTCCCTCACTATTAATGCGTCTGAGTGTAGACAAAAGCGAGCATAACAACTGACTAATTTCACTCTGGGTAACGGCAGATGAATCAGATTGTTGTGAGTATCAAAGGTCATTCCCAAGTGAATAGACGACTTGTACGGACCTAGATCTGACTTTTTTTTCGTTTCCGATGAAACCGAGACGTCAGAGAAATAGAAGGAGACTCTGAACATCGTTCTGAAGAATAATTCTGTTGCCGTATCCCTGTAGAAGGTCGTCCAAGTAAGCCAACATTACTGCAGACGAATGATCTCGTAAGTATGACATTACCGAGTTCATTATTCGAGTGAACTTCGTCTCTTCGGCCTAGGGATGTCTGCCCTCTAGAGTAATTATAAGAGGGTTTCTTGTACCCTCCTGAGAAGTTTCCTTTTGACGCTTTTTGTCTGGAATGCCCTCCTTTACTCTTGTCTACTGAAGTGGGTCGTTGATACGCCGACTTCAAAAGCAGAGCACTAGACGCTTTCTTAGTAGCCTGTTCATGGACTAACGAAAGCTAGTCATCGAAAATAAAATGTCCGGAAACCGGAGCGACTCGGAGAGAGCTTTTCACCTTGTCATCTTATCAGTGATGACGACGCAAGGGCAGCATCACGTCTGATTAACTCCAGATTAGCCACTGTTAGGGCGGAGTTATACGTGGTATACACAATTGCCCTGGAAAGAACTCTAAGAGAGGTACGAACGTCCTCAAATTCCTTTCCATTGAGACATTGCGCCATAGCTCTTGTAAGGTGATCTGCATAAGACAGAACGTCCAAATTCGTTCTATTTGAAGAAACTGCCATCTCAACTGGAATGATACAGGTAAGGATACCTCTAGATCCTCAGCCTGCTCATCCAAACACAGAACTCTCGGAACATCTTCCCCGACCATTTTTGAATGAACGTGCTCCAAAAATGGTATGTATACGGAAGATGAAGATAAGAAACTGCCTTCTTCCTCGCACTCAAGAGGATAAATACGGCATTGTCTATATGGCCAAAGGCCTGCGACACTTGCAAACTCAACGGGAGAAGAAAGGATTTCCTCCTTTGTCCGGATAGAGTTAGCGCCTAATGACGCCAGCGGTTTCTCTCTTCTCGTCACAGCATTCTGATTTGGTGGAACAAAATCGGGGTAGTATTGATGGATGAAAGCCATAGCAACCATGTACTGTTCCAAAAGGAAAGGGTAATCCTCTTCCTTATCTCTTTCACCATCCGAGAGAATCAGTTGCGAATCTCGGCCCACTGCATCTGTGTGAACAGCATCGTCCTACAACTCAGATTCTGAGTCTGAGGGGGGCTGCATCTGCACTTGCTGGGATGCTGCAATCAACTGTGCAATCTGAGAAGAGTGGTTCCTTCTTCGTGCAATAGACTGGATATCCAAAGTCAGGAAGTTAGGATGCAGTCATGTGTGCTTAAATAATGTAGCGGAGGAAGCCATGACTCAAGCCAACTCCGGCTGCAGACTAGACAGAGCTTCCCGAGCGGCGGGCGGACATATGCTCCATCTCGTGCAAGTTTCCAACCAGAAAACTTCATTTTGGCATTGTGAAACGTAGCGGAAAAAGCCTTGACTAAAGCTGACCTCAGCTGTAGACTAAACACAGCAGGGCTGACATATGCTCCGGCTTGTGCAAGTTTCTTAAAACAACATCTGACCCCAGACGTTGCTAGATTAGAGAGGGGGGGGCTCTCCAGCTCATGTTCTATTAGACCTCGGCGAGAACAAGAACTTGCTGACTTCCTCCCTATTTCCGTCGTCGCTGGGTGAGCTATTTATATTATAGTGCTCGCTCTACCCAATCCACTTCTTAGACCGCAACAGACTTACCCGGCATCACGGCACCCATGGATGGGGTACCACTTCACCGATAGAGCTAGCTGCTTGCAAGAGATTAAAACCTTTAACAAAAGTTACTAACCCTTGCAATAATGAGCACTGCAGGTAGCTCAATATGCTCCACAGAGCGCGTTGATGGTAGCAGACTTGGATGGGTGTCAGAATATCATCACCATGTTCATGTTCCTCTGAAATAGAAACTGACAGAATGAATTAAAATGCAGTGAGAGGCTCTGATCCTCAGAACCTCACCGCCAAAAACGTACCGCGACACCCGACTCCAACATCAGTCATCCCAGTGCAACACAAGAATGACAAGAGTCGGCAGGAGTGTATCAACTAAAGTCAATATCAGTCCTCCAAACTCCACAACAATATATATATATAACTGAGATACATGAATAATAGCAATCATAAATAAATTCAAAATATTTTTTGTAAACAAAGGGAACATTAAGAGCCCAAGGGCATCCCGATCGAGCCTAAGTGTGGATAAAATCCAATTTTTTTTTAGTTACACTACCGGAATAATAATCCATGTATACTACAGTAAAAGAATGCAAAAAACTACCTATATATGAGGACGCTGATAATGATGTAAACAATGTCAATGTAAACAAGACATCAGGCACACAAAAAGGCCCATAGTCAGAATCAATTGAAATGCTATCAGATGCAAAGCTAGATCTTCATACAAAAAAATGAAAGTGTCAATGACACTGTAGCTCAACTTAAGACATGTACATGTATAGTATGTGACACAGAAATGACAAACATCTAGGTAATGACCTGATAACAAAGGTACATATAAAGTATTGTAACGGCCTGTAAATAAATACTGACCGTAGCCTGTAACAAACGTATAGATAAAGTATTGTAAAGGTGGGTGACAGTCAGATGCTAAACTAGAAAAGAAATCTTTGAGTCCCAGAGTCGGTCTGACGGAACCCCGAAATATTTGTTCTCATAGCACAGTGATAACAAAGGCACCCAAAAACACTCGTTTCTGTCCCAAGGTGATAACAAAGGTACCCAAGATGTTTTGTGAAGATCGGTTCATAAATACGGCCTCTAGTCTGAGCCGTATAGAAGTTGTGTACAAAAAACTGATTGGATCTAATTTCAGTACAAAATGGCCACTGGCAGCCATCTTGAATTTTGAACTTACTGTGTATATAAGTAGCACTGAATAAATCAAAGTTCATCTAATTTGCATAATTTCTGAACGAGAAAAAAACCCTTATTACATGTGATGTATTTATTCCATGTTACTAAACATTCATTCAAAAATTTATTCAAATCAGAACCTTCACAAAGAAGTTCTGTACCAAAAACTGATTGCACTAAGTTTGGTACAAAATGGCTGCTGGTGGCCATCTTGAATTTCGGACTGCACCCAAAAACACTCGTTCTCGTCCCACGGTGATAACAAAGGTACCCAAGAAGTTTCGTAGAGATCGGTTCATAAATACGGCCTCTAGCCTGAGCCGTATAGAAGTTGTGTAATTTTGGTACAAAATGGTCACTGGCAGCCATCTTGAATTTTGGTACGCACCCAGAAACATTCTTTCTCGTCCCACGGTGATAACAAAGGTACCCAAGAAGTTTTGTGAAGATCGGTTCATAAATACAGCCTCTAGCCCGATCCGTATTGACATGTGCACTTACTGTGTATAAGTAGCACTGAATAAATCAAAGTTCATCTAATTTGCATAATTTCTGCACGAGAAAAAAACCTGTACTATATGTGATGTATTCCATGTTACTAAACATTCATACAAAAATTTATTCAAATCAAAACTTTCATACAGAAGTTCTGTACAAAAAACTGATTTCACTAACTAAAGTACACAATGGCTGCTGGTGGCCATCTTGAATTTCGAACCGCACACCAAAACACTCGTTCTCATCCCACGGTGATAACAAATGTACTCAAGAAATTTCGTAAAGATCGGTTCATAAATACGGCCTCTAGCCCGAGCCGTATTGGCATTTGCAGTTACAGTGCTGAAAGTAACACTAAATAGATCAGAGTTAGTCTAACTGGCATAATTTATGCATGAGAAAAAAACCTGTATTATATGTGATGTATCCCATGGTACTAAACATTCACACAAAAAATTATTCAAATCAGCGCTTTCATATGGAAGTTCTGCGCAAACATCTGATTGCACCTAATTTTGTATAAAATGGCTTCCAG
Organism: Pictodentalium vernedei; assembly: GCA_031216915.1. Classification (NCBI taxonomy): domain Eukaryota; kingdom Metazoa; phylum Mollusca; class Scaphopoda; order Dentaliida; family Dentaliidae; genus Pictodentalium; species Pictodentalium vernedei. Next base: position 182,974,197 of record CM062291.1, read on the forward strand.
TGGCCATCTTGAATTTCAGACCAGACCCAGAAACACTTGTTCTCATCCCACGGTGATAACAAAGGTACTCAAGAAGTTTCGTAAAGATCGGTTCATAAATAAGGCCTCTAGCCCGAGCCGTATTGGCATTTGCACTCACTGTGCTGAAAGTAACACTAAATAACTCAAAGTTAGTCTAATTTGCATAATTTATGCACGAGAAAAAAAACCTGTATTATATGTCATGTATCCCATGGTACTAAACATTCATATAAAAAATTACAAATCAGAGCTTTCATATGGAAGTTCTGCGCAAAAATCTGATTGCACCTAATTTTGTACAAAATGGCTGCCAGTGGCTATCTTAAATTTCGGACCGGACCCAAAAACACTTGTTCTCATCCCACGGTGATAACAAAGGTACCTAAGAAGTTTTGTAGAGATCGGTTCATAAATACGGCCTCTAGTCCGAGACGTGTTGATGGCGCAACAGATGGACAGATGGATGACGGGCCATGACAATACCTCAAATTTGGCTTCGCCAAAGTTGAGCTAACAACGATACATTGGATAGAAGATGCAAGACTAAACGGCCTCACACTCCTAGGGTAAAGACGTAACCCTGGAGAAGAAGCAGAATAATATTCTGTAATAAATGTTAAACTCCCAAGAAATTTAATAAAAAATTTCAATAAAAATTAGCCAAAAAGCTAAAGAGTTTAACAGGAAGGGTTCACAGAAGGATAGGGAAGGAATACTTAACAGAGGAATAATTATTTTGAAAAATGATGATCTCAGGCATATGTCCCGAAATTGGGAAACCTAAAATAATTTTATAAATATTATAAAGTTACAGCCCTGAATGTCCAAAATCACCGTTGAACACTTCCTTCATCCAGTAACAGCCTTGCATCCACCAATTCTTACATTGATTTGTGTCTGGCATCCTCAAAAAAGGAGATTTTAAAGCACAGATGTCATTTCATTGTTGATGACTTTAGGGCCAAATAAAGAATGATGTTGGCACCAATTCCGGTCACTTCCTGACGTCTGCACATGCGCGGAGAGTAAATATATGGAGGGTCAGATAGGACTTTTAATTTTTGATTTTGCAAGCAAATTTCGGGGATTGGGGGGTTCAAAATTTGTGTTTGGCCCTTAATAACTTCGAGTTGAGCAGTAGCTAGTCTGGGCCATGGGTTTATGGTGTAAAAAAATGTACCACCCCACCAAAACCCTCCTACCCTACCTCCATGGTTTTGATAGATACTTAACCCTTTGAAACGGAGTGGCTACTTTTCCGGCCAGGAACATGATATATCATAATGTCATTAAATAGGATGGTTGTTCAGTAAATGTGTGGGGTAGACCAATCAATATTTTCAATGTGCAGCCCCAAGGCTGCATGTTGAAAATATTGATTGGTCTACCCCAAATAATGAAGATGGACACTTCTAATTGCTGCCATTGAACTGGTATGGATGATACCACTAGAGTTGAAAGGGTTAAGAGTTTTTTTTGATTTCTTTTCTACTTGCACTGAAAATAACTGCCCAACAGACATTCATTTTTCAAAGTTTCAAAAGTTAGAACAACTGATATTAATTCATTACCTAGAATCACGATCAGATGAAACTTGCATAAAACATTTCTTGAATAACAAAAAATTTCATCAGAAAAAATAATGGAATCTGAATGGCGATTTTTTGTGAAAGTGGGCTGGGAACGGCCATTAGATTAGAATAGGTAAAGGGACAACATGGGGGATTGAGACCAGAGATTTTCTGACAGAAATTAGTGATAAAACGTATTGCTGCGAATCACATGTGACAAGCAGTGATTACTTGCATTGGTGAATTATAAGCCCATCTGTTCTGTTATAACCAAATACTGTTGTTGATCTATTTATGACCATAGACTCTTATTTATTTATTGGTGTTTAAGGTCACATACTTATGCACAATGGCTAATCGTGACCGTGACAGTTTTATGGGTGGAGAAAGCCGGAGTACCCGGTGAGAACCACTGAGCATCGATGAAGAACTGTCAGCTCCTCAACATTCTAACTGTTCAAGCTCCACTCAAGCAGGATTACAGCAGTTGAAGACATGTGCCCTATTGACGTGCAGTACGCCTTAGTACAGGGCGTCATCATGCCTCCATGTAGGCAGCCGGGATAAAGTGCCTTGCCCAAGGACACAATGCAGGTTGTCCCGGACGGGGATCGAACTCGGGACCTCTAGCATAGAAGTCCAACAGTCTACCACTGAACCACCAGCCTCCCCATAGGCTCTTACTAACACAACATTTTTGATCCTCAAAGACTTAAAAGCAGGGTCCGTACAGGTTTCAAAAATTTAAATTTAAGCTCCAAATACTAATATCAGATATGTACCTCAAGGAGAGCATAATAATTTACAGTATCTACTGAATTAGTACAGTTAGTAGATATTGCTTAAACCTCTGCACACTGATGTCAAAATTACAACATTTCAAGCATCAAATTTTTCCCATCATCACAATGAGCTTGGTCAAACAAGACTGAATTGGTTCAATTCCTAGTTGCATGATGGTAGAAATTTACTGAGTGAAATTTTGATTTTTTGACATCAGTGTGTGGAGGGTTAATGAAATAACCTGTTAATTGAATATAACTCCCAAACATCAATCTATTTCCCAAACCTTTAGTAGATATTAGGATTTACCTGTTAACTGGTTGAGTGCTAAATTAATTTTCAGTGTTCAATTGTAATGCAAGTATTTTTATTTTTGAAGATATCACAGCACTTGGAAAAGGAGCCTTAGTTTAGCAAGATGTTGCTCATAAATGATTGTTGCACTGCAGAATTGCAAACCTATGGTTTTCTTACAACTTGAAATATCCTATCTGATTAAATGTAAAAATACAATACACATTCATTTTCTTTGAATCAACACAAGAACTGTTTCTTAATCGAGGCGTGATTCAACTGAATCTTTAATAACTTTACCAAAACTATTAAATGTTTATTTTATTTTCTAAATAATTATGAATGACAATTCACCACAGCTGTAGTTTTGTGATTATACCACGTAGTTCTGCCAATTGTTTTAATATCTTGATGTTTTTAAGAAGAATTAAATACTTGTTGATTGGAATATCTATAACTGTAGCATAAAAGAATATCTGTATATCTTTGTAAATAAAGGGATGTCAGATTATATCAATGATAGTCTGTGTGCAAACTCCACAGAAAGTAAGTAACCAAACATCCCATAACAGTTACATAATTTGACTGGTGGGCTGAGAATTTGTCGAAAACAATAAAAATACACCAAGTCAGCTCCACACTAAACTGGAGATGGGTGGTATTGGAATTTTGAGTTCAGTATCAGTTTCAGTATTTTTAAGGTGGTATATCTCAGTATCAGTTTGGTATTCGGTATATGGCTTGACTGAGATTTGCTGATACAGTGAAACCCTGTTAATTGAATAGCCACTTTGCCAATGAAAATTATTCAATTAACGGGAGTATTCAATTAACAGGGATTGTGTCTCTTTCCTGTGTTCTAGAGATAAATTTACCATTTATTCTATTGTATTTTTTTGACAGAGCTCCATGAGCTCTGTCAAGCAAGATATGATAGATTAAATGCCTGAATTGGATGTACTGAGGCCAAACAGGCCTATAAACAAAGAAAAACTGGAGTCATGGTAATTTCTTGACAGGTTTCAAGATTTTTTATTCAATTAACAGGAGTTTACTTTAAAACCTATATTCAATTAACAGGTCAAATTTGTACTGGAGGTATGGTAAATGGTTTTGTTTTGGGAAATTTTATTCAATTAACAGGGTTATTTAGTTAAGAAATATCCAATTAAGTGGGCTCCACTGTAGTACCAAAGAGGAATTCATACCAGGGAAACAAGGAATAAGATGTTCATGTATCATTCTACTACAGTGCTCCAAATGCCACCAGCAATGAGCTCAACAGTGGCATTCTTTTACAAAAATCATATCTTCAGAAAATTTGTGACTTGTTCTACACACAACTTAAGGCCCATTTCAGGCGCCTGCAATCTCAGAGCATGTGCTGGCAATGGACAAAGCACTTGGGCAGTGATTTATAGTCAAGTCTTGGCTGCCTGTTACTGGAAATCACTTCTAAACAACTGGACATATACAGGTTGTGGTCTAGTTGGAATTGAGGACAATTGTCCAGCCCCTTAAGGGTTAACAAAATTTAAAAGAAATTCAGTCACTTCTTTCATGATAATGAACACTTCAACTGGAAGCAAGCCTCAAAGAGGCCTTATATACAGTGAATGTAGAGAGATTTTAAAATTCAGATGGTTTTGGTACTCAGTGATTGGTTCGGTTTTTCGGTATCCAAATGATATCGGTATCGGTATTGGTTTTTCAGTATATTGCCCATCTCTACACTAAACTCAACTAAATTTCATTCTTACCACATGCATTGCATAATATCAACACTTTTCCAGTTTTCTGGTCAACCTTCTGTCTTGGATATGGTGTGTGGCGTGAAACTTTCTCTTTAGCATTTATACCTCTTCTTTTTTTCTTTGAAAATGGGTTGCATACATAGTTTGACCTACAGAGGTCACAACAGAATGGTTTCCCTGGAAAGAGATTTCAGGCATTAATAAATGATTAGTCAGCCTTTGAATATTTATTTATTTATTGGTGTTTAAGGTCACACATTTTTGCACAGTGGCTAATCATGACCACAACACGAGTATCAACTCAAGACCAGGGGTGAGAGTTAATAAGCCATGTTGCCCATTTTAGAGAGGGTTTGCACCTCCCAAGTATTTGTTACTGGGTCCTATTTTACCAGTAAAACAAAGCCTGTTTACCACAGTGAACAGGCATTGCTTCACTTCCCGGGGTTCCCGTGGGAAGTCAGCCTTCGAAACACTTCGACATTGCTGAGGCAAATACAGTAAACAGTGAGTGGATTACTATTAAATCAGCCAAGAGTGAAGTATCTACCAACCAAAACTACAACAGTGGAACCCTGTTAATTTAATAGCCACTTTGCCAATGAAAAGTATTTAATTAATAGGAGTATTCAATTAACAGGGATTGTGTCCCTTTCCTGTATTCTTAAGATAACTTAGCATTTATTCTATTACATCTTGTTTGACAGAGCTCCATGAGCTCAGTCAAACAAGATATAATAGATTAAATGCCTACATTGGATGTACTGAGGCCAAATAAGACTATAAACAAAGGAAAACTGGGGAGAGTAAGGGTAATTTCTTGACAGGTTACACGATTTTTTATTCAATTAACAGGAGTTTACTCTATAACCTATATTCAATTAACAGGTCCAATTTGTACTGGAAGTATGGTAAATGGTTTTGTGTTGGGAAATTATATTCAACTGAGATGGTTATTCAGTTAAGAGATATCCAATCAAGTGGGCTCCACTGTATTTTTGGGGAAGGTATAATAATCACAAAGTTCCTGACAGTGGGCTTCAGGGTAAAACCCAGAAGTCCAATGCCTAGAAACATTGCTAGTGCTAAACAAGCTATCAATTGAAAATAGAATATGTTTTCATTTTTGGAATTCACTAAAAACAAATCCAACGAGGGTTCTTAAGCTGAGTTTGAACAGTACTGGCTGGTTTTGACCATTACATTGATTGGGTAAAGAGTTGATATAGATGACATTTACACTAAGGCTGTACAGTGCACAGAGTTAGTTATTCAGTTAGAAATGAAATTTCTTTATAGCCAGAAAGTGTGACTAACCCTGTGCAGTGCTCAGGGTTAGTCACACTTTCTGGTTAAAAAAAATTGGTAACTGCCATGCTACTTGAACATATATAATGACTAAGGCTGTAAAAATGCTTTGGGTATGTTAGTTACACGTTGTTTCATAGGGTGCTGGATTCAAGTAACTATTGGAAATACTTATACTGGATTGTAGAAATTTTTTAAAGTGAATTCTAAAAATGAAAAATCTATTTTCAATTAATAGAATGTTTTTATATAGTTATAACCTGGGTGGAAATAGGGGATCTCAGAAGAGTTGTGATTTCATATGAAATGTCTGTACTGAGTTCACTAAAATCAATATATGCCAAGGTTTACCAAAATTTAATGTTAAATTGAGACGAAATTGAGATTCTTTTTATCACATACATGTAATGTGTAATTTAACCTTTCAGCTAACGTATCGATTAAAACTGGCCACTGCTGTTCACAGAAATCGTCAACCATTTTTTATCTATTTTTGCCTAGAAAACAGCTTATGGTCCCCTCATTGGAAGGAGCTTGGCAAGCTTATTTCAATGAGAGGCAATAGGCTATGTTTTTAAAAACAAAAAATGAAAATTTTCAATTAGTTATGAAATGTATTTTTTACAGAGAAAGCAGAACTTCTTGCTCAATCGGCCCACCTGGGGGTAGAAGGTTTTTTTAAACATTGAAACAATTCGCCTTGTGAAAACAGATACAGCTCTATGCAAAACTGAAATAATATTATTAAATAATATAACAATTAATATCATGATTTTGGGGGCACTTCAGTTTATTGATGGGCGAATAGGAATGATTAACAGTTCAACTCGCCCGGTACGGATCAAACATAGTAAATATACTTTTTTGAAGGTTCACAGTCAAAGGCAGGCTTAATGTAAATTTTGTTTTACCCTTCAGGAAGGAGCTGTCAGAGTGTCCGAGAGACCAGTAATGTTGAAAATGGCTGAAACTATGTAAAAAATGCTTACATGGGATTAAAAGTGTGCAGGCGATAGTAGTGTTTAACCGAAGAACAGAAACCGGTCACCACAACTGGCCGATTGTGGGCAATTGGATGACAATGGCTCCTGGAACATGGGTCAACAGATTGTTGCCAAGTATTTTGTGATGAATCATTAACTGCATTTTATTATCTTCTTCAACTGTTAATGTAAAATGATGTCAATGATACCATTCAGTAAAGTTGAGAAAAACCACAATGTGTATTCTTAATCTCTCTCGATGCTCCTTTACAGGATATATAAGTTAAACGACATGTAAAGCTTACAATTGAGCATACTTGCGGCAATCACCAGTTCATACCGGAAAAGTGAAGGTTGCACACCATTGACCCAGATCACAGTAAAATTACTAGTCGCAGACACCTGGGTAGTAAACGTGGCTCTAAAACTTTACTGCGACCCCAGTCAGCGCAGTTTAACACTGTGAAAAATGTTCAGTTTAATGTAGTTCTTTTGTGCCTCGACTTGTCTAGTAGTGCATGGTATTACAATTGGAACTGGCATCAAATAACTGGTAATCGGTCAGTGACCATTTTTGGTAATTGGTTGAACACTAGGCGATAGGCGAGCAAAAAAAATGACTGAATCAGATTTCCATCACTGCTGTGCTGTGATCATAAAAAATGGTCTTTTTCTTGATCAGATCACAATCAGGTTGCAATGCATTTATACCCCATGGGTCGAGATTCCCACATTAAAATTTTGAGAAGTCAAGACCAAATCAAGAAAAAACTAACTAGAGGTGTGACTGACCCAATGGCCCCTGCTGCCATGATTATTTTGAGACAAAAAGGGGCATAACTCTAGCAACAAAAACTACGATCAAAACTATAATCGCAGGTGCACAGGTTCCAATGGTGGTGAACATTCATACGAAGTTTCGAGCAGATTTGTCCATAAATGTCTGAGAAAATCTCTGGACAAAATTATGTCCATGGATGGATGGATGGATTGACTTACAGACAGATGGATGGATGGAGGACAGATGGATGGATGGATGGATGGACAAGATGATTCCAGTATACTCCCCCACAACTCATTGTGGTGAGGGTGGGGGAGTTATAAAAATAACATCTCAGATTAAATGTTTTTGCATTTTTTTCCATGCTGTTGGAAGAAATGCGAAAATATAATGTCAACTGAATCTTGATAGGGTTGCAGTCTGATTTTGCAATCACCTGAACTCTAGAATTTATATAAATTATACACCAAAAATAGTTTTGTAGACATGAAGTATTCAAACACATTAATCACTGTCATTTTCTTATCACGCATGATACAAGAGACAATCAAAATTATGAACTGGAACTATCGGAACTATCGAACTATCAAAAAAAAAAAAATTCACTGATACCAAAGAACATTTTGAAAGTATTCAAACACTGCAGTTTCAAAATCATGACAGGCCTTTATTTCAATTTCACACCCATTACAGGTGTGCCCAAATTAGAGAAGGTGTGAAGACATCATAAAAAATATAAAATTCTCTGTGCCTCTTCTACATTTTAGAATAACTTCCATCATAATATGAACATAGAAACACAAAGAAAGACATGGCAATAAAACATAGCATGATACGTGCCCAAATTATAGGAAAATGGTGTTCTCAAAATAAAGGAATTTAAAGGCCTGTCATGATTTTAAGTTGAACACATAACAACATTTATTTTATTTTCATTCATTTTTCTTCTCCCAAAACAAACCGCATCCCCAATCTCACTCGCCAAAAATGGTATTTCACTCCTAGACTCGTTTTCCACTCTCACAATGACAGATGTTTTTTGGACATGTTTGAAAGTAACCACAAAATCAATCATAAATGGTTGTTTTGGGAAAACAAACAAGGAGAAAATAAAAAAATACAAAACTGCACTGCTTGGATTCGAGTACAATTTTTATACTCTCGTGGGCAGTGTGGATTATTTCACTCAGCTAATGCCTCATGAAATAATCCTCCACATGCCTCACTCGAGGATAAAAATTGTACTCGAATCCAAGCAGTGAACTACTATCTATATATGTAACTGAAAATCAAATCACACATGTAATATTGAATCCACACATAGCATAATACATGTACCAAATGTACATTTACCATAACACAATACTACAAGTAGTTAACTATCTTAAGCTGGACTTACCATTGGGAAGGGTATCACAAGGTCTGTCAACAGAGGTTATACCAGTGACTTTAATACTAGCTTTCTTGAGTTTCTTCACATTACTTGTCGTTTCCTCAACTTTATTCTCTTCTTTGACATCTGGAGTGAAGATTTTTTTCTCTTTACGTTCTCGTGTACTTCTCCGGCATCCACTATTTTCTGACATGGTGGATCAACCTACCAAATGGACAACAGTCCAAATAAAATACAATTAAAACTAGAAGTCCTTTCATGAACTGTGTACTTACCTAGGCTTAATTGCATATAGGAATTGCACGCAATTGCCATATCGAATGGCATCCAACGCACGGTAGGTTCTCCTGGTTACTCATAGCAAACACAGACAATGTTTCTGCCAATGGACCTCCGGGTTACCTGGAGCTCCATTGGCTGAATTATTGGGTTGTGCACAGGCCATAAGTACATAATTTGATAGCCTTACTATGGTCATAACACATAGATTAATGTGCATATCGACATGCTATTTGTGCGCATTTCATGACAGGACTTCTAGGTTTAACTGTAAGATGATTAGTTCAGATTAGTTGAAAGAAAAATGGCTGGGCAGTGAACCACATATATTAGGCTCAGTAAAAATGTAATTTGATTACCTTTTGGATTTTTGAGCACCTTCTCTACTCAAATACTTTAAGCTTTTACATTTGTAGAGAAAATTCAAAAGATTTCAAGGATATTTGTACTTTTTTCCCTAATGCTGTGTGGAAAATTGTCTAAACAAAAAATTGTTATTTTTCATGAATTCAATCATGGTTCTAGCTTTATTATGGTTTGAAGTAATAAGTGTTGTGAGGACTTATTGTAATTTTTTATTTGGTGAAAATCTAGAAATAAAAACTAAAATAAAAAAACACTTGATTCTGTCAAATTTTGTTCATGTATCTCACAAAGATAAAACTTTTGTGGACACAATACGTCAATATGACAGTCATGCTGTTCATGTAAAAAGTCACACTTCTGGTTTAGAGTGTCAAATAATTTGTTTACCACAGTTGTTATTTAACTTATTTCCCAACAAAAATGGATGATGACACTTGCAAAAATTTTTCTTGAATAAAGCCTATAAAAAAATTTCTTGTTTCTCGGGCAATTTTTCCTCAATTTTATGATGAGGGAGGGAGGCATTTCTTTTTTTGTGTATTCACAAAACAGTTCTGAAAATAGTTGGAATCAGAAATTTAACTACTTACACTATTACGTGGCAAACCAATGTTCTCAGCAGTGAAAATTTCCCATAATGTACTTGAACATTTAACCAACTACATCTTGTTTGACAGAGCTCTGTGAGCTCTGTCAAACAAGGTATAGTTGGTTAAATATTTATTCTACAAGTACAAAATAGTGTCATAGAAGAGATTTCCAGGTGAAAAAAAGGTGATGAGGCAGATTTTCTATGACAAGGGAGGTGCATGAGAAAAAAACATTTTTTTTCAATAACCTAATAAAAAATGTTCTTTTTTCTGTCTAAAATACAATACGAGAAGAATTATGGTAGTTTTTAGGCAGCAATCATATTACATTTATATGGTTAGTTTAGGGTTAATTATCCAAAGATCTGTCTTTTTGTCATCCTTTAGTTATTTCAATGACCTCACTGTTATCTCAGATTGGGTTGGTTTGCACGAGTTAATTATGACAGCACTCCGGACATGTGTGCTTGATTTCTCGCTGTGTATTTGTGACCAGTCAGTCTGTGAATTACATCGAAACGACTGGGTCAGGTGGTGAATTTCCAATCAAAATTCCACCCTCACCCCCTACCAACTCCTTTGTAAATACATTGTACTGGTATAGCTTGTCAAGTGTCCTTGGTATGGGTACAGTTTAGGTTATGTGGACATTTTTTCATACCACCCACAACGTAGGCAACATTTTCCAAAATGAAACTCCCCATAGAGCAGTCATTATAATTATTCTACTACTCCTTTATTGGCTATACTGTACTTATGATACATATATCAAACAATAAAATCTACATTAGTAATTTACAGTGTAGTCCTAAAACACATACATTAGTTCTTATTCATTGCTCATTGCAAGTGAGGTTTTCCCGTCCATGATGGTTGCATAAAAACATAACTTATGACTCCTCAATGAAACAAGCTCATTCAGCTTGTCCCACTGAGGGGTGATATGCGATGTTTTGGGGACAAAAAAATGTAAAAATAATAAATTTAAATGATTTTTGTGAATATTGCTGGCCAGTTTTGGCCATTACTTCAGGTAAAGAGTTAGGGACGAAAGCAGACAAGAGAATTTTGCCCAGATTGCTACTCAGTCACCTTCTGATAGAAATTCTATGTCTACGTTTGTAATCATAGTACTTGTAAATCTTGGAAGTATAGAATCTTACAGAACCTACAAGTATGTTATTTACTCTTAACCGGCAGAGTATTTATAAAAATATTTTCCAATTAAATCTAGTCATGGCTGCTCTGAAGCAGCCATGACTAGATTCCATTTGATGAAAAACACATGAAAATTTAACTCTCAAAAAATCATTAGTCAAAAAGTTGATTCAATTTGGCAGACAAAAGGGTGTGGTTAAAGATGCCTAAATTATACTTATTTAGTGGCAAGAGATTTCCGGCACTGGGCAGGAATATCTGCTAACAGCATGTAAGGAGTTAACTACCAATAACTTTCTGATATCGTTTAGCTAGGATATATAAATATGTACTGTGTTAGAGATATATCAGACTTTTAAAATCCAACAGTATCGCTTAGACTTGCAGACATATCCTAATACTGACCAACACTGCTTTTACTGACTGGCTTATTCCAATCAGGAATTAAAGGCTCTGTTTTTTAATGAAAAATTGTTAATATAACATTTCACTCTTCAGCACTAATTCATTTACTGTGTATTCAATAAAATTCTTACCAACTGATTCATGGAAGAACTGTAGTTCAGTAATTGAAAACATTGGTGTCCAACCAATTGGATATGCTAGATAAATGTGATCTAAAATTCCATGCTGCCATCAGACTCAAAAGTAGGCTTAGATTACAACCTGAAATGTGAAAAGTGGATTACAGGGCCCTTGGAGTTAGAATTTATTACTACGACACACAAACAGGCTGTCTTTATATATTGGTGAGGTGAGGTGAGGTGTGACCCATGCATACCCAACTATGATAAATTTACCCGAGTGTTTTTATCAAGATCTCAGACTACCAGGAAAATTCTGTAAGGAAGCTGAGGCTGTAATGATCTGCTTGTTTACCCATTTTTCATGGAGTCTGAATGCAGACCACAACTGATTTAATGAATGTCCCTTTACTCAGAGAGATATAAGATATTCTTTTGTGCTACAGCAATAGATATCCCAGGGAGCATGGTGGCTCAGTGGTTACGCATTGGACTTCAAACTGAAAGTTCAATCCCTGCCAGGGGTAACTACATTGTGTCTTTGGGCAAGGCACTTCATCTTGATTGCCCATGTGGGGCATGGTGGTGCTGCATACTCAGGTGCACTGCATGTTGATGGTGCACTTGCCTTCAACCAATGCTAACCCTGTTTGTGTGGAGTTAGTATGTTGCCAAGTCTAGCAGTTGCTCACCTCAACTCGGTGTTTCTCTCTGCATACTCTGGCTTCCTCCACCGATAAAATTGGCAGACACACGTTGACTCAGGCTGTTGAAAGTGCCATTAACACCAGTAAAAAAAATAGATATCCCAAGCATGAAATTCGGTTGAAAACTTCAAGATATTAACACAATTGGTGGAACTGTGTAGTATAATCATAATAATACAGCTGTGCTCAGGCTTCTTTCATTATTATTTAGTAAACAAACATATCTGATAGTATTGGTAAAGTCATTAACTTTTAATTCGCTGAGTATTTTCAAGATATTTTTCATCAAATCTAGTCATGGCTGCTGTAAAGCAGCCTGACTAGTTTTGATGAATGATTCATGTAAATTTAACTTGCAAAATCATTTGTGAAAAATCCATTTAATTTATCACAGGAAATTTTGAATGAATGTGCCAAAATTATTCTTATTTCAGAAGCATGAGAAATTCTGTCCTGCGCGGGAAAATCTGCCAGAAGCATGTAAAGAGTTAAACATTCAATCAAATAAAGCCTCAATTGAAAAACATTTCTTGTGGTGATTCAAAGAAAAAGAATGTTCACTGTATTTTTTAGATTCAATCATCTAGAAGATTTTGGTTGGTCAGAAAAGCGAACCATAGGTTCACTTTTTTGACCAAATGAAATGTTCCAGATGATTGAAACTTAATATAGGGAATGTACCAGTTATGGTTTTGTCTGGTTCCAGGCCATAACAGCACTGAATTCCTGACAGGAATTGACTGGTGGGTTCACTTTTCTGACCAAGTGAAATATTCCAGACGAATGAAACTTTAACAGAAGCAATGGACCATTTATGGGTTTGTCTGGTTCCAGGCCATAACAGCATTGAATTCCTTACAGGATGTGACTGGTGGGTTTGCTTTTCTGACCAACTGAAATATTCCAGATGAATGAAATTTAACATTTGCAATGGAACATTTATGGGTTTGAATGGTTCCAGGCCATAACAGCATTGAATTCTTTACAGGATTTGACTCGTGGGTTCGCTTTTCTGATCAACTGAAATATTGCATGCGAATGAAACTTAACAGAGGCTATGGACCATTTATGGATTATTGGGTTTGACAGGTTCCAGGCCATAACAGCATTGAATTCCTTACAGGATTTGACTGGTGGCTTGAGAGCTTTGGTTCTTATGTACACATACCTATAATATGTGTTGTGGTGAGCTCTTCAGTCAAGGAGTCTACAACTATCAATATCAGCCATAACAATTGACAATATTACGGAAAAGATCATGACAGACTGCCATGGCCTTTACCATGGCATTACCAATTGTCCTGGCTAATTTCAATGGTTTGTCTGATTTACATATCACAAAACTAGTTATTGCCTGTGACAGTTTTATGCCAGCACAGGGTATTTGATGACTGGATTGAGTGGATTCACATCACAAAATGCTACACAAAAATGTCCGAATGCTAACCATTTTTCTTTCATATTGGCCTTATATTCACTATTTATAATCACTTTTTGAAACCAAGATGGAAACTGCTAATCAAATTTTTAAAAACAAAAAATACCCTGCAGCATAGAGGTCTCTAAACAAGCCTTCCTGCCATGATCTTTTTATAATGTTTGATGCCCTGTTCAGCTGGACTCTTTGTTGTGGCACTGCAATAGCTTCTTTTTTTTTTTGACTGTTCAGAAGCCTTGCCCCCTCCCCCTCCTCCCCACCCCACATACAGTACAGATACGGTGGGCAGGTCATAATCTATGCATGAGCATTGATGTCCACACATGCATTTACCAGGTAAAAACTAGAGGTACTGTGAGCAGGCTCACAAAGTGATACCCCCCGCACCCCAGTTGTTGCGCTTACGAGGACACAACCATATGATGTAGCAATTGAAATGTATAAGTTAGATTATCTCCCCTTGGAAATGTCAGAACGGAATTATATTGCTTCATGCACATCTTCATATGGAGTTCTTCCATTGTGTAAAGTTTCATGAAAATTCTTCAAATGGTTTAGGAGTTGCGCTTATAAGGATGGACAGATGGACAGACGGATGGACAGACAGGGTGATTCCTATATACCCCCCCCCCCCCCCCCCCCAAACTTTGTTTGCGGGGGGTATGAAAATCATCAGCAGCAAAATTTCAATTAATGAAGCACCGAGCTGTACCCGATGCTTCATTAATTAAATTTTTTATGATTATTCCTATAATTAGTGTTTGGAATATAATATTATTGCATCTGTGGAAATAATGCCCACTCGTGGACAGTGACCAGTCCATGGCAGCTGTACTGTACACTCACACATCATCAATTACAGGTAATATATACCAAGTTTGGATGAGTCTGGTGCATTCAATGATGTGTTTAGGGCTGAAACGGTTGGCTTATTTTCGTAACCGACTAACCGAGACTATAACCGGATAATATCTGGTTATCTGTGGCCATTATTTCACCGAATATGGGATCAAAACTAAAAACTATAAGAATTGGAAAGCAGTGTTCTCAAACTATTCCAAAGTGTGTATACAAACGAAACGTTGTCGAGTACTCGACGTTTCGTTTGTATACACACTAAGGAATAGTTTCTGAGATTACTCATTACTCACGGAAATTGCCGATCATTAACGAAGTCTTGAACGCCAAAGTCGATTATTTCTCAGTATGTACAATGCGGCTTTGAAGTGTAATCTATCACAAAGGAGAAGCGGCAGATGTACTACATTTCAAACGTGGAATGACGATCACTATCGATATTACGGATAAGCGGTTGATGGTTTTTCTAAGCGGTTAGAGAGCTAACTGGTTTCAAACCAATTATCCAGTTAACCATTTCAGTACTAGATGTGTTGTCATTCTAGCGGGCAATCAAGTACCATTCACTTTTTCTATCCAAATCTGCTTTGCAGAGAAGGTGTTCATGACTGATATTGGGGCCAAACCCCTCTCCATTTCAAGAAAATGGGCTGAAGATCAGAAGGGTCATGCTCATAAAAGTCCTTTCTGCAAATCATTTTATTGGGGAGATTTATGAATTGTGGAATGGGCGAGTAAAATTTGGAAATATTTTCCCCAGCTTGAGTGATCCCAACAAGATAACTCACTACCACTCACAAAGAAAACTGACACAAACAGCTACAAGCGACCCAATATGATGCCTACCCCACCCCCACCCCACAACACAAACACAAAAACATATATGTAAAACTCAGTAATCCCCCGTCAACTATGAAAAGACCACAATTCACAACTAATCACAAGGAGTGATTTTGTACACAGATACACCTTTATTTGCTGCAGCAGCACAGCTATGAAAAATTGGAAGGGAGACCAACCTCTCCCCCCCCCCCCCCCCACCACCAAATGCAGACCACAAACAGACCCACTTACTGGTGCAGCCGACTGAACAAGGTACAGTGAAACATGCCTCGGTATGTTAGCATAAATCTAGTCTCATGTGTTTCTTATCACTCGTGTTTTATACAGAGTATGTTTATATGACATAAAATTGTCATATATTAATATAAATACTGATTCAACATAACAAAATGTAAGTACAGAGCTAAATATATAAAGCTAAGTACATTACACAATTAATTTGTTGTGTGAATGTCAAGGTGTATGGTTTAAGAGTGACATATTGAGGTGTGTGGGGGTCGCACTGACACTATGGCACTTCCCTGAGGTACCCCTAATTATTTTATACAATATTCGGCACCAGTTCCGGAATCACTTACCAGAGTAGACATACCCAAGGTAAGGGGAAAATTACCTTGGTACTTTAGTTTGGGGATCTTGGTATGTTGAAGTGTACTTCTTAGACCCGTCTCAGAAGGATAGCAGCACCAAAGCACACACACACACTTTTCCTGAAAATGTTAACTGGTTTATATACTCTCACCCTGATATTTCTTGGGTCATTTTGATCTAGTTATTCCTTCACTTCCTTTGTACTTAAGCCTTCAAAAAGTACTCAGAGCACTCAGATTGGTATGAAAAGTTGTTGTTGCCCTGGACTTTAACTTATAGAGGAGACACACTCCTAACCTAACATGAAGAGATTTGAAGTGGAGAGAAAAAAATATGTTTCTGCTGTCATTGGCAGCAGAAAAATATTTTGTCCTCCCCACCTCACCCACTTCATTTATTTAATGGGGTTTAACAACACTTTTGACAGCCAGGGTCACCTCGTGTCGGACAGTTTTACAGGTGGGGGTCTGGAGGAAGCCCGAGTACCCAGAGAGAACCACTGAGCAATGGCAAGCAACTGTCACACTCCCCAGCGTACTAACTCCACACAAGCGGGATTAGCATTGGTTGAAGACAGGTGCACCATCGACATGCACTGGTACGCTTTAGTACACAGTGTGCCAACCATGACCGTGCTCCCACATGGGCAATCAGGATTAAGGCCTTGTCCAAGGACACAACATGGTTGCCGCAGGTGAAAATTGGACTGAGGACCTCTCGGCTTGCAGTCTGCATCTCTTCCTACTGAGTGACCATGCTCTCTACCCACTTCATTTAACCTGGCTACACCCTCAAATTTGCTGTACCTGAAAACAAATTGAGAGCCAAACAAGCAGTCTTGTAGTTACTTACTAGTACTCAGTGCACCATGGACTGAAATTTTACTTGTTGGATCCCCTGATTTTCAGTACTAGTCCAGCAATTGAGCATACCAAAACATGTAGGTGCCCACACATCTGGTGGCTAAACACTACATGTAAATCTTACAAGCATTACACTCCTTTATTGAGGGTATGTTAGGGAAACCCTAGTCCCCCCCCCCCCCCAAAAAAAAACACCCAACCTCAGTAAGGAAGCGCAAGCTCTTTCCCCCAAGCAAGAAAATTCGGGTGCCACCACCGGTGAATTAGTGCTAGTTAGTTTGGGATGTTACATAATATGTTACATCATACTGCCTTATAGGTGGGGTCTATATCATTTCAAGTTTCACCTGGCACAGAGCCCAAATATTGCGTGCCTTGAGATTACCCAATTTCACACTGTTTACAGGCATGCCCAAATTAGGCAAGGTGTGAATACATCAAGAAAAATATAAATTATCTGTGCCTCTTCTACATTTGAGAATAACTTCCATCATGTATACTATGATCATAGAAACACAAAGAAAGGCTGGCAATTGATAAAACATAACAAGATAAGGCTGTTATTTTGGGTTTTGATGTGCCCAAATTGGAGTGAAATGGTGTGCCCAAAATAAATTAATTTAAAGGCCTGAAAATGGTCTCTAATTGGGATCAGGTGCTGCAAGGTCCTCAGATTTGCTCTTCGAGCACTTTGTGAATTTTGCAAAAATATATTTCTTGAGGAGGGCACCTTCTTCCCCCCCCCCCCCCAAATCAAAGAACGGCTTCTGGATACACCCCCCCCACACACACACCCAACCCCAATCCAACCAATGGATCCCACAGGTACTCGGCACAAGCTGGGAAGTCGAAAAAAAAAATGATATTGATACCATTTTTGAATCTGTGCTGACGTGCCCGTAATGGTATATAAATATTAACGTTAATAGCACAGATTCAAAAATGGTACCGGTATAAAATATAATTTTTTCGATTTCCCAACTTGTGCCGAGTACATGTGATGGACCCCCCCCCCCCCCCCCCATCTCCCAGAACCGCTTCTCAATGCACCCCCCACCCACCCACCCACCCAACCCCAATCCAACCAATGGATCCTGGCTCAGCGTCTGACTTGTCAATGTTACAGAAAGTGATTCGACACAGCCTAGGTGATCTCACAGTTGGAACGGAATGGGTCAGATTTACCTTATTGAATTGATCACATGTTTTATGGGTTATTCCATTCCAGAACACGCCACGTAAAGTCCCTCGCTTCTGTGTTTTGAGAAGAAAAGACGAAAAATTATCAAAAATTCGGAAACAAGTAGAAAATTATGCTACTTTTGAAATTTAGCGGTTTTCTTCTTACAATACATAAACATGCGCTATTTAATAACTTTACAAGCATTCCAAAAAACAATTGCGAGAAACAAAAGTATTGATAGTTGGGAGAATTTGCAGAATGCAATGAAAGAAAAATGTTGAGTACGGAGTAGGAATCAGTGTCAGAAAATCAAATTATGGAGAAACAAAACATAATTTACTTAAAAAATCACATATTCAGGGGTAATAATCAGAGAAAACAAAAGTAATCTAATATTCAAGAAATCGCATACCGATTGATAACAATGAAGACTATAGGTGTCAACGGCAACATCAATTTCTGAAACTATTCTTGGACACTTGCACTTCTCCTAACATCGCCATTGTGTTCAGAGGAGATTATTCATGCTAATGTGGAGGAAGTTCTTCACACTGATATCGGATAGAACATATGGTTCTTCACCCACGCGTTAAAAACCCCACCAGTTGACACTTCAGGGCGTCAGTGTTAAATATTTGCAAAAATATGTTAATTTGACGAATGGTGGTGGGTGTGGGGGGGGGGGGGGGGGGGAGTGAGGCACTGTAAAGTGAGTGTCTGTAAAGAGTTCTGTGAATATTTGTGTCTTCCATATCACATGACCTCCATATACGTGAGAAAAGCATTTCTAAAAAAGCTTTCAGTAGAGAAACTGTCTGTTTTGTCAATTAAAAAAACCCTTCGTCATCTATCTGGCACGAAGAGATTGGAGAAGTTTAGAGCTGAAACGGTTAAAGAGTTTTCTTGATCGATGGATCACTATGGATTAACCTTAGTTAACCGATTAATCACTTGCGAGTTGAATAATTGCCGTACCATTGATGATTTACAGCATTACCCCCCTATCCCAACATAACGTACAAAACCAGCCAGCTGTCTACAAAAATCTCTATTCAAATTTTGTTGTTTTCAATTTTTGTCTCAAAACATAGCTTATGATTCCTTATTGGAACGAGGGCTCCAGGGGCGCCGAAGCTCCCTCCTGGGCGGGGGCTTGCCCCCGCTGGCCTTTTGGGTGTGGGGGCGAGAGGGGGCACAGGGTGCCCTCCCCAACAGAAATCACAATCGGTCTAGAACCCCAACCACGCGTGCAAAAATTCCAAACGTTACCCCAACCTTGGTTATGTCCTAAATCAGCTGTGCGATGGAGATCTTATATTGTTGTCCTTATGGGTTTACCATACGATTAACGTGACGTAGTTTTCACCATCGTCATGCGCAGACGATGTTTGTGGTCTATTCAGAAAACAAAATGCCTCGTGCCGACAGAATAAAATCTGTCAATACAAAAAAGTTGATACAACTTGGTAAAGCTCCTGGCCAGTCTCAAATAAGTTCTTTTTTCAACGCACCCTGCCATCCTCATTCGGAACATGAGATTTGTCAAAGCTCGTGCGGTGATGATAACTCGGCAAAAGACGATAATCCGCCGTCCAATTCTGTCTATGATCCTTGGCTCACCTATGGTGGCAATTTCACCGACGAAGAGAAGTCATCGAGCGAAAACAAAGGTAGAACATTTCAAGTCATCTGGCTGCATGAATTCAGCTGGTTGATGTATCACCGAGAGAAGCATGCAACTTTTGCAGTATTTGTACCGAATTCAGACAACCAAATGACAGTTCTCCATTTGTTTATACCGATTCATCTGTCGGATTCCGTAATTGGAAAAAGGGTGTAGAGCGATTCAAAGAGCACCAGTTAGGTGAATCACACCGCCGTGCTGCGAAACAGAAAGAGGCAAAGGATGCACCAATCGACTCTCACATAAATAACAAATTGAAACAGAAACAAGTAAGAAGACTTCTTCTACAAGACGTGAATACGTGTATGTTTTATGCTATAATATGTGATGAATCGACGGATCTGTCAAAAAAGGAGCAACTCTCATTCACAGTTAGACACTCTAACGAGATCTATGATGTTTCCGAAGACTTCATCGGTATTATGCCGTGTGATTATGGTCTAACAGCGGAATCACTACAGAGGTCCATACAAGATATTTTGACGAGGTGCAGCATGTCTCCATCGAAAATGATTGGGATGGCGTTCGACGGTGCTTCTTCCGTGAAAAAGCTTGCCCATCTCCTCAAAGAGCACGTGAATCAACATGCCCTTTACATCATTGTTTTGCACACTGTAACGAACTTGTATTTAAAGATGCTACACACGGTTGTCGCCTATGATCGAAGAAGCACAGAACCTATGCGAGGAGCTATATGTTTTAGTCGGCGTCAGCCCAAAACGAATTCTCCTGTTTGAACAGATACAGAAGGAAATGGAGGGGCAGACAGAAACATCGTCCTGTAATGAGACAGGCAAACCTGTCCCGAACCCGTTGGACCATAAGGGCAGCGGCCGCAGATGTTGTCATCAGAAAGTACAATGAACTCAAAGAGACATTGTCACAACTGTCCTACAGATAAAAGTGTCAAACCAGAGTGCCGCGCTAGATCAGAAGGTTTGTTTCGAAAAATGAGTTCATTCACTGAAATGTTCGGGTTGGTCGTCAGGCAGGAACTGGCATTTCTACTCGAGGCCAAGTCCAAGAATTTCCAGAGTTCCTCCCTCACTGCTGAGCATGCTACCTATGCTATAGATTGCCTTTGCAACCACTTGAAAGACATTCGATCTGATGCTCATCTTGCAGGCCCGTCGGAACGAAATTTATATTGGGGGGGCTGATATTGCTAATTTGGGTGAACTGGCTGATACTAAATGGGTATGGGGTATCCAGATGCCGAAGACATCTGGCGCGAGTGCTGAAGGCACGAGCTTTTTAAGGGGGGGGGGGGGGGAGGGAGTGGGGTACTCCCCAAGAAAATTTTTTGAAAAGGGCAATCAAAGGAAGCATTCTGGTAGCTTTTGAAGCAAAAACCTCTTGATTTTTTTAAACGGGCAAAAGTTGTTTTTTTAACAAAATGTTTCAAAAATCCCAATAGAACCCCATAACATTTGGGGACAGTTCTCACACCGGGCTCACCTGCAGGCCGTGGCCGTATTCCGTCATGCTAAAAAACAGTCAGGGCCTTATGGTGGATTCATTAGTTTTATCATTACGCCAGCGGTTGTCGTGGTCTTCTGAGCTGCCAAAGGAATTGCTCAAAACGTTTGCACATCAACATATGCAGGTGCATGTTATACATTCAGTGATACGTTTCATAATTCTAATCCAGGGGCGTAGTAAGCCTAAATTTTATTCGGGGGGAAGGGGTAGGGACCTATATTCCCATGACGCGACGCGTCATCCGAGCGACGAGTGGGGGTGAACACGGGAGGGGATACCCTCCGTCTCGTTGGTGGGGGGGGGGGGGGGTCCCGGGGGCCTCCCCCGGGAAAATTTTTCGAATTTAAGATGTAAAAACATGCATTCTGGTTGATTCTGAGCAAATAAATCGTATATTCCTATGACGCGTAGCGTCATCCGAACCGCAAAAAGGCGATTGGGGGTAAGCACGAGAGGGGGTACCTCCCCGTCTCGTTGGTGGGTGTCCGGGGGGCCTCCTCTGGGAATTTTTTTTAATTTAAGATGTACAAATATGCATTCTGAGTGATTCTAAGCAAATACATCGTCAATAAGGAAATACGTCAGCTCTCTGATCAATTCAGCGTGATTTCCGAGCAGAATGACAGAAATAGTGAACATGCAATGAATTACTCTGTGGTTGGTTGGGGTTTAACACCGCTTTCCACAATTAGGCGAAAACACAAACTGTCAGTTTTATTGGTGGAAGAAAGCCCACATGGAACCCACCTCAATCCAGTAATCATTAACAGTAATGTCGGGAATATGGGTAACCAGTGGGCATTCCCCGTGTGGAGAAACCACCAACCCAGCCCAGTAAAGCCTACTTTTGACAAATTTGTGGGGGTGGGGGAAATATCTCCCTCACCCCTCCCCCCCCCCAACCGGTTCCTACGCCACTGTTCTAATCTGAGTTCAATAATGTAATGTCCAGTTTTATTAAGATTACATCGGTTGCTCCCATCATGGATAAACTAACGACAAAATATGAGCAAATTATTGGGGGGGGGCTGCAGCCCCCCCCCCCCCCCCCACCGCCCCCCCCCCCCCCCGGTTCCGACGGGCCTGTCTGGACCATATCACAAGGCGCGTTGAGTCTATTACTGAAATGTCGAAGGTATACCACGCTGATGGAGTCGGACAAAATGGCAGCAGTCATGATCAAACTGTACCACCAACCAAACGAGCCCGAAAAGTTCCAGCACGAATGGAGGATTTCGGTTATTCATCAAAAACCCCCCCAAAAAATCAAACAGAGAGGGAAGCCTCACAAGCCAAACTGCCGAAGATGACAGAAAACGACAGTATTATGAATCCATTGACGCCATTCGTGAATCGATTAGTGACAGGTTTGAACAAAAAGACTTGAAATTGTTGGAAAACATAGAGACTGTTTTGTTATGTGCAGCAAATAACCAATTCGACAAATATACGGACTCTGGCATCCTCCTCAAGCTAGAGAGCTTGCCTCCTGTTATCAATCTGAAAAGAGTTGCCGACTGAACTGCATGAATTGCCAATTCACGTGAAAATATACAATAAAGAGGTTGAAATTCCAATAAAATTGCCACAAAAGTATCAACTATCTGCGACATACTCAACAGGAAAATCAGTTCAAAGGAGTGTTTGGAAAAGACGCACAAACCTTTTGAAACTATACATGACTATTCCCGCTATCATCTGCCTCCGCCGAGAGAAGTTTCAGTGCCATGCGTCGTGTGAACTCGTGGTTGCGGTCGAGCATGTCTGCGAACAGCTTGGACAATAGAATGTTCGCTAACATTCAGAAAAAGCAGTTGGACCAAGTATCCATTGAGGACGTCGCAGATAGGATCATCAATGTCAATGAAGAACGCGGGAAATACTTTGGCAAATCCAGTTGAATTGAGAGTGCATGAGCTTGTGACGAAAAGAAATATTTCTATCCTGTTATAGTTATTATTGAAAAAAAAAGAAAACTCATCTTTTCCCGGAGTTGTTTTTGCATTCATTGTGTTCTTTGATAGTGGTGGCTTTGTGGTCTCCAGTAGATGCACTTGTTAGTTCCGTGTCAGTGCTTTGTGGATTGGTTAAGGCAATATAATAGTTCTCAGATCAATCAATGTTGCCTAATTGATCTGCATTGAAGTAGGCCACTAACTAGTCATGATATAGCTGGAATAATGCTGAAAGCGACGATAAACCCTAAACAAACAAACAAAAATAAAACCAAGGCCTTTCCGTATATATTTCGTAACCTATCGACCACGGGCGGGGTGGGGCTTTTCTCTGCCACTAAAACTGACAAACTAGTCGTCATGTGGCCTAACGGGGCTAAAACTACGATATGCCCCAAACAAATAAACAAACCTATTGACCACTTCGAAACTGGGCTTAACTGGCCAGCCAAGAATCGGCTGGGTCGATATACCACAGAGTAGTATCGGCCGGCAGCGAACCGATAAAATTTTCTTTTATTTAGACAATTCGGGCAACGCACGAAGAGTCGAAGACCCAAAGTGTCAGTTCTACAATTTATTTGAAATACTCCATTTGTGGAGCGACTTAGTTACAACTAACTGCTTCGCGCAAGCGCGCTCGTGAGTTGTGTCAGAGTCACCCCGCTAATGAATTATTCCACACAACCAAAAATTGCAACTGACTAAATAATATCTTTTATCTGTCCAATATAAGCATGTGGTGACGGTCTGGTATACACCTCTCGTGGTTAACTCGACCGAAGAGGACTATGATTCTGCATGAGGTCCAATCCGAGACGGGCTATACACGTGTACACGCCGAATGTGCGCGGAATTCAGTTCAATTAACGACCAGGAATTCCAATTTGAGAAAAAAAAGTCGCGAGGCTGCATTTCTACGAACATACACACAAGCACTTGTAAATTTCTCGTTTCTCCCCAGCCTTGATCAGGATTTGCGTCGCACCACGTTCCCGGGACGGATTTGTGCCCTTTTTGTGAGATTCGCCCCGCCGCCCAAGGAAGCTTCCGGCGCCCCTGGAACGAGCTCGTCCTAATGAAGGGTCATAAGCCATGTTTTTGGAACAAAAATTACATTTTTTAGTGATTTTAAGAATTGATTTTGCAAGTATCGTCTTCTATCCGTAAAGGGTTAAGATGGCCATTTGTAGCTACTCTTAAAAAATGTTAATTTGACGAATGATGGGGGTGAGTGAGACACTGTAAAGTGAGTGTCTGTAAAGAGTTCTGTGAATATTTGTGCACTGATACAGTATAATCACCATGCAAGTGAATAAGTATGCCAGCACACTTGCATGCTTTACTCTGTTTCAGAAACTGATGGACGTCAGTGTGACAATGTTTGCCTGTTTTGGAGCAAGTTGTTCCTTTGTTAACCAATACAATACAGTATTCAAAAGTAACGGTTAATCGATCAATTCCCTTTTTGATCGATTAAAACGTTGATCATTGGTTAATCGATTAATTGGTTAACCGTTTTCAGTTCTAGAGTAGTTTGTTTATTGGATTTAACGACACTTTCAACCGTCAGGGTCACATGATCGTGTTGGACAGTTTTACGGGTGGAGAAAGCCGAGATTCCACAGCCTCTCTGATTTCAACTTTTCTCACTTTTTGACTCGGTTGTGGCGTGTTGTCGCTATTTTACAGTTTTTAGTTTCTGTCTGCACCGCGAACACCAACTTTGGAAGGTGTTTTCTTAGTGATCCGCTCGTAGAGCTCATTAAAATTGTCGATTTTTATACGTTTTACAGAATAGAGAATTTGCAACTTATTCAAATTTATAATTCGACATAAGTTGGCCTATTAATTTTTTTTATCTTCTCAATGAGAAATATTTTAGTAATTTCATCTGTTGCAAAAAGAAATTCAGAAATTTCGCGGCTCGCCATTCATGTCTTGTTCGTCTGTGTTAAACATAGACTATCGTTTTTGTATAGTTTATTATTTTTTTCTTCTTCTCTTCACCCCCTTCAATCCCCGTCAGCATGATAACTTGAATACAAATATATTCCTGTTTCGACGGACCCGACGCTTCTTGACATGCTGTTGACAGCCAGTAGTAGGCCGACTCGGCCATCAATATTTTTCAGGCTTCCTGCTTCAGGTGGCATTGGGTTCGGCCCTAGGGACCAAAAGGTTTCACTGCATCTAATTTGCTGGTGACAGTAAATACTTCCCTTAGCAGAAACTATATCATAGGAGAGAAGCTCTCTCATATTACAGAAACTGGAGAATGTAGACAATCGAATTGAGGTGCTGCGCCCCCCCCCCCCCCCCCCCCCCCCCCCCACACACACACGCTTTCGTTTATATACTTCTATCTGCTTTATATTGTTTATATCACTTCACACAGAAAGGAACGAAAAGGTAAGTTATAGATACTAATATTGGAGAAAATTGGGCACCAATTATGTATAGGCCTACCCTACCCTACCGTAAAATCGAACAGAAATTATGAAAGTGAAACACAATCATTTGGTTCAGCGAAAAAAATTTATAAGTTTTTTTCGAGTTATCTCCCTAGATCATTTGTGAAATATTATGACATTGCAAAACGTCAGTCAGGTAAATTTGCATGTGGGAAAAAAAACCTCGCAAGATTTTACAGCCTTCCAGATTTCAGTTTTCTTACTGACTCTTGTTATTGCGTGTTGCAATAATTTTACATTTTTTTTGTCTACATTGCGAGCACTTGTCTGTGGCATTAGGTACAGCCATTGGGACACAAAAGGTTTTCACTGCCTCTAATTTTCTGGTGAAAATAAATACAACTCTTCTTAGCACAAACCACAGTTTGATAGAGAAGGTCTCTCAACTACTACACGAAAACTATCTATTTATTTATTTATTGGTGTTTTAAAGTCACATACTTATGCAACAACGGCTAATCGTGACCGTGACAGTTTTACGGGTGGAGGAAGCTGGAGTCCCCGCAGAGAACCACTGAGCATCGACGAGCAACTGTCAGCTCCTCAACATTCTAACTCAAGTAGGGTTACAGCGGTTGAAGACATGTGCACCCATCGACGTGCAGTACGCCTTAGTGCACGGCGTCATCGTGTCCCCTATGTAGGCAACTGGGATTAAGTGCCTTGCCCAAGGACACAACGCGGGTCGTACCGGACGGGGGTCGAACTCGGGACCCCTAGCATAGAAGTCCAACAGTCTACCACTGAGCTTCCGCGCTCCCCACGAAACTAAAGAGTTTGAGCAATCGAGTTGCAGAGTACAGCTTCAGCTGTCACATTAAATAAGAGGATATCTAGTGCTTTTGAGTGGATACCGAAAAATTATCTCATGAGTGACCGAGACAATGTTTATTTTTCGGTATCCACTCAAAAACACTAGATTATCTTTTTATGATAAGCTTTTTATGTGAATCTTGTCATTCCTATCGATAATTCCACTCGTTCAACCCTGAATTGATGCATGAAAGTAAACAGCCGATGAGTACTGATACGCGGAAGTGATTTAATCGATACTCGGACAGGTAGCGTCTAAACTACTAAACCAAACATAGATAATAAATGAAACCACTGTGCCAGACATCAGTTTTATGGCAGACACATGATCACACATCCCAGCGCTCTTTCATAGTCCTGACAACATAGTGGAAGACGAAACTGGTTGTAAACATTCCAAGTGACGTGGAAGCAGCTGAGCTGCCTTCTGTGACATTTCAAGTTATTGATAGTGTTTCCAAAATAGGAAACCCCCGCCTTGACGGTCTCGTCGCATAACAGCACTTCAATTATAAAAGGACTTTGAAAAGTGGGGACATTATGTGGAAATGTTCTATTAGAAACAAGACACTGTGTTGTTTAGCAACTGTTAGACAAAGTGGAGATGAGTTATTGGGGCCGATAAACCACAATTCTTGTGTCCCTGTTAGCTGCTGTAAAGATTTAGATTAAACATATTTTTATTTGCCAATTCAACAATGCAAATCAGGATTGGAGGACAAGTGCTGACCACTTAGAAAACCCCTCCGCCTCCTGTACAAAGACTAATAAATTACAAAAGGCAGAACAAAAATATAACAATATGTAAACATTATACACAAAAGAAGTTAACTCAAAAGAGAGAAGAGATATAAAGAAAGAGAGAGTAGAGAGAGAGAGAGAGAGAGAGAGAAAGAGAGACGGGTAAAAGCAGATTGAAATCAAAGAAGACAAACAAAAAAAAAAAAAAAAAAGAGACAGTATACAACAGAAATTCCAGTGATGATGACTCCCCTCCCCCCCCCCCCCCCCCAACACCCACAATTTGTTCAATTCTAAATTTAGTTTAATGCCGCTAAGGAACGTTCACAGAACATTGTTGAGACAGTTGATATTTGCGTGCTCACATCCACGTCCTCACACAGATTGATTGTCGGGTCCCACTGCGAGAGGACACCCACAGTGGAAGTTAGATCACCTGTATAACCTTGGGACACTCAGACTTGCTGAGAGGCGCAGCTAATTCAGCAACTGTATATCAAATCTATGCGAGTCACGAATAAATTTTTGAACAGATAAGAAAACTAATACATTGCTGCTTTCGGGTAATGGC